>CM056050.1:278235597-278570597 GCA_029574335.1 Rana kukunoris | reverse complement strand
TTTTAACGTGCTGGAGAGTTTATCTTTGTGTCTGAGTTTTGGGTCTGTGCACACCATTTGTTGTCATTATGAGGACATGGCACTTTCTCTTCATTATGGGCAACAGGAGGAACACCTAAAACTTCCAGGTGGACAGGAGGAACACCTAAAACTTCCAGGTGGACTGTAGGAACACCTAAAACTTCCAGGCGGACAGGAACAGAGTTGGCAGGAAGTGGCACTGTTGGAGTATCCAAGCCATATAAGTAGCCAAGGGGAGAATAAAACTCACTAAAAACCATCTATAGCAAAAATATAATCTTATTTTCTACCCCAAGTAAGAAGGTTACAAAGTTTGTTCACCTTTTTACAGCAAGTCTTTGTGGTAGAAGTGATTTAGGTGCCACCCCCGTCATAGGCTTTACTGTCACTCCTGGGTGCTCAGGACCTCCATGGTATGTCAGGATAGAGAGCATTGGGAGATCAGAAAGCATCCATTCAACCTTTGGTAGTATGAACGCAGGAGTTCAATGCCTTCAAACTTCAGCCACTCTGCTAAAAGCTGATCAAGCACAGTCGTTGCTCTATCAGAGTCAATAGAGTGTGGATGTGATAATAGAGGTCTAACAGACCCCTAATGTCTTCTTATCAGCTCCCCTGTGATTGCAAGTTAAATTAAACTAAATATACTATAAAAAACTTAAATTACACTTAAATGTGCTATAAAAATACTTGAAAAGCCACCCAACACAACATACATGTACTGCACATATGAATGCAAACACGCGCATCTGTTTCCCAGGCGTATAAAAAGGACAATTCCGCCATACATATTAGGTTTTGCCACATTTGCTGAAGTGAAACAATAATTTTAACACCATCATTAACTGTTAACCCTAAATGAATGACATGTAAAGGCTTTTAAAGCATTGCCAATGGACAGTTATTGGCAGGGGCCTAACTAGAACCTTCAGGGCCCCGCTGACCCCCGGCCAGGGCCCCCCTAAGGTGGCTGAACACCAGGGTCCAGTTACAAGTATGACCCTGAAAGTTCTGCCACTGGTGTAAGTAGTTTTACATTTTTGTTATTTTCTTTTTTTGTACAATTTTTTAGGAGCCCCATTGAGTGGCTTTGGTAAAATATCAGGGGTCTAAACAGACCTCTGTTGTTTCACCTTTGAGACATAGAAAGGGGATTGAGAACACAGCCCTCAATATCCTTCTCTGCAGTCTCAGTGCAGTGGTTTTGCACAACAGCGCAGCCCAGATCCTCCTCTTCTGTCGTCCCGGGCCTGCTCTCCTAACTCCTCCCTCCCGTTGAGTGCCCCCACAGCAAGCAGCTTGCTATGGGGCACCTAGGCCGAGCTGCTGCTCTGTGTGTCCATTTAGACGCCGAGCTGTGGCTTAGCCCTGTCCCCTCTCTCTCCTCATTGGCTCACTTACTTTGATTGACAGCAGAGGAAGCCAATGGCTCCTGTTGCTGCATCTCAGCCAGCCGACTCTCGTGCAACATTGCCGGTGTTCTGTCGAGAAGTGCCCGCTATCGAGAAGTGCCTGGGATGTACGGCGCATGCACCGTACAGGACTGCACAACAGCTGCCCTGATGTAACCATAGTGCACATCGTAGGAGGTATTTTTCGATGGGAGATACCATTTCACAGGCGCAATTTAAACCTATACACACAGTGGGGGGAAACTTAGATTGTGCATCGCTGCTGCTGCTGTAGCTTGTGGCTGTGTTGAAAGGCTGATTGTGTCTGTGTTGCAACCCACCCTTTTACACAGGCAAAACCGGTCATTCAACACACCAAACCCGTTCTGTAACAGACAAACCCGGACCATCAGCACACTGTAAAATCCAATTACAAAACACTTATATTCTTTAAAAAATGTTGTTAGTTTTACTTCCAGAACTTCATTGACATCACTGTCATATACTGCATTATATATATATAAATAAATAAAAAATCAAGAAGAAAGAAACAACCAGTGGGGCACACACCATTGGAGGTACCTAGCTAGTGCCCCAATAAGATTTTTGCCACATGCTTTAGCTTTAATATTCAAGGGCGAAACATTCTAATCTAATGGAAGCAAGTGTCATCATTGATGGTGCTTGAAGCATCTCAGACACATTTAGTGCCAAGAATAAACACTTCCAATATGTATTATCTGCTAGCCGTTCTTCCATTCAAGAGAATGTAAAACACTTGGGTTTGTCATATTGATCCTGGTCCTTTATTGCCTAGTGAGTTACTGACTTGGAATACAAAAAGGGAGCTTTTCTGACCTCACTGGCTACATGCAGGTCTGTGACACACTAGGTCAAGTTACCCCTTAAGCCAGGATCTTCGTCACAGCCCTTGACTTTGCATCTGTAAAGCCAAATCGGCAATGGCGGTTTTCATCTTGTTCAATTAAGCTTTAACAAAAACAAAAAATAGAAGATTGACCCAACACATGTGATTTTGCACTTTCCAGTGTTAGTAAATCAACCCCATAGTGTATAGGGATACAGTGTGAAAATTACAAGTGAATTAATGTGATCTTGTTTTGTGTACTTAAAGCTAAACTTCGGGCACAAAAAGTTAAATACCTTACCTTAGTAGCCAATAAGGACATAAATCTACTTTGTGTGTACCAAATGTCTTACGGTAATAAACCCAGTAATTACCTTGTAAACGTAGTATCATCTCTGTGCTGCATATAGCCTATGCAGAGAGCAGAACATTGAGAGAGACCCAACAAATCCACTTACTAAAGGCTGCCTGCAGAAAAGTACAGGAAGGGGCGGCACAAGACCAGTCACTCTGCACAAGGAGAGGGAGCAGCACTAACAGGTCTTTATTACAGTAAGCTTTTTGTAAAGAGGCAAAGTTTGCCACTAGATTACTGTACAGATCTGGAAGTAATATGTTTTTTGATCATAGGCTACAGCAGTACCTGCAGTGATGGTTTACATTCATTCACTATGACTGTGTTTATCATAGCAGTACTTGTGGGCCAATGTCCAGAGCAGCAGTGTTAGAAGTGGCATCACTATTAGACACCTGTGATTAAATTCAGTAGAAGAAGCGTAGAGAACACTGGCTCCCCTTTCCCTCCTGGGGGAGCGGTTAGTTAGTATTTCCCAGATGTAATTAGGTGGGAGTGATGGGAGTAGTAGTTGAGTCGTTACACAGGCTCTCCCTAAGGTCTCAGATCTCTACGCTTTCCTGGGTGGGGTGAGTGCTGCACTGCCTGGGCTGTTGGTCAGGGTTGAGAGAAAAGCCAGAGGTGAATGTGCCCCTGGAGTGGCAGTCCTGGGATGCCATAGCTCGCACATGTGTTTTGATGGGCACTTCAAGATTTGGCACCTTGGTCACTTCCAGGGGTCAAGTCCTGGGGAAAAAAAATGTGGGAACTCCCACCCAAGATCCACTCCCCCACCAAAAAAAATAAATGATAAGCTCATATGCATAATTACTACACCGCATGTTTTTCCTAAATCCCGCGATAACTCGCAATGTCTCCTGGGAACAATGACAAAAGCTCCCAGGAGACATTGTGGCATTGAGGAAGTGACGGAAAACCCACACACTACCTGATGAATCCATATACAGGAAGCGGCCAGTAGCATAAAGGATTACTAAGGTTCGTCTGCCCCTGATAGTGACTCAAGCTGGGCTTAGTGAAGGATTGGCTTGGGCGGCTCGGCTGCTCTAGTCCTGCAAAGGGAACTAAGTTCCCACGCGTTCCTGCAGGACTTGAGCCCTGGTCACTTCACTACACACTTTTTTCACACCTGTCTCTAGGGCCGAGCCTTTTGGCTAGGACCAGAGAATTTTTTTATTCCTGGCCGAAGGGTCGGCCATTATATTGCACAATAGCCACTTTCACTTCTCCCACCTTCCTACCTTTCTATTTATTTTACCCCTGTATTTTTGTTTGATGTTGCACCGTTTGTCACTGTGTGATTAGTAGGGTGTGGGTCCTCAGGCCTACCCTGAACATCTTGGGAGGGGGCGGACATTTCCTTCTGGCTTGGTTCACCCTCTCTCGTGGGGTCTCCCTTTGGGGGAGCCCCACTAAGTACTTGGGTAGGTCTGTTTTGGCAGACCCTCCAGAGAAATGGGTCCGTCTGGTTTCAGCCAGATGGACCTAGTCAAATACCTCAGTCCCCGTCTGGAGCCTAACGCCCCAGGGGATCAGGGTAAGGTCCTTCCTAGTAAAGGACAGTGTAACACCCGTTGCACGTGTTGTATCACTCTTTATGTGTGTTTACTTTTTTTGGCATCGGGTGGAGTTTTTGGGTGTGTTTCAAACATCACTGGCTTTAAAAAAAAAAAAAGCGTAACACCTGCTCTTAACGTCTTGTGAGGGGGCGGACATGGCCTTCTGGCTTGGTTCGCCCTTCGGGGGGAGCCCCACCCAATACTTGGGGTGGTCTGTTTCGGCAGACCTCCCAGAGAACGAAGTCCGTCTGGTTTTGGCCAGATGGACCATGTAAAGGTACCTTAGTCCCCGCCTGTAGCCTAACGGGATCAGGGCAAAGGTCCCTCACTTTTGGAGCACCATAAATACACCCTGTGCGCTTTTTGTGTTTCACTTTTTGTTGTGCGCTTTTTTTTCACAGGGTGGAGTTTTTGGAGTATGTTCACACACAACAGGCTTTTGAAAAAAAAAAAAAAGAAGCGTAAGACCTCTTTCACATGGACAGCCAGGTGGTGGTAAAAAGTGAAGGTTAATATGCACCCCCTTGCTGCCCCACCTTTAAGCAGACATAGCAGTCAAGTGGGGTCTGTACACAAGCCTTACCTGCAATGCTTTCCATCAAAGCCACTGCAAATTTAACTCATGTTGCCAAGTTTGACAGGTGGCACTGTGTGTCAAACTCACCTATTGAGGTCAATGGGACTGTGCCACAACCATGAGCCAAACACTTAGACATAAAACAGTCTGCTTTTCCTTGTTTTATATGCAGATGAAAAGTAAAGCTGCTTATGAAGCGGACCACATGAAGTAGTGCATTCTAGTTCTAGTTTTTACGACAATAATCACACAACACAAGAGATGGAGCATGTACAAAACGACCTCATCATTATAGTGTGTCAAGGACAGCATGATGTTTAACGATGGCCCTGCCCTTTAAAAAAACATTGATTAGCCACTTCTTGGAACACGTATTGTACATGATTTCGAGATAAATAGAAGACCTTTCTGTGGGTTTATTCCAACCATCCCTTTTGTTCTGCTCCTCTGCGGAAATGTGCGCGATCAAACATGGTTACTATTTTGCTTGGAACCTATACAGGATTTTGAGATAACTAGAAGACCTTGCCTTTCTCTGGGATTATTCCCAACCATCCCTATTGTTCATAAAATATTGGTGACAGCTTATATAATTTTCGCCCAAACCACATAACAAATTCTTGGATGTTTAGATCTAAATGATAGATTGTTATTAGGACATGTGGCTTGTATTTTCATTGTTTACATGTACAAAGATAGAAGCTGTGTTGTAATTTCAGCCATTTTGGACTAGTTGGAAGTGATTTTACAGTGCTTGTAAACAGTCATGTCAGTGAAGCTAGAGAGAGCAGGCCAAATTGTTCATCTCCAATAAATGGTGTAATTGCTTCCTGTTTCATTGTGCGCTTTTCAACTGCCAGATGCAATCAGAGAAATTCAGCTTTTGTTTGGCGTAATGCTGTATTCACTTCTTTTATCAATGTTTGGTATACAGAGTGTATTCTGTGGTGTTTTCTGTAGGACCAGGATAAATAATGTTATTATATGGCAAATTATATCATACAGTAAATTAGGAGGAAATACTGTGTGATATGTGGTCCTGCTGAGAACCAAGGCTTATGGATGCTTTAGTACTAATATGTTAAGTGCTCTTTGTGGAGTGCGTTCTTCAGGCATGTTTTGTGGCATGTGTCACACATAACACATGTGTTAAAACATGTATACGACTTCCTTTTTTACCAGAATATTCTTTCAGTACTTACTTTTCAGGCTAAAACTGCTACTGCCTTGTTATTATTATTATTATTATTATATTTCATACATTCTCATTAATGTTCATATCAGTGCACAAAATAAATCAAAGTCTTCCTGCTGCTTCAATTGTATGTAAGACCCAAACCTTTATTTATTTATTTTACTATAGTTTAGGAAAGGTTTGAACTCCTGTCAGGGGTTATTGTTGTTGGTGTCAACTGCTGAAGAAATTCACCTTTAACCACTTGCCTACTGAGCACTCTCACCCCCTTCCTGCCTAGGTTAATTTTCAGCTTTCAGTGCTGTCACACTATGAATGACAATTGCGCGGTCATGCAACACTGTACTCAAATTACATTTTTAGCATTTCTTTCGCACAAATATAGCTTTCTTTTGGTGGTATTTAATCATTGCTGGGTTTTAAAAAAACGAAAAAAAGACAGACATTTTTGAGGGAAAAAAAATGTTTTTCTAAGTTTCGGTCAGTAAAGTTTGTAAATAAGTAATTTTTCTCCTTCACTGATGTGCGCTGATGAGGCTGCACTGATGGGCACTGATATGCTGCATTTATGGGCACTAATGAGGCGGCACTTATGGGAACTGATGAGACGGTACTGAAGGGCACTGATTAGGTGGCACTGATGAGCAGGCACTAATATGCCGCACTGATGGATGGCACTGATATGCAGCACTGATGGGCACAAATAGGTGGCACTGGTGTGCACAGATAGGTGCCACGGATAGGCGGCACTGACGAGCAGGCACTGATGGACACTGAAAGGCAGCGCTGACTGGCATCACTAATGGGCACTGATTGGTGTCACTGATGGGTATTGCTGGGGTTGTACTGTAATCAGGGCACTGATGATCCTTGCCCTGATCACCTTCCGCTAGGAGATGCTGCTGATCTGTTCTCCTCGCCTCACACTCTGTCAGTAAGAGCCAAGGAGAGCTGATAAATGGCACTTCCTAGAGTACATGTGACCGGCTGTGATTGGACACAACCAATCACATGGGTAAAGACTCGGGTCATCGCAGTAGTTCTGGGGTGCCATCATATGACGGTGTCCTAGAACGAGAGTGCATCCTGCCTGGCATAATTTTACTATACGGCAGGCAGGAAGTGGTTAAAGTATACGTGAACCCTTACCTTGTTATACAACACATTCTGCTTCAAATAAAAATGCAAAACCTTTGTGTGTATATATATATATATATATAAACTATAAATACCTTTCTCTTTTTTTAATACTTGATCACATGACCTTTGTTCTCGGTTGCATAAGGAACTTAGAGAGGTGGAAGTGGAGACTGCAAGGGGGGGGGGGGGTGTTAGCAAGAGGCAGAGGAACAGCAATACATGATCATCCCAAGTGATTAGCTGTGCAGGGGGGGTGTCAGCACAAGTCTGGCCACTGGATTGCAGGCAGGCTTTGCTGTCAAGTAGAATGCAAAGAAGAAAACTGACCATGCTGGAATAGATGTGCTTCCATGCCCTGGAGTGGTCAGTTTTAAAAAGGAAAACAGGAAACTGAGAGGATCACCAGATATTTCACAAAGGGGAGCCAATGCAAAGAACAGGGTACTTTTTCATACAAATACATGGTACAGCAGACACATCAGAAATATGAAATTTTGGGGCAACCACACTAATATAGTAAAATAGAAATTTGACTTAATATATAGTATCTATGGGCTCCAGGTCTTGAAAAAATATCACATTTATCATGGAATTGTGTGGTCGAGTTCTCCATCCTCATATGGCTCACTGGGATATTATTGGGCTTTCATTGGATTTTCAATGGTGGGGAATTACTGAGCTGGGGGACTAGAAGGTAGAAACAAAGAAATCCCCTACAATGTGAAATGGGCTCTATAAGTGTGGACAGGAAGGATTTTTGGTATTGGACATGACGTGGCTTGGTGGAATATGTTGGAAATATCAGAATAGAAGGTCCTAATAAGTAGGAAGTTCTACCAAATGTGACACATGGTGGCCTTCTCCCCTTCACACCTTCAGTATGTGTCTGGAATTGAACTGATCATTCTATGTTGTGTGTATGGGATCTATACCACCTGGTTAAAAGCTTTTAACTCCTTTTCCAGGACATTTTGGGGTTTTTAATAGCGAAGAAAGACTGAAGTGTACAAATGTATCATTGGCTGGATGGAGAGAAGAAAAGGGTAGCCCCACCCAGGGCCGGCCTTAGGTGTTCAGGCACCCTGTGCAATCTAATCCTGTGGCGCCCACAGGCGGCCCCCCTGATATGGAGGTGTCACACAAACACACACACACCTTGCGGGGATCAGTCGTGGTCCCGGCTCCATAGCCCGACTGAGCGGAGAAGTCCCAGCAGAGAGTGGAGCTCAATGGAACAATTGTATGTATAAGACTTGTGACTTCACCCCCACCCCACCAGCCATCGCTCCTTGTGTGCGGCTCTCCCCTCCCTAATCCCCTGGCCGGGCCCCCCCCCCTATATCTGGTAAATACAAAGGCCGCTTTCCAGGAACTTTCCAGGAATCAACTCACGTGACCGAGCGCTACTTCATCGCCCCTCTGCTGCCACCACTGTCCACTTCTAAGAAACAACAGCAACAGCGAGCCATTTATCTTCTGTGGGTCAGCGGTAGGATCGTTACCCGTACTGTGCAGAGGCGTCACACTTTTCCACCTACACGGCTCACATTCTGCAAGCTGTGATGTCCGCACGGCGCCCCTGTTGCCCATGGCGCCCTGTGCGGCCGCACTGCTCGCACACCCCAAAGGCTGGCCCTGGTCCCATCTATAAAATATTTTTTTCTCATGTAATAAATTTGTGAGGGACTTAGGGCACCAATCCAAAGTCCTTCAGGACAGGTTAGATAACACTGTGATGATCACATCATTTATGTCCCCTGTGCCCTTTTCCTGAGCCCTTTGCATGATTTTATTTTAACCTGACAGCATACTGTCACCCTACACATGATGCCTCTAAGGTTAGATGTGTCAGCATTGCAAGCACTAGGGGTTCTATGAACTCTGTCTAGCTCAAGAGGATCAAAGTATGGGTTGCCCAGGGAAATATCCTGACCTCCCTGGGGCAATAAGCAAAAGCAGAGGGGGGGGGGGGGGGTTCCAACAGTGACATGTCACATTAAAGATTCGAATTGAGAAGTGAGGGGAGGGAGTGTTCTGCTGTCGGAAATTACATCTTACATTAAAGTGAGAAGCGGGGGTGCTGACGTCTTACCTCTTCTCCCATGCAGCCAGCGAGCTGAGAAGTGGGGTGAGGGGCCGAAAATTACTTCTCACCAGACGGGGCCTCTAGTAATTTAGGGGGCCCTAAGCGGCTTGCATAGTGAGCCTATAGGGCGGATCAGCCATGGTTTTTGGTTATCTTGGCTTTTGATCTCAGGTATGCCCAGAAATCTAATAATATTGTAGAGATTGTGATCCTCAGCATCATCTAAATGTGTCCATATTCTCTGGGGAACAGAGACCACCAAAGTGGCATGTGGGCCCAGGTAGCAGTAAGGCCGCGTACACACGACAGGATCGTCAGAGGAGAACGGTCTAAAGGACCGTTTTCATCAGTCCAAACCGATCGTGTGTAGGCCCCATAGGTTAATTAACCTTTGGTCAAAAAAAATGAGAACTTGCTTTAAAATTTAACCGATGGATGCCTAATGATAGGTCAAAACCGATCGTTAGTAGGCACGATCATCGGTTAAAAATCCACGCATGCTCAAAATCAAGTTGATGCATGCTTGGAAGCATTGAACTTCATTTTTTTCAGCACGTCGTTGTGTTTTACGTCACCGTGTTCTGACACGATAGTTTTTGCAAGTCAGAGGTCAGTCGTGTCCTGGGCATACTTTATCTCTTAGCATGACAACATACTTTGGGGGGTCATGTTTAATGGCAAAGTATTTTTTGAATGTACCTTTTAAAACCTGAGCATCCAGTTCATCCTCTGATGCTGATGTTTTGTGGTCTCCCAAGGATGCTTCATGGTTGGCAGTAAGAGGGGAGATCATGATCTCAATGGACCTTTTTAAGAAAAGTCTTGATTGCCTCCATCTGATTCTAATGCCGCGTACACACGATCATTTTTTGCGATGGAAAAAAACAAGGTTTTTTTTTAAAACGTCATTTAAATTGATCGTGTGTGGGCAAAACATTGTTTTTTGTCTTTAAAAAAAACGACCAAAAAAAAATTCCAACATGCTTGAATTTTTTGTGTCGTTTTTCAAAACGTCGTTTTTTTGTGTCATAAAAAGTGATGGTGTGTGGGCAAAACGATGTTGAAAACGACGTTTTTAAACCCGCGCATGCTCAGAAGCAAGTTATGAGACGGAGCTTCAATGGAAAAGAGTGCCGTCGAACGTGGTGTACGTCACAACGCTTTGCTAGAGCTTTGTAGAAAAACGATGGTGTGTACGCAACGTCGTTTTGGAAAATGAAGTTTGAAAAACGTCGTTTTTTTTCATGATTGAAAACGTCGATTTTTTTCATCGCAAAAAATGATCGCCAAATGGGATCTGAAGAGTTTTGGTTTACCTCCTTTGCACACAGTGATGCAGGATGGAACATCTGTAGGTGCTCTGGGGATATTTGCAGGCTAGTGTTGTGAGAGGTTCTGAAAGACTTATCTGGGCAGACCCATTGGTTTCAAGAATGTGTCAATCATTTATTCTAATTAATATTAAACTGTAAGGCCTTGTACACACGAGGGAATAAATCCGCTGAACATGGTCCGACGGACCATTTCAGCCGAAAAATCCGCTCGTGTGTAGGGGCAAACGGACCGTTCTGGCCGGATTCCTCCGGCGGAAAAATTTCAAAGCATGCTTTGAAATTTTTCCGCCGGATAGCTGCCCGTCAGATATGTCCGCTGGTTAGTACGGCAAACCAGCGGACATATGTGCCCGCATATGCGTCGTATCCTGTGAATGGATCCGACGCATGCGCGCGGAAGTGTTTACTTCCTGGTGCGGTGACGTGGCGGCGGGGAATTTGATCCGCAGGTGTGTACAGCCATCGGATCAAACAGTCCGGCGGACATATCCGATGGAAACGGTCCGTCGGACCGTTTCCATCGGATACATCCCATCGTGTGTACAAGGCCTAATAGTACATATTGCACTGCAAACCATTGCAAGCTGATTGCTGACACTCTGCACCCTGTGGACCAGTTACATTTGCTTCTGTCTCAGATATTAAAAGTTTATGACTCAACTATATTGTTTTTTTTTTTTAACTAAAGCACTGCTGTATCTGAGCTGTCATTAAAACAAAAAAATTGTTTAAACAGAAAGCAGCATTTGCCCATTCGTAATCTGTCTTTCAGTGCTTTGCTTTTTTGATCTGTGACTGCTTCAGTCTCTGCGTGGGTGTGTGATATTTTTAAGCTTCTATAAATATAGCTGTGTATTAATGTTTTTCTGTGATTTGTCTGTACAACAGGATTTTTGCTAATGCTATAAATATAAAACAACAAAAAAAATTCTAGTAATTAAATATTTTCAAGGTTTTGTGATCAAAGGGTATGTTACACAAACATTTCATATTCCTGATATGTGTATGTTTTATCATGTACTTATGTTAAAAAAAGTATCCTGTTTTCTTTGCATTGCTTCCTTTGTGTGAAATACCTGGTGATTCTGCCAGTACTTCTGCTTTGCTGCTTCAAACTGACCACGCTATGCATGGAAGATTATTCATCCCAGTGTGGTCAGTTTTCTGGCTGTGCTAGGAGCTCAGCTTGCCTTTCCTTCAATGATCAAACGTATTTTGATGCCCCCCTACACCATTCACTGGGGAGATCAATGTACTGCTTTTTCTCTACTTTTTGCTGCCACACTACCCCCCTACATTCTCTACCCCCACCTCTCTAAGCCTCTTATGTAGCCGAGAATAGAGGTCATGCGGTCACCTATTAAAAAGAAGAAAAAGGTATATATATATATTTTTTATATATATATTATATATATATATATTAGGGCTGGGGAAATTAAAGATGAATTCCTCGATTAATCTTTAATTCTTTTGATCAATCAAAATTCTTTTTTTCAGTCAATAGTTTTTATTATAGAAGTTTTCAAGGGGAACAGAAAAGAAAAAGGGGAAATGTAAAAGCACAGGGTAATGGGGGAATGCACAGTATACAAATAGTACGTGAAACATAGTCTAGTACAGGACAAAATATGAATAAATGCATTGAAAACAGAAAAGTCAATGGAACAAATAAATGAGAACCTTATCAGTTTTGGGGCCATATGGACCAACACTGGTCAAACTGTCTTGTCGTCAAGGAGTTAATTGCTATAAGTTTTTCAAAAGTGAAATTCCTGTGGACCTCTGTTATTATATCAGAAATATTCACAGTGTTTTTAGATTTCCAATTTCGTAGAATGGACGTACGTGTTTCCAATAAAATGTGTGTAACTACTGTCCTCATGTGGAAAGGGAATCTATCAATGTGTATGTTGAGAAGAGCTAGCGCTGGATCAGGTTGAGTCAATATCCCTGTGGTGGAAGAAATGAGTTTAAAAATCTGATTCCACAGGCTTCTTATATGTGGACAATACCAGAATACATGCATGAGATTGCCTACTTGACCACATTCTCTCCAGCAGTTGGCTGGTGTGCCAGGATAGAATGTGGCCAATCTCAGAGGAGTGTAGTACCACCTGTTGGTTAATTTAATGGACAATTCCCAGTGTTTTACACAGTGAGAAGCTTTATGAATCGTCTGAAAAGCACATGACCAATCCTCTTTCGTGAATCTAGTACTAAGGTCTACTTCCCAGTTTTTCATTGCAGTCGTCTTAGAAAATTTCATCTTATCTTGAAATAAATTGTAGAACAGTGATATGCCCTTTGAGGTAGGGTGAGCTGTGGAATAAAATTTCCACATTCTCTTAGGAAGGGATATGGTCGGGGAAGGTAACGATTGGAGGAAGCGCACAATTCTGTCACAGGTATGGAAAGATCTGGCAGGTAAATGGAATTGGGATACAACCGTGGCAGGAAGTAGGGGCGTATCATTTGCGTACAGTTCCGAAATAACAGTCACCCCATGTGAATCAAGGTCAGAGACAGTCAATCTGGGTATCTTGGCTTCAAGTAGTCGTAATGGTAATTGGAGGTCAATATCATGAAAGTCTTGATGGTCTTGGTTCAGTATATGTCTCCACGCTTTCAACGAAGTCTGAATGGTAGGGGGTAAAGAGGTTAATTTCCAAGGAGACCATTTGTCACTGAGCAACATTATTTTCACATTAGCCGTCGGTGACAGTGTATTTTCTATGTTCACCCAGGGTGGAGCGTCTAGGTCATGGAACCAGTGTTTAAGTTGGTCAAGTCGAGCTGCCCACATATAGTCATGTATGTCGGGTAGGCCTGCTCCTCCTACTTTTTTGTGAGACACAAGATTGTTACGTGAACACCGTGCCCTTTTACCCTGCCAAATATACTTCCATCCTAATGTTGTGAGGCGATTAAGGTAATGGTACGGTATACACAATGGAATTACACGAAAAAAGTATAGGATTTGAGGCATAATCAGCATTTTGAAAGCAGATATTCTTCCCATCCAGGACACTTCCTTTTCAGAGATCCTTTTGAGTTGGGTTTCAATTTTTTCAATCAGTGGGGGGAAATTAGCTTTGATAAGCTTAGAGACACTACTCGTAAGGGTGATACCAAGGTATTTGATAGAGCCCGAGCTCCAATTGTAGGGTAATCGGGATAGTAGGTAACTCTTGACTTGAGGTGGTACCCCTAAGTCAAGGATAAGAGATTTTGTAAAATTGACTTTGTAATATGAAACCTTTCCAAATGACATCAGAACATTGTGCACTTCAAGTAAAGATTCAACAGGGTTGGTCAATAGTAATATCACATCATCAGCAAAAAGACTGATGGTGTGATTTTCATGGTCAAATTGGAAACCGGAAATCTTTAGATTAGACCTGATGGCTTCGGCTAGAGGTTCTATTATGAGATTGAAAATTGACGGGGATAGAGGGCAACCTTGTCTTGTGCCATTTGTTATAGGGAAAGACTCTGAAAGAAACCCAGAAGAGTACACCCGAGCAGAGGGACATGAGTATAAGGCCAGTATCGCAGATAAGATAGAACCCTGGAAACCAAATTTCTGTAGAACCATTTCCATGTATGTCCAGTGTACTCGATCGAACGCCTTCTCTGCATCAATGGACAATAACAGAGAAGGCGTTCGAGTTTTTCCAGCGTGGTGCACAATATCAATAATACGCCTGGTGGCGTCAGAGGCCTGTCTCCCCCTCACAAAGCCCATCTGGTCGCTTCGAACAAGTGTAGGGATGATATGTTTTAATCTAGTGGCTAAGAGTTTTGCATAGATCTTGGTGTCAGTGTTAAGGAGGGAGATAGGCCTAAAATTTTCGGGAATGTCTGGGGATTTGCCAGGTTTTGGGATTGTCACTATGTGGGCTCGTAACATTTCTTGGGGAAGTGAAGTGGTGGATATAAAATTGTTGAAGACAGTTGACATATATGGTGTTAAAACTGCATGGAATGTTTTGAAATATTCGTTGGAAAAACCATCGGGACCTGGTGATTTCCCCGTGGGAAGGGAGTGTATGACTTTTAGTATCTCCTGCGGAGTGATAGGTAAGTTAAGATCCTTCAATTGTTGGGGTGTTAGAGAGGGAAGTTTCAGTGTATGAAGGAAAGATTGAATCTCATGTATGCTAGGTTGGGGAGCATTAGCATCTTTTTTGAGGTTATATAGAGAGCCGTAGTATTTTGCAAATAAATCAGCAATTTTTTGGGGGTTTGTGACTTTGTGTTGGGAGAGTGGGTCAGTGAGAAAAGCTATTCTAGATTTATTGCGCATGACTTTCAATCTATTTGCTAAGTATTTATCTGCCTTATTAGCATTGTTATAATGATTGAGTTTAAGCCTTCTCAAGTGTTTGTCATATTGTTGCGATAATAGTTCCCGAAGTTTTTCTCTAAGGTATTTTAATTTGGCGGTCAAGGGGGGGGATGGTGATTGTTTATTACTGTTCTCAGTGTCTTTAAGGTCACTGAGGACATCTTGGATTTCTTTGGATCTCTTTCTTTTTTCTATTGCCCCTATTTGTATGATAATACCCCGTATAACTGCTTTGTGAGCATTCCACAAGGTATTGGGATCAGTTACAGAGTTTGAATTGAGTTGGAAATAGTTATTGAGATGTTCGGTAATAGATTGTTGGTGGTGTGGATTCAGTATAGTTCTATTGTTACAGCGCCAGATGGATGAGGAGGGAGAGACCCCTCTTTCAACAATCGACAAGGAGATGGCAGCGTGGTCAGACCACGTAATATCATGAATTGATGTCTTATCTATGTCCTGTAGTAGCCACTTGTCTGTTAAGAACATGTCTATTCTTGAATAGGAACCATGTCTCCCTGAAAAAAAAGTATATTCGCGTTCATTCGAATGAAGGCATCTCCATGCATCAAATAGTTCTTCTGAATGTAGAAGCGGTAGGAGTGTTGGGACTCCTCTTGTCCTTCTAGGTGAAGAGTCAATCATCGGATCTGAAATAATGTTAAAATCACTGCATACCAATAGTCTGCCATATTGTAAAGAATGAGCTCTCTTAAGCACTCTGCGTATGAATCTCAACTGGTGGGTGTTTGGAGCATAAAGTGAGACTATGGTATATGGTTTAGCATTTATGTCACCAGTAATTATCACGTATCTGCCTTTAACATCAGTGATAACATCTTTAGGTTTGAAAGCTATAGAATTTTTGAACGCTATCAGGACACCTCCTCGTTTGGCCTTCGGGTTGGAAGCAGTATAGATAGTAGGAAAGTCCCTATGAGTGAATTGTGGAGTTTTATTCACTTGGAAATGTGTTTCTTGCACACATAGTATATCTGCGTTGGATTTGTGAACCTCTTTCCATAGTGAAAATCTTTTTGCTGGGTGGTTTAGTCCCCTAGCATTAATAGACAAAATTTTTATCACCATAGTGAGGTTGGCACATAAATGTGGTCAACAATTGTGGTTTGGTACTCACATATCAGGTAGGGATCATTGTCGTTGGCACTTACAAAGACAGCCGTGACAACAAGAGGTTTGGTACTGGACCTTGCAAAGGAGGAGATGTCCTGGGAGAACCTGTGCATAGTATGAAAACAAACAAACAGGTTAGGAACCAAAAAGAAAAAAAAAACATAAACAGTGAACCAAACAATCTTAAGAAATGGATCCATTAATTGATCCTATCGCAGACGTAGCTGCTATTAAGTGAACAGGGGAAAAAAGGAACTGCCGTGTAGTAACTCCACACCGGAGATATTTTAGGTAGGGCTTGAGTCAAACATGGGTTTTGTTGCCGTTTGTAGATTTCTTATTCTTCTTGCGGGTGACTACTTGCCAATCTTGTTGAATTCCTTGGGGGACATTCATGGTGCGTGGATCTGTGGTTTGGTCTGGAACTATTCCCCAACGGCGAAGTAGTGTCAAACCATCTTCCAGGTTGGATACTGAAACATCAGAACCGTCATGGGTAATCACCAAGGTAGCAGGATATTTCCATTTGTGTGGCACTGCATGGTTTCTGAACGCTTTGGTGATTGATAATAGATTTCTACGGCGCTGCAAAGTGTGTCTGGAAAGGTCAGGCAGGACTCTGAGATTTCCGTATTGTTGGGGAAGGCTCCCTGGTCTGCGTGATGTTTGTAAAATTATATCCTTCACATGGAAAAAATGGATTCTGAGTAAAACATCTCTAGGGATTTCGTCAGGGAGAATTGATGGTTTAGGGATCCTATGTATGCGGTCGATTAGGAGATCTTGGGCCGTTGCTTCTGGTAATATTGAGGAGAATAAAGTTTGTGCATATTGGAGGAGCTGATTAGGAGGCACCGTCTCAGGCACACCCCTCAGTTTGATGTTATTCCTCCTAGATCTGTCCTCGAGGTCCGCCATTTTGTCTTTGATCCATGCAATTTCATCTTCGTGACTGGAATGTGCATCCACCATAACATTGTGTGATGAGGCAAAATTCTCCATTCTGTGTTCAATTTTGTCCACTCTGGTACCCAGAATGTGTACTTCTCTCTGACATTCATTTAAACCTTTGTAAAGATCTGCTTGTAGAGAAGAGCGAAGAGAGAGTAGCATTTCCTTGAGCATTGTGTCAGAAATTGGTCTATCAGCTGTAGGAAAATTTGCTATGGGATCCTCTTCTCTTTCCTCAGGGTTAAGAGAGGCCTGTGGGTGGGTGGCCATTTCCATTGCGCATTCTGGCCTATGTGGGGAGTCTCTCCTCAGCTTAGACTTAGCTGGGCTTCTAGTAGTGGGACTTGGGGATCCTGAGGGAGTATAGGATATTTCCATTTGTGTGCCACTCTGGAGTGAGTCAACATGTCGCATACCTTGATTAGAGCAGTGTGGTGCGGCCTGCATGTTTCCTCTCATATAAGCTGCGCCATTTTGAGGCGTCCCGCGCGCCGTGAGGGGAACGACATTTTCCAACTTTTGGGGCTGTAGCGTTTTTTTGCGGTTTCGTCCCATCATCGCGTCGTTCAGTGGAGATTCACGATCGAACGGGACGTGTTAACGATCGAAATGCCCTCGGTGTACGCTGTTGTGGGCTGAAAATCCCCGGTGTGTCACGGAGCTCCCAGGTTAAGCGGCCATCTTAGAGGCCGGTAGCCACGCCCCCCCATCAATCAAAATTCTTGACGTCACCAGACAGTCTGGACAATGAGACTTACCCTGCTGGATGCGAGCAAACTGCACCCATTGGATTGAGGTACCTTTGCATCTGTGGAGCAGGAGGATGCATCAGGCTCCATCAGGGGAAGGGGGCAAAAATAACCATCGTTTTCCTGTCCTAAGCAGTTTTGTGCAGACAATTCTTTGTGTATCGGCAACATCTGTTCAGTGTGAAAGACTGTTCAGTTCTTCAGGGTATATTGTCAATAAAATGACCATGTCTGCTTCCAGAAAATGTAAACACTCTGGTATGTCTGCGTGACTGACTAAAGTGATGCCTTCTTGTCTACTATAAAGTGACTGACAGTCAATATACTAGATACGTTTTATAATTAAAGTTAAACAAACTAACTTTCTACGTTTTTCTTAAAGTTTAATAAGAAAAAATTTCTTATGTCAGTACTACAGTTTGAATTTAAAACGTATTTGTGTGACCTGTGAAATTAAAGTGGAGTTCCACCCAAAAATGGAACTTCCGCTTAATCCCCTCCCCTCCCTCTTACATGCCACATTTGGCATGTAAATTTCTTGGGGGGGAGTGGGGGCTTCAGTAGGAGTGGGACTTCCTGTCCCACTTCCTGCTTCCGCCGAGGGGCTGGTAAGTTGATTAGGCCTAATCGCCTTACTGCAGCCCCTCCCTTTAGTGATCGTCTAGGACACTGACAGGTCCTAGACGATCGCCTGTCCAATCAGCGGCGGGCCGCGCCGCGCGCGCATGCGCAGTGCGGCTCGCGCATGCGCAGTGGGTGCCCGGCCGTGAAGCCGAAGGCTGTCACGGCTGAGTGCCCACAATCGCAATGAGGATGCCGGCCGGGGAGGGGGGAGAGGAGCGGAGCCCCGGTCGGCGCGTCGCTGGAACATGGAGAAGGTAAGTGTCTGTTTATTAAAAGCCAGCAGCTACACTTTAATATATATATGACATCATTTGCCTAGGCATGGAAACTAGGAAGTAATTGAAGAAATGTAAAAAAAAAAAACAGTTAATACAATATACTTTCCTATCTTTACTAATACTAGCAGCATAAGGATTAAGAATAGTCAAAGTTGATTGAAAGAGTGAAGTTCCACTTTAAAGTGTTACTAAACCCACAACAGTAAAACCAGTCTGTATATGCAGTAAATCATGCTTGTTATACTCACTGTGGAACCTAAGGGGTTAATATTCTGCATTGTGTATAAAGACTGTGTGATCTGGTCTCTCTGATCCTCCTCTTTTTCCACTGACTCCAATCAATCTTCTGATAGAACAGAGCATTAGGAGTCAGGCTGCACATGCTCAGTTTGGTGTTATTTGCTAGAGAGTTGCATGTGATCAGCACAGGGCCAATCAGCACTGTACAGACAAAAGGGTCAGGGGTCCTGCAGTCTTATGGGACAATCATTGGAAAATGAAAACTCCTCCTGCAAGCTTTAACCAGACACTAATACAAGTCACAATAGAAAAGGAAGGGGAAGGCACAACCTGGGTGTAGTATTAAAGCATTATCATTTATTTCAATAGACCAAAAAAAGTTACAAGATGTAAGATAAGTACACGCTTTATGGAAAATGTCATCAGCCCAGTGGTTGCTGAGGTCCTGCAGCCTTGTCTGGCGGTCCAATTGGTTAGATATAAGGAGCCAGGAAGCTGTGATGCCTTGGTGGAACCAGGAAGTCTGTACCACACTGCGTGGAGTTATGTCACTGCAGGAGGCAGGGACCAGGATCGTGATGACAGAGTGCAGGCCAACACTGGGCTAATGTTATTTTTTCCATAAAGCGTGTACTTATCTTACATCTTGTTAATTTTTTTAAATCTATTGGAATAAATGATGAAGCTTTAATACTACACTCAGGTGGCGCCTCCCCCTTCCTTTTCTATCTTCCCAACATAGTACCCTTGAACACAATCTCAGGATGGCTGCCTCCTATATATGTACAATGTTACTACTCCTTTCCATGTGACGTTGCTGGACTTTTGAACTCATATACTTACCTCTGAGGACTTAATTGTTCCAGGCGTGCGCCAAATATAAATTTTTTAATACAATTTACAAGACTGCTCTAACTGCTGATGAGAAAAGGAATTTAGCAGTTTATATTTACTAAAACTATCGCATTTCAAAGTTCTGTGTACTGTGGGAGACCAGAGTGAATGCAGGGTCATTGATTTAGTAACACTTTGACAATAAAGGCCCCTTTCACACTGGGGCAGAGGCACATTGCCGGCGGTATAGCCGCGGTTTCCCATTGCTTTCAATGGGAAGAAGCGGTGGAGGAGCTGTAAACACCACTCTCCTTCACCGCTTCAAAGATGCAGCTAGCAGGATTTTGGAGTGGTCCTACTAGCGCACGGCACCCTCAGGCTTTCACACTGGAGAAACAGTAGTTTCAGATCGGTTTGCAGGTGCTATTTTTAGCGCAGTAGCGCCTGCAAACCGCCCCAGTGTGAAAGGGGCCTTAAACCTGGAAGATGATTGGTTTCTATGCAGAGCTGCACCAGATTTTGCACTCTCCAGTTTTAGTAAGTCCCCCCCCCCTAGTGTCACAGCCAGGGATAAAAAAAGTGATAGAAAATCTCCCCAGGAGTCACAAACAGCGATAAAAAATATTTTGCTTTGAGATTTAGGTTTCTTTATAAATACACAATATCCATTAAAAAACAAAATTTTTTTTTTGATTAACTAATATATGACGTATGATAGCATAACAATAGTGCCATATTGCATATTTAATCTTTATTTTGGCTCAAGTTTATTTTGATTCTATGGTATTATTTCAGGTGTTTGAAAAGGGAACGTGAAGTTTGTTGACCTAGTTGTACAGTACTTGTTTGGATCAAAAAAATACCATGGCTCATTTTGCACTAATCCGCCTTTTTCTTTGTGATAAGCACCCTGTAGTTGTGGCAGAGAAATATGTAAGAAGTCCCCAAATGCAAACGTACACTGCCTGTAAACATCAAAGTATGGTCGGATGCACATGCATGACCTAGATGCCTGAAATGTTTTCACGGGTCCAGCTTCAGACATTAATGCCCAGGACATCGGAAAAGAAAGAAAGAAGATGTATTTTGACATCTCTGGTGCTGGATTATCTAGGGGGAAATAATATGATAAAATTAGATCTTCTGACCTGTCTGATTGCTAATGCCTCATCCCTGCACACTGAAGTGTGCAGGTTTTTCGTAGACACGGAATTATGCCCCAATCTGTCTTTGCAGGCTATCATTTGATATCTATGACCACCTTTACATTTATTAAAAAGAGGAATAACTAAAGAAAACAGCACATCCTCTTTCCTTACATTCATGGCTGGCAAATAGTTCCATAAAATATATTGTACTAACCTACATACAGGCCATTATAAATTATTAGATTTCTTGGATTTGCACAAAATCAAACTCATACCCAAGAACGGGCAGTGGGGTTGGGTGTGGGAAGAGCCAATTCCTCCATCTGCACTATACAGTACAGGTGGACGAATCCCCCTGAGCCACTTTATTCTGACAGCCACCACCCGCAGGTTTCAGACTACCCAATTACATATAGTTACATAGTTAGTATGGTTGAAAAAATACACAAGTCCATCTAATTCAACCAATAAAAGGGGGCATAAATCCTACAATCCTATATACACAATTCTATACCCACAGTTGATCCATTGGTAGGCAAAAAAGCCCAGCAAAGTATGATCCAATTTGCTCTAGTAGAGGAAAAAATTCCTTCCTGATACCACGAGAGGCAATCAGATATTCCCTGGATCAACTTTACCTATTAGCATTTTTAATTTCGGATAGAGCAAAGAGGGTTATAACACCTGTCAGACTTTTTTTTTCTCCATCTGCGCCCCATTACGGAGATTTTTTTTTTCCATTTTAAATGAAGTTTATTGAAGAGCAGTACAGTACAATTTAATTTAATGTCACCAGAACATACTGGGGCAGAACGAAAACCACACAATACATAGTAAGTAATTGACAAAGAATCACACACCCCACTCAACATTGAATAGGTTACCCTATGAAACCAAGCACTAATGAGCCTGTAGAGGTAGGAAAACCCGAAAAGTGCACTTAATTCTAAAGTCCGTCCCGACATCCCCAATGGGCACACACTGTGTCGGGGACTAACTTATAACACCAGATTGAAATCGTGCATTGTCAGAGACAGGACTAATCTCGCGGCTCCGAAGAAACTGAAATCCCCAGAGCCGCGTCAGAGTCCTAGAGTGAGGAATATATTTTCAAACTCTAGTGGATCGGTATAACCAAGAGTACCCCAATTATAACATCTGAAGTATGTGATGTATCCTGTGGTTATGTTACCATAAAAGAAACAATTTCTTACTCACGAGGTCAGAGGTAAACTGACTGCTGTCAAACAGTAAAGCATAAAAAGAGAAAACAAAACAAAACAAAAAGAAAAGAGATATAAAGACGGAAAATAGAAAAGAGAGTAAAGAAAATAGAAGAGAGAATTGCCAGCTGCAGGTTTCAGACATTCATAGAGGTCACCTAGTGTCCTGAGATAAGGGATATTCCAATATATCTAGCCCAGGGCCCCCATATTGCATATTTTCTGTTTTTTTTTCATTTTATTTTTTTATAGAAGATGGGCAAAAGTGGTTTTCCTGGATGGAACTCCGCTTTAATGCAGTGCTGTTTTCATGTCCTCATTGTTCGTTTTTGCTCTCAAGTGGCTGTAATTCTGCTCTGATCTCCACATTTCCTGGTTGTCTGTTTCCTGATAACCACAGTCCTGGGAGCTTTCTCTCTGTGGTCACTAATCACAGAGGTGTGATTACTGTGTGTCTAAAACCCCTCAGAACCAATCACTTTCGTTTTCCAAACCATCACTGCCCTGTATTGGCTCTGTGGCTCTGTACAGCACAGAAGCAGGAAACATGCAAAAACTAAACTAGAAACTGCAGGTACATTATATGATTGATTTTTATCTATTTTTAATTGTTTTTAAAAGTAATCAGTTAACTATTATGTCTCTATACCCTGTAAACAGTCATTCCAGCAAAAAAAAAAAATGTCCTTTACAACTCCTTTAAAGATTGGAATAAAAACTTAAAGTCATGTAGGAAATCACTCATATTGAACTTTCCTTAACTTATTTGTTAGTTTACCACTTAAATGTATCTTGAGTAGATCTTACCACTTCCCAAAATTGTGAGCGTGAGAAAATACATTTCCTCATTCATAAACACATTAACAAAAGTGAAATCTAACTTCATGTGCAAGGTATAGTTAGGGGAACTATAAAATCAACAATCTGTAGCCAGTGGCCCCGCTGACTACATTCTATTAATGTTTACATTTCCCCCTAAAGGAGTCATTCATGCGGCAGCTACACATAGGCAGATTGGCCTCAGCCTTCAGCCATTCAGAATCGGCCAAGGTCATTATTCGAATGTGCTGCTGCTGCATGAATGGCTTGTTTAGGGGAGATATGTAAATATAACAACTGTGTAATCATAGCTAAACATTAAATTTGGCCCTGAACAGCTGCGGTGCCCAATAGGGTCCATATACATTGTTTGCATGTTGTTTAGCACAAACATTTACATGTATACAACATAAAATCATTTAAAATATTGACTGTAAACACAGATTTTTCTAAAAAAAATTAACTACTTGCTGACCGCAATATAATATTATCATGAAGTTGGTTATCACTACAGACCTACCCCACCGCCCCCCAACAAGGTTTTAGAATAGGGGGTAGGATGAGGTGTCTTGTAGCCCAAACAAACATAATACCCTAACCAAAATGTGCATATCTGAGTGGGCCCTAAGCTGTGCTGTTCTTCAAGGGTCTCAGGCCTCGTACACACGATCAAATCTGTCTGCTGGAAACTGTCTGCTAGACCGTCCCAGCAGACAGATTCGATCGTGTGTACGGGCGAGCCGACGGATTTGGCCACCCGACAGATTTCAAAGCATGCTTTGAAATCTATCGGGTGGGAACCCGTCCGCCCGACATGTCTGCTGGTTAGTACACTTACCAGCAGACATGTCGTCCCGCACCGCCGCCGAATGGATTCGGCGCATGCGCGGAAGTGTTTTACTTCCTGGTGCGGTGACGTGGCGGCGTCAACGTCACCGCCACGTCACCGACACGTCAGCACGCCATCTGCTGGCGGGGATTTTGGTTTGCTCGTGTGTACACGCGAGCAAACCAAAATCCAAACAGACAGATTTGTTCAGGGACTTGTCTTGACTGCCGGTTAACGGCGCTTCTATTGCATGAAAAGGAGGTACAAATGTTAATTAGATGAATACAATATAGGGATTTCAGAACCTTCTCGTCTCGAAAGATAATTTAGCTTTTTTGTTAAACTGGAGTGCTTAAAATTCACATGAAGAAGTGATATAATAAGACAGAATTACTAAAGGATTTGAGAATATTCACACAATAAAATATATGAAGATACAATTCAATTATCCAATCATGTACGGATGGAATTGGCAACAGGGATTTTCATTGCACAGGACTGTATAATTGAAGGGAATGTATTGTGTAACATTCACAAATCAATCATATAATGTACCTGCAGTTTCTAGTTTTGTTTGTGCATGCTGTTTCCTGCCTGTGCTGTACAGAGCCACAGAGCCAATACAGGGCAGTGATGGTTTGGAAAACAAAACTGATTGGTGCTGTGGGGTTTTAGACACACAGTAATCACACCTCCTTGATTAGTGACCACAGAGAGAAAGCTCCCAGTACTGTGGTCATCAGAAAATAGACATCCAGGAAGCGTGGAGATCAGAGAAGAATTACAGCAACTTGAGAGCAAAAACAAACAATGAGGACATGCAAACAGCACTGCATTAAGGTAAAGGAAGCTATTAAGATAAAAAAAAATCCTTTACAAACCCTTTAAGTAAATCAGCCTCACTGCATTCAAGAAATTCTTTCTTACCCCAATCAGGACACTAGTTAACATGAGCTATAAATACAATGTACATTTTTTCGGGGAGATTTGTGTATGTTCTTCCACTTAGGTTTGTTTATTACAGAAAGGGTATAAACCTTTCCAGTACTTTTTACTGCTTAATCAAGGAAGCAATTCTGTACATATCATTCTGTAAGACACTAATTGTCTGTGCCTTATTTATGACTGGAAAGAATGGTAAATCTTCACCCACCTATTTCCTTCACTAATGGGAACTACATTTGTGGACATTATTGTACTGTACCTGTACCCAGACCCATCTTCGGCAGCTGCTTAAAGCCCCCCCCCCCAGCTTCTCATCTTACAAAGTAGTTAGCGCCCCGCTTCACAAATTTAATAAACTCAGCAGCACACAACACCCCAGCTTTTCAACCTGAAGGAACCCCCCACTTCTCAACTCGAAAAACTCAGCAGCACCCCCCATCCACCGCTTTTCAATTTGAATTCCCCCCCCCTTCTCAACTCGAAATAAACTGCTGTCGTTTTCATCAGAATCCCCCCCCCCCACGCTTCTCAATGTGAAAACAAATGTTATTGTCCATTTTGCTTGGGGCCCCCAAATTCCCTAAAACGGCCCTGCCTGTACCTATGGTCCCACTTTATGTAGGAATGTAGCCACTCTTATAGAGCAGTGCACATGACCACAACTAAAGTGTACTGCTTGTTTCAATCAAATGGATTTGAGGGGTAAAGGAGCGATATAGAAGCTCATGGAGGACATTACAAGGATGCAGAAAAGCACAGTAAGAACCAATTACATGAACGATACATTATAGGCCCATTACGTAGTGGATGTGTATTTTCAGAGAATTGTTTAGTGCCACCTTAAATTTATGTATTTTTTTTAAAGTATTGGGTAGAGTAGAGGAGAATTAAAAACCACGTCTGTTTTTTACTGCTGTGTGAAGCTCTGTTATAGAGGTATTTCCTCTCACATATTGTCTCAATGACAACCTTTTCATTAGAGAAGAAATGAGGGAATATGTGCAGTAGAGAGACACAGACAACAAGGGTTGTCCCGATACCACTTTTTTAGGACCGAGTACAAGTACCGATACTTTTTTTCATGTACTCGCCGATACCGAATACCGATACTTTTTTTCATGTACTCGCCGATACCGAATACCGATACTTTTTTAAAATGTGTCCCCAAATGCAGCCATGTCTTCCACATATTGCAGCCATGTCCCCCCACATATTGCAGCCATGTCCCCCCCACAGATGCAGCCATGCATGTACCCCACATATTACAGCCATGTCCTGTCCCCCACATATTGCAGCCATGTCCTGTCCCCCACATAATGCAGCCATGTCCTGTCCCCCACATAATGCAGCCATGTCCTGTCCCCCACATAATGCAGCCATGTCCTGTCCCCCATACCTGTAGTAGCTGCTGCCGGGTTAATCCCCGTGCAATACAGCGCACATTACAAGCTTTCGTTTGTATACTTGTAATGCGCGCCTCACCATGTATAGACACTCCCCTTCTCGGGATTGGACGGATCGCTTTACGGCGGCGGGGGGGGACGGGGACGGGGGAGTATTCTATTTAGATATCGGGAGTATTTGCGGGAGTACAAGTACTCCCGCAAATACTCGGTATCGGTCCCGATACCGATACTAGTATCGGTATCGGGACAACCCTACAGACAACCATTAAAAGCTGTCAGGAGTTCTGTCCTTTCTCTACTACACTAGAAAAAGAAACCCACTAGCAACACAAAGAGAAATAAAAGCATAAAATTGTATCAAATATTTTCCATAATTTTCCTTTGTTGGCACCAACATGGCGGCATACTTCCACATATATACCACATGTATGCTTCTATGGATTGAAGCCAGGAAAGTAAAACTATGGTATTTAATACAATTTTCCATTTTCCAGGTGCCAACATGGCAGCATACGTAGGGTATAAATGTGATAGTATTCTGCCATGGTGTTGCTATTGAGGATTTCCACTTACTTCCTTACCATTAAAACCATCCGATAAAACCATCAGGACAGCAAGCGAGGAGAAATCTCTCTAATAGTCACCATACACACTTCAATAAATTATGTTTTTTTTTTCTTACCAATCTCTAGCAATAAGAATAATGATTTGACAGTTGATTAGTATGCCACACACAGGGAAAAGCATTTTAATCAATAGATGTTCTAAAATCATAAGTTATAGATCACATCTCTGTTTCCGCCAAGTAATTTTCTAATGTAATCCATTCACATACGATCATATTAATGAGCAAACGATCTAGATGCCTATTGATGCAAAACCATGGGTAATATCCCACTCTGGTTGATAATCTGATCAAAATGTAATCCTAATTGACTAGAAGGGAGGTTCAATTGTTTGCAGATTTACTCATTTTGATTGATTTTCACCATGACCAAGTATGTGTGGCATCAGCAATGGAGCCCCAGATAGCTGTGAAAAACCTGCCTAATCCTTCCATACTCTGTGAGAACCCCCCCCCCCCCCCCCCAAAAAAAAAAAGTTTTGGCTCAACATACACTTAAAGTCATTGTAAAGGCTTGGTATTTTTTCCATATAAAAATAACAAACATGTTATACTTACCTGCTCTGTTGCAGTTTATTTGCACAGAGTAGCCTAGATCCTCCTTATCTCGGGTCCCTCTTCTGTGATCCTGGCCCCTCCCTCCTGTTCAGTGCACCCCCAGCAAGCAGCTTGCTATGGGGGCACACCAAGCTGAGTCACAGCTCCCCGTGTCCATTCAGACACAGAGCTCCGATCCGGCCCGCCCCTCTCTCCCCTGATCGGCTAGCTGATATTGGTTGACAGCAGCAGGAGCCAATGGCGCCACTGCTCTGTCTTAGTAAATCAGGAAGGAGAATCTCGAACAGCTGAGATATTCGTAAACATCGCTGGACAGAGAGAGACCTCAGGTAAGTGTTAGGG
The DNA here is from genome assembly GCA_029574335.1 of Rana kukunoris. Taxonomy (NCBI): domain Eukaryota; kingdom Metazoa; phylum Chordata; class Amphibia; order Anura; family Ranidae; genus Rana; species Rana kukunoris. The sequence goes on along the minus strand of CM056050.1, from coordinate 278,543,018 downwards.
GGCTCAGGGGGGCTGCTGCACACATAAGGCTTTTTAAGATAAAAAAACCTTCTGCCTTTACAACCCCTTTAAACTGTATAGTATTGTTTGAGTAGGCAACATGGAAGTATGAATAAAGACTTCTTTAGGAGAGGCGGTGGGAGATGGACCTTGGCCCTTTTATAGAGGGCCAGTGGGAGTAAGCTCTTCAAGCAGTGCCACTCACACCTGAGCATTTTGTAGCCTGAAGCCTGAAGCTATAAAACGCTAGATGGTTCACATCTCCACTCCAAAATGCCTGAAGCCGAATGCCTGAAGCTCAAACAATTGGGCTGATTTGGGCGTTTTTGAACTTTTGTATTCCCATAGAAACGAATGGAAACCCTCGATTCAAGCGTCGAGCGCAACAGCAATCGTTTCTACGGGTGCTTTGACGCTTTATTCTGTTCTGTGAAATAGAATATTCACCAAGGAAGAAGATACAAAAAATCTACAGACATAGCAACAAATGATGAAAAAGATAAGAGCATTTTTCCTATTGGCTAAAATAAAAAACGACAAAGTTAAAAAACGTCGGACAATGCTGTATGCAAACGTGCAAATACGTGTTAATACGCGTGACAAAACATGCGACAAGACGCCAGAAAAAACAACCAAAAACGCTAAGCTCAGGTGTGAATGCGGCCTTAATGGCTTATACAAAGGCTTATACATTTGTACATGCTTTATAGGGCACACTACACCCTAAATAGGCTGTGTTGGATGGGCCTCTTAACCGACCCTACTTGTAGTAAATGCTGCCAAGACCACGGCGACCTAATTCATTTACTGCGGCGTTGCCCCAAACTTCACATATACCGGACATGGGTAGTGAATACAGTCAATGCTGTTTTTCAAATCTCTATTCCACTCAACCCTAAACCATGCCTATTTTGGCATACTAGATAACCTCAGTTACTTGCCCCCATCAGTAAAGCAGTGGCTAGAGCCCTTTTTCAAGCCTGGAGAGTTATTTTACAGCATTGGAAATCACCTGATCCCCCTTCCCATCAAGAATGGTTTCAGCATATGGGAGAAACTTTCAGGTTGGAGAAGTACATATAGCAACACAGAGGATGTCCTTGTAAATATGATAACCTTTTGGGCCCATGGCTGCACACCCAGAGCTTGAGCCGCCAGGCCTTGTCATGGATAGGCTATTGATTGGTTAATGTATTGGCTATTGAATTTATTTCAGTAGCTAGAAAACTAAGCAAGTTACCTACAATGTATAATCTCTTTCATTTACTGTGCTGCTGGTATGCTTTCTGTTATACTTGCTGGTTTCTGTTATGGTTTGCCCAGTCTATATATCATTGCCTGCCCTTGACTATGTACAAGTAACTGTTGATTTTGGCAATGGAAGCCAATTTGCTCTGGAATTGCTGTATTTCTTATTTTCTTTTTCAATAAAGCCTTTCTTCAGTTAAACAAAAAGACTTCCTTAGGATTCTCCCTCGTTTTGTTTTTTATTGTTATATGGCTTTTATTATTGTTTTATTAATTTAGCTTTAATTTTAGGCCGCGTGCACACGATCGAACATGTCCGCTGAAACTTGTCCTCAGACCAGTTTCAGAGGACATGTTCGATCGTGTGTACGGCCTATCGGACCGTTTTCCAGCGGACAAAAATTTCCAAACATGCTTGAAAACATGTCCGCTGGAAACCTGTCCGTCGGAAAGGTTCGATGGTTAGTACACAAACCATCGGACCAAAATCCCGTGCATGCTCAGAATCAAGTCGACGCATGCTTGGAAGCATTGAACTTCGTTTTTTCATCACGTTGTTGTGTTTTACGTCACCGCATTCTGGTCCGAGGGGATTTTGGTCCAATGGTGTGTACGCACATCAGACCAACAAACAATTCAGCCTTGTCCAATGAAAACGATCGTGTGTACCAGAGCCTTAAAGAACAGTAAATCAGAATGACCCCCTACATCATAGGGATATTGAATAGGCCTACAAATATTTATGTGAAAGTTCCCGTACATAGATTCATTTATTAAAAGATTACAGTCCTCTGCTCAGTAAATTGCAGTATAGTATTGCTAAACAGAAAAAAAAGTGAAAGCAGCCTTCTTTCCTTGTGATCCTTTTGCTGTACAACATAATAAAACTTGTAATGCAGCTCATGTCATTCTCTGTGACCAGCACAAATGAATCCAGGCATATAAACAGGGTGCATTGATGTTTGGGCATGAGAGACGCTGTGTTCCAGTAAATTAGGCTTGGTACAAAACTGGCGCATTTCTAGAAGGTCTCATTTGTATTCAGCGTGGATGCATCTGCCAGTCACAGTCTGTAGAGATCATTCTCTGGTCACCCCGCTATGCCACAAATTGAATGGCGTTAGGACTGTTATTGTTTAGCAGTCATTGAACAATATCAATGGTGCTGTTTAAAATACTTAGCAGAGACACTTAGCTAGTCATTCTGCCAAGAGATTCACTTGTGTCAAGACACCTTTGTGTGAATCTCAAACTGATGGATCATAATGTTTAAAACTAAACTCCAAGCAAGTGCCAATACACAGTGGAAATGTATATAAGGCAGCGATTTTACCTGCTAAAGGATTTGTTATTATGTCCAGCCAGCTCTGAAATGTCCACAGCTCTGCTACAGTACAACCAAGCTGGTGACCTGGACTTTCTCTATTGCCGTTATGCAATTCAGTTTGGATAACTCCTTACCAGCAGCCTGTAACTGGACAGTGAAGGAGCAGCAGAAGACTGACGAGGTCATATATGTTCTCTATGTGTAATGGCCCATACACATGATCCGAATATCGGACGAAAACGATCGTCCGATGATGGATCGTACGATTTTCGGATCGTGTGTACACTACTTTCGACAGCCGATCACGACCGTTCATCCGATTAAATTCGATCGGACAAGCGCGAACATTTTTCTCGTCCGATGTCCGATCGTCCGATTTTCGTTTAGTCAGTACAGCCGTCGTCCGATAATACAATACAAATACATTTCAACACGTGACATCACTTCCGATCGTTTTTTTTTTTTAAAGTACGAGAATTTTCGTGAGTTTAAAAACCTATTTTATTTTACTCGCGATTATTAAGCGAAAAAAGTCGTACGATCCGTCGGCCGATATTCGGATCGTGTGTATGGGCCATTAGGTGCCCTGCAGCTCACTTTATTGTCTCCTAGTGCTGTCCTTTCTTTTCCCAGTCTGGGTGCTGCTGTGCACGGAATGACAGGAGGTGATGCAATTCAAATAGCACTTATGTTAGTTGAAAGTAAAATTAAATTATTATATATCTTGCATACCTGCATTTTTTTGTGTTGTTTAGACTAGTAATGCGTTTTAAGGCTGACTCTAGATCAAAATTGGTACACTGCTGCAAAACTTGCTTATACTCCTAATGGATGTCAAACACGGGGCACCACATACACAAGCACAGATGAAGACATCATCTAATTGATTTAAAGAAGTATGGTCAAAGCCCTTTTAGCCATACTTCTCTTCTTGTATGTCACAGGAATGCACGTTGTTCTGCACTCCTGTGACCCAGATTCTGATGTTACAGAGCCAGTCCAGGCTCTGCAAGAATCCCAACAATAATGTCGGAATCTGCCCAGATGCTTCAGTGGCAGCTGGTTCAGCCTCTCAGCGAGCCGATGAGAGCCTGAGCCAGCTGCTCCCGCATGCTTCATAGTCTAACACTGGGGGGGGGGGGGGGGGCAGGGCAAAGTATTGGGGACTGAAAGTAGATGTCCGTACAGTTATAATTTGGGCCAATCAAACTAGTGACCTAAGGGTGCTGTAATTTAATTGATTTATTAATACATTTTTATCCAAACTCTGATCTCAGCTTAGCTCTGTTTAAACCTTTGAAAGTTTGCAGTATATAAAAGTGCAATATGCAGCTGAGGTCTATAAAATGTTCAAGCTCAGGGCTGTCTTAATGAGAGGGCACACCTGGGCACTGCCCAGGGGCCCCAGCTGCACATGGGCCACTGTTTTTTTCTTCAAAGCAGCTGGTCCTTGAGCCCACGCTGCCCCGAAATTGGGGGCCTCATGATGGCACTGAGGCCCTGTACACAGGAGGAGACATTTCCGATGAAAACGGTCCGCAGACTGTTTTCATCGGACATGTCTCCTGGGATATTTTGGTCTGATGTGTGTACACACCATCAGACCAAAATCCCAGCGGACAGAGAACGCGGTGACGTGGCCGTGACGGTGACGCGGCAACGTGCGCAAACAAGGAAGTACAATGCTTCCACGCATGCGTCGATTCAATTCGACGCATGCGCGGGATTTCGACAGACAGGTTTCCAGCGGACAAGTTTCTAAGCATGCTTAGCAACTTTTGTCCGCTGGAAACCTGTCCGCTAGGCCGTACACACGATCGGACATGTCTGCGGAAACTGGTCTGCGGACCAGTTTCAGCGGACATGTCTCCTTGTGTGTACGCGGTCTGAGAGTGATAGATGCACAGGGGAGGCCGTCTGCCTCCTACCTACTTGATGTCTGTTTACCTGCACTGTCATCATTGTAGGGGGCCCCAGAGCATTACTTTGGGGCCCAGGATGCTATTAAGAAGGCCCTGTTCAAGCTATAGTGTACATTGCCCACAAGAATATACACGGTGGTGATTACACAATAATGGTGCTTTTTCTGGCCTTCAGGAGATACAGACACAATGCTCTTTTATTAGTCAAAGCATCCGGTGTCTAAGAAAAATATTTCACAGGATTGCACCGGATCCTTCAGCCGTACAAACATTGTGACTCATGCTGTGACAGTAAGCTAGCGTGGTTTGGGTTCTCCGACTTCCTGTTAGAACTACCACTAAATTAATTACTTACATATGTCTCAGTGTTTATCCTACTAGCAAGAAATGACTGCGTTCCCATTGGGCTTCTCATAGGACAGCATGTGGTATTTGTAGGGTATGAAGCCCAAATGAATAAAGATGAAACCAAAATAAAATAAATCATTCTTTGCTGTTGGGGGAAAATCCCATTTCAGCTGACCCTTTTGTTTTATACAGTATAGCTATGAGGGTTTTCTGTGAAACAGGAAGCTTGCAAGATAGAATTTACAAGCATTGCAATCTGTTCCATCAGCATTTTGGATTTTGGATTTGGTTTAGTTTTTTTACTTTTATGGGCTTTGAGTGGTATCTAATTATTATACTGCAGATGTGAAATACAATGAAAGATATATACTCAGGGACAATATGTATAGCTTCACAAGAACCCAAAGGAGGAAAGGAAGAACAGATATGAGTGAGCCTGCCAAGTCATTGTGAGTGGTGTTTTGGAAGGGCCATTGAACTGGTATTCTAGTAACCGGTATTCCTGCAATAGGTCCAGGTTTCTCTTAGAGGGGTCATACATGGTCTGGGCACTAAATTGTAGGTGGCTGTTGCTACTATAGGAAGTAACCTGGATAGTTTGGAATATGACTGTGAGTCTAGCACAAACTGCTACCCCAAGGCTACCTGAGGCCTTGTTCACACCTGAGTAACGCAGCCACATGACGTTTTTGTGGTGCATTTTTGGAGCGGCTCCATTCATTTTGAATAGGCCTCCCTCTGCTCCAAAACGAGCCAGACACATTGCGTGTTTTGCCATGATTATTGCGTGTTTTGTCACACAACAAATGTGGCAAAACTGCATCGCGTTTGGAGTGCCATTAAGAAACAATGGCAGCGTAATCACATCCTGCGTTTTGTGGTGATTTTGGAATCTCAGGCGGAATCTTGCGATTCTGCATGCAATTCCAATACGCTCAGGTGTGACTGGGGCATTAGAGTGGAATTCCAACCTTACCTATTTTGCACAGACTTGTAGCAAGTTTTGTCTTATTTTGAAAGTAATTACTTTCAATTTCCTGCAAACTTTGTTCTCAACATTAAAAGCTGCAGCCACTATCTTAAAATGGATGTTAAACTCACATATACCCAGTGAAGTGAATAGCCTCAGATGATACACAAACAAATCTCTCTACATAAGTTTTACATGTATATCTACTGTCTTTAGCTTTCTATATCCTTTAGAAAGTGTTCTTCGTGTTACAGATTTTCTCTTCCTGGTCAGCACTGGGTGTGGATTTTTGGCATACAGCCAAGACAGCTGATTGGATGAAAGGCACACACCCCCACTCCACATTGGCAAAAGAAAGGAAGGAATGCGCAGAGCTCTCCTGTGAGACGGCAAGCTGTCTGCTAATCTATTTAAAGGAACCTGCCGCGACACAAACTTCAGGCTGCCGTCTTTGAGAACTTGTCAAAAGTTATTAGGCTGATAACAGAGCAGGAGAAAGCTATGGAACTCAAAGCTTAAGGGAGAGATAAGAAAACACTACAGCTCAAATTTCATGAATCAGCTTTACATCCACTTTAAGCTATTGTTACTTCCTGTAAGCCATGTAAACAACAGCAGTCATCATCAATAACTTTTTCCTCCTGATCTGTACTGTCGTTGCCCACATCCCACAGCTAATAGCTTTCTCAGCTTTCAATCAATTAATTCCTTAGAATTATATGGAAGAACACTCTCACATTCTCAATCAAATGATCGGCAGATTGCACAGCCTAAAGCTGGGTATACACATTCTGTATTTTTCTTTTTCATTCAACCATCACGTTAAAAGAAAAAAAGACTGACAGATACCTGCATCAACACAAGCAATGTGGAGGCAGGGATCTCTTCTGCTGAGCTATTGTATTTTGACAGCGGGACACCCCCACTTCCCTGTCAAAATACACAGATCCCAGTGCTGACCAAATGCTGGTTCTCCGGCATGACTGTTCGACAGAAGGCTGTTTCCCCACCGTCAGAAAGCAATCATTTTTTAGCGATTGTATAAAAAAAAAAAAAAAAAAAACGTCAGGCTGATTGCACTGAAGTTGATCAATACACCTACGGGTTGCATTGCAGTGCAAACAAGGCACATTGAAAACAATTGTTTTGTATGTTCCCTTGTGATAACTGCCATTTATCCAGGATGAAAAAACACCAGACACAGCACCATGTGTGAATTAGCACTAAAAGGACAGAATTTTGAAGGCCACAATTGCTTACCTACCCCTGAAACTTCTAAATTAAGGTGACCAGATTTTTTAAATGAAATCCGGGACATATTTTTTTTTTTACTAGTAATGGCAGAAATCAGCGACTCTCTGCCCGTCGCCACCCGCCTCACAGCCTGTCAAGTCTTACTCTCTGGGTGTACTACTACTACTGGGTGGGGAGCGGAAGAAGATCACTCTGCCAGGGAAGGCAAGGAGATAAGCAGGCAGACGGCTGGCTGGGACTTCAGCCAAGGCAGAAGAACATGTGATTGGAGCTGAATGGGCAAACCGTAGAAATATTCCCTCCACTCCGACCAGCACATGATCATCAGAAAGGGGCACAGATAATGGAAAAAAATACACCCCCTAAGCTAGTAGGAGCGGCGGAACGGGAGTGTGTAATTCAGATTTTTTTATTTTTTATTCTGCACTGAAATTTCCCCAGCCCCTGTTCAAATCCAATCCGGGGACAAAACCGGGGACAGACTTGGTCCGGGGACAGTGTCCTCAATCTGGGGACTGTCCCCTGAAACTGGGAATGGTCTGGTCACCCTATTCTAGATGCTTGGCAAAACTCTGACATGCAGCAAGCATGCAAAGTTTTAGTTCTGATTATAATTGCTGCCTACTTGTTCTGGATTAGCAACTTAGAATCAAGCCCGTGGATCAGCATTTTGGAAGGATGCCAGCAATTGCAGTTTATGTATTATTTTAAAACCAGGTTCCCTTAGGTCCCGCGCACACTGGACTCTTCTAAATGCCTTTCTCCTGGCAGGAGAAATGCAGCTTAAAAAATGCATGTAGGCTTATCAAGCTGTTTAAAAGAATGTACGCCCTTAGCACTTAAGTTTGTTTAGATTTGTTTACACGCATTTAGGTGCCCTTGACATTTTTTTTGCAGCCAAATGTTCTTCTCTTGAATGTGTTGGCCCTGTGGGGTTTTTCTGCATCTAAACACCTGTAAATGCCTGTGTGTTTGGAGTCAGAAAAAAGACAATCAAACACGCTTAAAAGTGGTGTTTTTGATGCCCAATGTACATAAGGCCTTATAGTACATGCTTTATTCTATTGTTTTCAAAGTTTATTTTAACAGTGTAAATTTATACATTAAGTACTGTATATTATTGGAAAGAGGGTGCCTGGGGCTGATCCAAACATGCCCCCCCCCCCCCCGGCACTATGAGAGTTGAGGACTCAGTACCCAAGAATTAGGCCAAAGTAAGAATAAAACATAAATGTATTTAAAAACACAATGGGGTAGATTCACGTAGAGCGGCGTATATTTATGCCAGCGTAGCGCATCGTCTTTACGCTACGCCGGCACAACGTTAAGAGGCAAGCATGCTATTCTCAAAGAATATGCGCTCAACGTTGCACCTGCGTAGCGTATAGTTGTCGGCGTAAGCCGACATAAGTCAAAGTAGGTGGAAGTGGGCTGGAAGTGGGCGTGATCTATTATAAAGAAGCGTGACCCCATGCAAATGATGGGCTGAGCTACAAAAAAACTAACTGCACATGCGTCGGCCCTTGGACGCATCCCAGTGCGCATGCTCACAGTTACGTCGCAATAGCTGCCTAAGATATGCCTACGACGTGAACGTAAACTACGCACAGCCCTATTCACGTAGTACTAGGTAAACGGTGTACGCGACGTAAAATTCGACGGCGTCGTTCCCTGGCCCATACCTTTGCATTACTTGCGCCTCACATAGCAGGGGTAACTTTACGCCGGACGTATGCTTTACGTAAACGGCGTAGATTACAGTACATTACAAGTACGTTCGTGAATCGGCGTATCTTGCTCATTTACATGTTCGACATGTAAATCTATGGAAGCTCCCCTTGCGGCCAGCGTAAATATGCGCCCAAGATCCGACGGCGTAGAAGACTTACGTCGGTCGGATTAAGTCAAAATTCAGGCGTATCTAATTTCAAGAATAAGGCGCATAGATACGACGGCGCATCCTTGGACTTATGCGGTGTATCAGTAGATATGTCGGCGTAAGTCCTTTCTGAATCCGGCCCTTTGTACATAAGTACATGAATAGTTATTTTTAACCCTGGATAATTTGGAATAGGTGGTTCACAGAGAACAAGTAAACCCCACAGGAGTTGAGTATATCCAGACATGGTCCTCATTGTATATTGTTATGTAGTAAAATTTGCCCATGGGTGGTGGTGCCAACAGTTTACAAGAACATAAAAAAATGTACAGCAGAGATTGGGGGGGGGGGGGGGGGGTTGATACAAAGCTTACATCATTCTGGTACCTCCCTAAATTTTTCGTTTGAACAGATCACTTCTGGTTCTAAAAGTATCTTGTGTTTTATTAGAAAGTGAGGTGAGTTTGTCCTAAACAAGTACTTGTCTGGATCAATGGTCTCCAAACTATGGCCCAGGGGCCAGATGCGGCCCTTTGCTTGATTTTACCCGGTCCTTATGGCCATTATTCCTCCCAATGAGACAGACAATGGGGACCAATGACACCAACAATGGGGCACAATTTCTCCCAATGACACAAATAATTGAGCCCAATTTTCCCCAGTGACACCAAGAATAGCGCACCATTACCCCCACTGACACCAATGAGGAGGCACAATTACTTCCACTGAAACAAACAATAGGGCATTTTTTCCCCCCACTAATGTTGGGACTTTTTTTACTCCCAGAGGTCACAGTCTGGCCCCCCTAAAGTCTGAAAGACAGTAAACTGGCCATTTGTTTAGAAAGTTTGGAGACCCCTAGTCTGGATGAATAACATTTTGGGGAGGCAATGTCCTGGATATGGCTTGTTTTGACAGTCTTTGTTTTTCCAACACTAAACTTTTCACTGTATCACAGTCATGCAATTTGTAACAATTTCTGGAATCTGACACATAATGTTATACTTTGTATATATCTATTATTTCCATGGAAGTCTCTGTGTATCCAACAATAGAATCCGTTTTTACAGGGTATGAGTTACTGATAAGATTAGAAAACTGGGTCTTAAAGCGGTAGTAAAGCTCAGGAAAAAAATAAAAATAAAAATTGGGCCCCTGCAGGATAACTTACCTTAAAATGAAGCCCTCTATACTCTAGGCTACTTGTTGTTATGGTCCCTCCGTTGAGGGCCTGGGGAAATACCCTGCATATTACGATGTGGTTCTTTTACTGTGAATTGTTACCGATTTTTGTGCCTTTGCCTACTACCGTATACTTCTGTATGTGCAGAAACCCAAATAAACAAAGTTTACAAATAAAATGAAGCCCTCTAGTGACGCGCTGTTATTGTTGAGATGGCTTTCATACTTACCCGGTTTTCCTTCCGCGTTTACAGGCTCTGCAGGAGTCACGGCCACAGCTCAATTTTCCGGTGACATCACCGGCTGCTACTTAAGTAAATATCTCCTAAACGGTTCATGTTTAGGCAATATTTACTGTACCTATGGGTTAGCCTTATTGTAGGTTTAAATAAAAAACGGACTTTACTACAAGTGAAATGTTTCTGCTGCTCATTGGGAGTTAATATGTATGCCAGTTTATCTTTCCACTAGGGTGATAAATGACATATGCAGTACAAGAGTCTTGGCTGTGTTTTTGCCAAAATGTCCTCGGCATGTTGGTCAGCCTAGGGGAACACCCATAGTTTTGGATGATGTCATTATGTAAAAATGGGTGGGACAAGTCTTTTGTCAGTACATGTATACAGTTTACAATAAAAAGAGAAGGATAGTGTTCCTTGTTCTAAAAGCATCTGCTAGTCTTTATTAGTTATTATTATATTTTGTACTATCAGGACTGGTTATTTCATACATCCAGATCATTGTGCTTGTGTTTCAGGAAGATATTGAACATCTTTTGAACACCTTTTGTTTGATGCACCTGTAATGTATTTAGCCGATATAAAGATTTAATTTGTCACTAAGGCTGCTTTCACATTGCAGCGGGAGGCGTGGTGGCGGTATAGCGCCGATAAAAATAGCGGCGATATACCGCCGTATTTACCGCAATATTCGGCCGCTAGGGGTGCGGTTTTAACCCCCGCTAGCGGCCGAAAAAGGGTTAATACCACCCTCAATGCGCCTCTATAGAGGCGCATTGCGGGTGGTATTACCGTGGTTTCCCATTGATTTCAATGGGAAGGAGCGGTATAGGAGTGGTAAACACCCCGCTCTTATACCGCTCCAAAGATGCGGCTAGAAGGACTTTTGGAGCGGTCCTGCTAGCGCACCGCTTCATTGAAGACTACAGGGCACAATTTTTTCAGGTGGTATAGCAGCGCTATTTTTAGCGATGTACCGCCTCAAAAACGCCCCAATGTGAAAGGGACCTAAATGAAAAGTAGGGCAAAAGCTCTTTCGGCCTCATTTCTCCTGTGGGTCATAGAAGTGCACTTTGTTTTGTACTCCTGTGACCCATATTTAGCTGACAGATGATGTCACTCTGCAGGTCCAGGCTCTGGAGGGATCCCGACTTTATGAGCTTTATGACTTAATGTTTGGGCCCACCCGCTGGAGTCTGAGCCAGCAACTCCTGCCCCCTCCACATCTTGGCACTCCAGTAAGCACTGGAGGGGGTGAGCAGAGAGTCTCTGACTGACAGACTAACTGACAAGTCTTTGATCACTATGTTCTCTATCTTAGAGACAGCGGGGGACAGATTCACCTAGGTGAGTATGATTTTTTTTTGTCAATTGTTGCAAGCAAACTTCTGCAATTTGTGTGCACTAGGACTAAGTCTGGCATGTTTTTCTATTACCTATATGAATGTATCCTGTTCCTAACCTCTTGCTGACTAGGTAATTCATATATGCTTAAACCCCACATGCTAAACATATGACCCATATAGCCGTATGACCCCATGGTAGCTGCTGGGGATTTAATGCTTAGAACATGCTCACTGTTACCACAGACAGATCCAGAGCTCTGAAGCCGGATCAGCTCCAGCATTGCAAATACCAATTGTTCTATGGGCATCCCCTATTCCTTTCCCCCAACCAAGTTCAATCCCCTAAATATAACAACAAAACAAAGCAAAATACTTTTCATTGTCTACAAGTGTGACGTATGGATGTCTGGCAGCAGGGCGAATATGTGTGGATGTTAGTAACTAGTGGCAACACACCTCTACACATAAACATGTGTTTTTCCATTCACATATAGTGCTAATTTTTTTTTCTTATGTGTAAACTGTAAAGCATTAAAGCATTAAAAGCATTAAAATGAAAATCTAACATATTGGCAATGAAATAATAATTATAATTTGAAACAGAATAGATTTCTAAATGTCATTTCAATAGGACTGTAAAAAGCCTACAGCACCCCATGGCTCTTCAAGGAGAACAATAATTGTTAGAACACCTTGGCAAAAGATGAGTTTGGCCACACTGTGCTGACAGCCGAAGAAGCTTGAACCAGCATAGTTAATCAAAACCTAAGCTAACTTGTTTTTTAAACAGCACATCTGTGTCACGGTCCCTGTACCCAGGGGTCAAGTCCTGGGGAAAAAAGTGTGGGAACTCCCACCCAGATCCGATATGAAGGTGGGGGAAGAAACATAGTGGGCAGCTGTACTGGCAAGCGCTGCTCACTAGTACAGCATCGCGAGGAGAGAAGAGGGAGGGGGAAGGAGCCCGCGGCTGCAGTGGTGTTACTAGGGTTGGTGTCAACCCCCTCCACCATCTATAGTCGCCCCTAAGTACAGACCCCCCTTCACTAAATATAGACCCCCTTCATCAGTGCAGACTCCCCACTACTTATAAACCCCTCCCTCAGTACAGACATTCCTCGGTACAGACCCCCCTCCATTAGTACAGACCCCCCAGGACAAGCCACCCCCTCCATTAGGACAGACTCCCCACAAACCACCCCCTCTCCATTAGTACAGACCACCCCACCATTAGTACAGACACCCCCAGGGCAAACACCCCCCTCCATTAGTACAGAACCCCCACAAACCACCCCCTCCATTAGTACAGACCACCCCCTCCATTAGTACAGACCACCCCCCACAAACCTCCCCCTCCATTAGTACAGACCACCCCCCCACAAACCACCCCCATCCATTAGTACAAACCCCCCCACAAACCTCCCCTCTCCATTAGTACAGAACCCCCACAAACCACCCCCCCTCCATTAGTACAGTCCACCCCCCCCCACATTAGACTAATGGAGGGGGTGGTTTGTGTGGGGGGTCTGTACTAATGGAGGGGGTGGTTTGTGGGGGAGTCTGTACTAATGGCATTAGTACAGACCCCCCAACAAACCACCCCCCTCCATTAGTACAGACCACCCCCCCAAAAACCACCCCCTCCATTAGTACAGACCACCCCCCACTTAGTACATACCCCCCACAAACCACACCCCTCCATTAGTAAAGACCCCCCCTCGGATCAGGACAAACCCTACCCGGGCGGCAGCTGGAGAGTACAGTGTGCAGCCACGCCGCCCGGGTGGAGAAGATTGTGACAGTCTCAGAGAGAAGGAGGAGAAAAAAAAGGACCAGACCTGGGTAAACTGCACCCCATGTAGTATCGGCCCTGGGCTCCGGCGGCTCAGCTGCTCAAGTCCTGCAAAGGGAACAGCGTTCATGCTGTGAAAAAAGTGCAGGGACGCCATTTCCACACGTTCCCGCAGGACTCGAGCCCTGCCTGTACCTGCACAAATATACTGTACTTTAAAACCAAATCCTGAGTCATTTACCATTGTGGTACCCCCCCCCCCCCATCCACAATGCATGGTTTAAATGCTGCTTGAAATAAGTAAAAACATTTTCCTTGCTGCTTTGGCAGCCAGGTCTAACCTCCACTATCTGTGGTTCCATAATATGGATGAGCCATTGTTGTTCTCCCATACAGTGCAGGACTGCTGGTCCTGCATTGTATGTGATGACATCAACCAAGCAACAAAGTGAAGCTGCTTCAAGGGACCAGTTGCACAGAAACAAGGAAGCCTGCAGGAATAAGGAAAAAAATACTTGTACTCTTGTAATCTTGTACTCTTGTAGCTTTTTTTCTCAGAAAATAGGTGCAGGAACTCAACCACAACCCTGTTCAGATTTCACAAACAGTAGAAGGGTCTTAAAGGGGCATTAAATACCAGAATTGCACTACATACAGAGTGCAGAGTTCAGGGGGGTTACACACAGAGTGCAGAGCTGTCACTTGTAAACACAGAAACCAGACTGGGCCAAAGGTGGTGGAACTGAGTTCCCCCAAGTTCCCCCAGAAAAAAAGCCCTGCTTGTACTTGACTCTTTCCCCCCCATAGCCAAAATGTGCATTTTATCCAGAGCTGGGGGGACCACACTACATGGGTAAATTTAAAAGTAGCCCAGGGTGGGGCTTTAATTACTATGTCAAAGGAAAAGTCTTACAGACACATTTAAACCTCAGAACAATAATTTGAGAGCTCACACTTTGTCTACCACCCTTCATGTTTTACATTTTATTGGGCAACACTGTACAGCCCCATTCTGAATAGTGGAGCTTTAATAGCGGCTGACACCCAGGGACCCAATGTATGCCCTAGGTGCTCAATGCTAATGCAACAATTCCACCTGGTATGAAGTTTTACTCCAAAATGTAAACTTTGTGATGCAGATTTGGCAGTGATTCACGGTAAATGGGTCCAGACTGGCAAAAGTATGTCATAAGTGTCTGCTGCAGACGGAATAAAGAATTTCCAAGTCTCCCCTTCCTCATCACTCACAATTTCTGTCAAATTACAGATTGAATGCTGTTTAAAATATTAACTTCCCTAAATCTTGTATAATTGTGTTTATTTATCTGGTGACTTTGCATAGGGAAATGCACACATCTGCAAAGAAAAACAGATAATTTATTTTCATAGGAAACCAATTGGGCCAGGGAGGAAATTCTAGCAGTGGAGATGAGGAATCCAGACTTTTGGCTTTTCAAGTGACACTACGGTTGGAGAGCAGACACTTCTGTCAGATGTCTGTGTACAGCCAGCAGTCCTTATGAAACTTTTCTTCTCAGTCTTTGTGTTCTGCTTTGCCTTATAGTTAAAGTGAAACTAAAAAGGGATTTTTAAATACAGCTTACCTGTAAAATCCTTTTCTTGGAGTACATCACGGGACACAGAGCGGCATATTCATTACTATATGGGTTATATGGAGTACCTTCAGGTGTGGACACTGGCAATCTCAAACAGGAAGTCCCCTCCCTATATAACCCCCTCCCCTAGAGGAAGTACCTCAGTTTTGTAGCAAGCATTATGCCTCCCAAAAGAGGGGTGGGAGCTCTGTGTCCCGTGATGTACTCCAAGAAAAGGATTTTACAGGTAAGCTGTATTTAAAAATCCCTTTTTCTTTCTCGTACATCACGGGACACAGAGCGGCATATTCATTACTATATGGGATGTCCGAAAGCAATGCTTTAATGAGGGGAGGGAGACATCTTCTCAAAAGAGATTTAATTTAGAGGTATACTCAAATAATAATAATAATTCCAACTTAGTCAAGAAAAAAACTCTTTTTTTTTTTTTTTTCTTTTACAACCAAGGGTGCCCCTGATCCCGAGGATCTTAAACCGCAGCCTGTAGTACTGCCTGCCCAAAGGCTGAATCCGCATTCCTTCTCACGTCTAGTTGATAAAACTTTGTAAACGTGTGGACTGATGACCACGTCGCCGCCTTGCATATCTGAGCCATAGAGATCTGATGGTGTGCTGCCCAGGAGGCGCCCATGGCCCTGGTAGAATGGGCTTTTACAGACAAAGGAGGAGGCAACCTCTTCAAACCGTAGGCCTGAATGATTAATTGTCTAATCCATCTCGAGATGGTGGATTTTGCAGCTGCCTGCCCCTTCTTGGGGCCATCTGGTAGAACGAACAACACATCTGTTTTCCGGATCTTTTCTGTAGCTTTAAGATAGGCCTTCATGGCCCGGACAATATCCAAGGTATGCAGCAACCCCTCCTTTCTAGATGTGGGTTTCGGAAAGAAGGATGGAAGTACCAAATCCTGGTTCAAGTGAAAATTGGATATAACCTTTGGTAGAAAGGAAGGATGGGGCCGGAGAACTGCCCTGTCCTTATGTAGAATGAGATATGGTTCCTTACACGATAAGGCTGCCAACTCTGACACTCTCCTGGCCGAAACTATGGCGACCAAGAATACCAACTTTCTTGTCAGTAAAACTAAAGGAATCTCAGCCAACGGCTCAAAGGGTTGTTTCTGTAGAGTGGACAGGACAAGATTTAAGTCCCATGGACAAATTGGTGACTTGACAGGAGGATTAATACGCAAGACCCCCTGTATGAAGGTCTTTACCAGCGAGTGGGTGGCCAGCGGCCTCTGAAACCACACTGACAGAGCTGAAATCTGTCCCTTGATTGTGCTTAAAGCCAGGCCTTTATCCACTCCTAGCTGGAGAAAACCTAACACCCTATCAATGGTATATTTGCGGGAATTCCATCTTTTGGATTCACACCAGCCTACGTAGTTCCTCCACACCCTGTAATAAATCACCCTGGAGGCCGGCTTTCTAGCCCTAATCAGGGTAGGAATTACCTGCCTAGACAGACCTCTACCCCTGAGAATCAGGGATTCAGCCTCCAGGCCGTCAAATTTAGACGCTGTAATGTAGGGTGGAGGATCGGGCCTTGTGAGAGTAGGTCTGGTCGTAGAGGAAGAGTCCAAGGGTCTCCCACTGCCATTTTCAGGACTAGTGAGTACCATGTCCTCCGGGGCCAAGCTGGAGCTACTAGAATGACTGGCTTGTGCTCCACTCTGATCCTGCGCAACAGGCGAGGAAGTAACTGTAGCGGAGGGAATGCATATAGAAGTTTGAATTGATGCCAAGGGCAAACCAACGCATCGGTTCCGCAGGCCATAGGGTCCCTCGCTCGGGACACGAACCTGTCCAGTTTCTTGTTGAACCTGGATGCCATTATATCTACGTCTGGCATTCCCCACTTCTGGCAGATTGTCTGAAAGACCTGGGGATGCAGAGACCACTCCCCCGGCGACAGAATCTGGCGACTTAAGAAGTCTGCCTGCAGGTTGTCCACTCCGGGAATGAATATCGCCGAAATGCAGGGTACATGAACCTCTGCCCACTGAAAAAATCAAGCTCACCTCCCTCTGAGCGGCCTGACTCCTGGTTCCCCCTTGGTGGTTTATGTATGCCACCGCTGTGGCATTGTCTGACTGGATTCTCACCGGGGACCCCTGTAATCTGGAAGTCCATGCCAGGAGGGCTAGGCGAGCAGCTCTGATCTCCAAGACATTGATGGGTAGCTGCCTCTCTGCTTCCACCCAAGTTCCCTGGCGAGAGAACCCCTCCAAGACTGCCCCCCAGCCTGCCAGGCTGGTGTCTGTGATAACTACCTTTCAGACAACGGGGCTGAAGGACCTTCCCTTTAGAAGATTCTGAGGGTTCAACCACCAGGCCAGGCTTTGTCGGACCCTTGATGATAGCGTCAAAGGGGACTCCAAGGCATGTGCTCTCTTGCCCCTCGATCTTTACAAGGGGCAGGAACACCCTTTGCTGTTCTGTTTCTAACCTCATGCCGAGGTATTCCAACTGCTTTGTAGGCTGGAACGCTGACTTTTCCCGGTTTAGGACCCAGCCGAACCTTTCGAGGTACTGAACCGTGAGGTTTACTGCCTGTTGCAGACACGGCCGTGAGTGATCTATGATTAAAAGGTCGTCCAAGTATGCTAGGACTGTGACCCCTTGGATCCTTAGATTGGCCAAAACTGGGGCTAGGATCTTCATGAATACCCGGGGGGCCGTGGCTAGCCCGAAGGGGAGCGCCCTAAATTGGAAGTGTCGCTGCCCCACTGCGAAGCGTAAAAATCTTTGATGCGACTGAAAGATTGGTACATGAAGGTAAGCATCCTTTATGTCTATGGAAGCCAGAAAATCGTCCCTCTGGAGCGTGGTGACTGCTGACCGGATGGATTCCATCCGGAAGGAACGAACCCTTAGGTAAACGTTTAAACTCTTTAGGTCCAAGATTGGCCTGACATCGCCGTTGGGCTTTGGTATGACAAAGAGATTGGAATAGAAACCTAGCCCCTGCTCTTGGGCTGGCACCTCTATTATCACGTCCTGGCAAAGCAGGTGATCCAAAGCTGCCAGCATCGAGGCCTTCTTTGCTGGATCCTTTGGTAGCCTTGACTCTTGAAAATGAGGCGGAGGAAACTTTAGAAACTCCAGTCTGTAGCCTGTGGTTACAGACGCCCGGACCTATTTGTCGGGGATCTTGGCTTCCCAAACTTCTGAGAAGAAACAAAGCCTTCCCCCCACCCGCGAGAGTGGGGGCGCCCCTTCATAAGACAGACTTAGGGGCCGGTTTTGTCGGCTTGCGATACCATGGTCTCTTACCCCCAGGGGCCTGTCCCTGCGATCTACTGTTAAAGTTGGATCGCGCAGGCGGCCGTCGATACTGCCTGGAATTTGAGGGCCCTGAGACAGGAAAGAGCTGCCTTTTAAATGTAGGACCCCGGAATGTCTTTTTGACTGGTAAAAGGGTACTTTTGCCACTTGAAATAGTCTGAATGTATTTATCCAGATCCTCTCCGAAGAGTCGTCCTCCATGGAAGGGAAACCCTGCCAGAAGCTTTTTGCATGGGGGCTCCGCCGCCCAGTTCTTCAACCATAAGAGCCTTCTCATGTGCACCAAAAATAGTGATAAACGAGAGGCCTGCTGGATGGAATCCTTTATAGCATCTACCGCAAAACACAGAGCTCTGGGAATGTCAGAAAACTCTTCTGCCTGTTGGGTAGGCATGTCTTTTAGCATTTCTTTTGTCTGGTCCTTTAACGCCTGACAAACTCCAATTGCAGCCACAGCTGGCTGTACCACTGCTCCTGCCGTAGCAAAGGATGCTTTTAAAAGTGTCTCTAACCGTTTATCAACCGGATCTTTAAACATTTGTATGTTTTCCACCGGGCAAGTTAGTGATTTATTCACACATGAGATGGCTGCATCCACCACTGGGAGCTTCCACCTCTTCGAGAATTTTTCCTCTATAGGGTAAATGACCGCAAATCTCTTTTTTTTTTTTTTATATATAAGTCTTTATTTTTTTTTTTTTTAAACATACAGCGACCCCAAACTTAGTTTGCCAGCCTCCAACCTGTTGCAAAAAGGGGGATTTTTTGGCTTAACAGAAAAGCATTGGAACCAAGTCCAGCATGTACTACCCCTCTTCCGCCACCGGGAGTCACTGTTCTGCCGCTCTGCGTCCTCTCCCTTTCAGATCAGCCTCAGACTGAGCACTGACTATAGCCTGCTGATCTATAACAGCACACAAGGCGCGCCCCTGATGACGCTGCAGGCACGCCCCCCCCCCCGCCCTCCCCTCCGAACGGCGCGAAAAACGTCTATAAGACGTGCGCGCGCACGCGCGCGCGTATGCCGGAGCAGGATGTACATGGAGGAGCCGCGCTACTGGAGACCCAGGACTGCAGTACCAGGCGGCAGAACCAAACCCCCGGCCAGGTAGGACTCTCCAAAAGGCCCCATAGGGGTCCTTACTAGCCCTAGGAAGAAAGCAGCAGGTAGCTAGCAAACACAATTGTTTCTTAGACAGGGGAACCTAGTGATGGGGGAATGAGATCATCCTGTCTACTCAGACATAGTGAGCAAGGTTGCCAATGCAGAGCATACTTAGGCTTACCCCCCTTTTAGGTTACCCCGGAGAGCCTGCTGTCGAACCAAGTCCCGCAGGCTCCCCTCTTACCTGCTCCATGCTGCAGGATGTTTGTCTAGCAAAACGATCCAATCTTCTCCCATCTCCGTGGGTAGCGTAATAGACCTTCAGGCCCTGGGGTCCTATGAAGGTACCCACTGTCCTGGACCTATATAGCACCCTGGCAAACAGGAACTTATGGTCTTTACGAACTCCAAGTCCTGGGCCCAGGGTCCAGCCCTCCAAAGAGGAGCATTATAGGCAAAACCCCACGGTTTGGGGCCCGGGTACTGTCCACTTTGGCAGTGAGGCTCCTTGGACAGATCCGGTTAGCCCGCCCTTAATCCCAAGGATGTGGAGCAAAGCTATTCCGTGACCAACACCTAAGACACTGGCGAAAAAACTGAGGGACTCCCTCTAGGGGAGGGGGTTATATAGGGAGGGGACTTCCTGTTTGAGATTGCCAGTGTCCACACCTGAAGGTACTCCATATAACCCATATAGTAATGAATATGCCGCTCTGTGTCCCGTGATGTACGAGAAAGAAACTATGTATTCTTAACTCAAAAAAGTACCTTCTATTTCTCTCAGCCTCCTCCAAATCTCAAAATCCTTTTTTTGATGCTGTGATCTGACTTCCTGTTAGGCGGCGTACACACGACCGAGGTTCTCGCTAGAAACCAGCGAGAACCTCGCTGGAAGCTGCATTCCAGCGAGAACCTCGGCCGTGTGTACGCTCTCGGCGAGCATCCCGTCGGGAATGCCGTCGAGCAGAAATAGAGAGCATGTTCTCTATTTGCTCGACGGCCCGCCTGGATGAATGGCTGGTTGCCATTCCCGACGGGTGGGTCGCCGAATCTGACGGCCGGCAGAGAACCTCGACGGGCGGAACGATGTGTTCTGCCCGTCGAGGTTCTCTGCCGTGTGTACGCGGCTTCAGAGGGTGGCTATGTTCCTTTTCCATGATCCCTCTGTATGCAGTAATGTAGCCACCCTCTCTTGCTCACTTCCAAGGTAGTCTAGGAATTATGGGATTTGCAGTGAAAAACATAGGCTAGATTCAGGTAGAATCGCCTATTTTTGTGCAGGCGTAGCGTATGCTGTTTACACTACGCCGCCGCAACTTTTACAGGCAAGTGCTTTATTCACAAAGCACTTGCCTGTAAAGTTGTGGCGGCGTAGCGTAAATGGCCCGTCGTAATTCAAATTGGGCAGGTAGGGGGCGTCTAATATTTAAATGAAGCGCGATTCCGCGCCGAACATATTGCGCATGCGGCGGCCGTGAAAGTTTTCAAGTGCGCATGCTCCAAATCACGTCGCCAATAGTCAATGAAATCGACGTGATTATAACGTACGGCCAGCCCCATTCTGAATCGACTTACGCAAACGAAGTAAACGACGTCTGTCCCGACGTCCATACTTAACATTGGCTGTGCCTCATATAGCAGGGATAACTTTAGGCCAGGCGTAAGCCTAGCGTAAACGGCGTAAACAGATACGCCGGCCAGGCGCACGTTCGGGAATCGGTGTATACGCTCATTTGCATATTTTAGATGGGAACGTCACCTAGCGTCCAGCCTAAATATAAAAAAATGAGATTCTAAGGCGTAAGAGACTTACGCAAGTCGGATCTAATGGAAAACTATGCGTAACTGATTCTATGAATCAGTCGCATAGATAGGAGGGCTCAGACGCAGAGATAAGACGGCTTATCTGGAGATAAGCCATCTTATCTCTTTCCTAAATCTGGCCCATAGTAACAAACAGTTTAGACCCTTTTCACACTGAAGTGTTTTTACAGCGTTTTAGCGTTAAAAATAGCGCTATTAAAACGCTCATAAAACGCTCTCCATGCATCTCAATGGACCCTTTCACACTGAGTCCTGCAAGCAGCATCTTTGGAGAAGCTTTTTGGCGCTGAAAAAAATGCTCCAAAAACGCCCCTCTCCATTGAAATGAATTGAAAGCGCTGTAAAAATGCCTTACTTTTTCACACTGAGGCGTTGCAATGGCGGGGTGTTGAGAAAAGTCTTGCAAGCAGCATCTTTGGAGCAGCTTTTGGGCACTGAAAAAAATGCTCCAAAAATGCCCCTCTCCATTGAAATTAATTGAAAGACCTGTAAAAACGCCTTACCCTTTCACACTGAGGCACTGCAAAAACGCCCTAAAACGTTAGGGTCTTAGCGGTGCTTTACCAACACATTGGGATTGCAGATGAGGCTTCGCTCGAATAACGCTCGACTAACGCTTAAATAACACTCGAATAACGCTCAAAAAACGCCCCAGTGTGAAAGGGGCCTTAGTGAAAAATAGTTTACAGGGCAGATATGTTGACTGCCTCTTGAAGGAAATGGTAACCTGCCTAAATCATATGTCCAGGACACAAGAGACATTCTAGCCACAGTATCCGACCTGACATAAGGAGGTGTGGCTGGGTGGAGTTGACGAATAGTGTCCCTCTACACCTTGATCCCACATGCCTGGGGAATACGAGCTGTAGAGATGTTCCTTGACACACCTTGCTAATCTACATTGATGACATGCTGTGATGTGGAATGGTGACTTGGAGTCCTTCCATGAGTTTATCAATGCCCTGATCGCAACATTAAACTCATTTATGTCGTCGATAGAAATCAGATTTCCATTTTGGATCTCTGGATCAGTATTGAGGGTACCTCGTTGGTTTCACACACGTTCCCAGCGGCCATCACAATATTGAGAGCTGACAGCCACCATCCCAAATGGCTAAAGAATGGAATTCCTGTTGGCCAATTTCTATGTATAAAGAGGAGTTGAACTAAACTGACAGACTTTAGACAAGAAAGAGGTTATTCTAATAAGCAACTTAGGAAAGCAAAACAAAAAGTAGCTTGATATGATAGAAAAATCATGTGAAAAAAGAAACCCAATAAAACTTAGTTGACAGTAAGAGTGATAACCCAATTTGGGGCCAAATGGGATACAGTAAGGGATATCTTACCGAAACATTGGGGGATTTTGACCAACATGCCAGGCCTAGCTAACATAGTGGATCCAACTCCAAAAATGGTAGTGATAGGAGTAAAGAAATTAGGAGACACGTTGATAAGATCGGAATTCACTAAGGAATCGGATGTGACCTGGTTATCACAATACCCAAAAAGAAAGGATATCTTCCCATGTGGACATGACCAGATTTGCTCCTATGTGGACAGGACCTGACACTTTCAAAGATGCTTTTTGTGAACACAGGCACAGAGAGAATATGCAAACTCCAGGCAGATGGTGGTCATGGTCAGGATTTGAACCAGTGATCCTTTTGCTGCTAGGTGAAAGTGCTAACGACTACACCACTCAGCTTAACCTTATTTCAGCACACATATTATGCTCCCAACATATGGCCTTACATATTTTAATAAAATATGCAAAGCATTAATGAGGAAGCTTGGAACAAGGCAGGCTTCTGTACTACTTGTGCTTGTTAGGCCGCGTACACACGATAGGTTAACCAGAGGAAAACGGTCTGATGGACCGTTTTCATCGGTCAAAACCGATCGTGTGTAGGCTCCATAGGTCATTTAACCTTCGGTTAAAAACAAGCCAACTTGCTTTAAAATGTAAGGCACGACCATCGGTTGAAAATCCACGCATGCTCAGAATCAAGTCGACGCATGCTTGGAAGCATTGAACTTCATTTTTTTCAGCACGTCGTTGTGTTTTACGTCACCGCGTTCTAACACGATCGTTTTTTTAACCGATGGTGTGTAGGCCCATCAGACCATCAGTCAGCTTCATCGGTTAACCGATGACAACAGTCCTTCGGACCGTTGTCATGGGATGGACTGATCTGGTGTACGAGGCTTTACAGTTGGTGGATTTGGTACAATAATAGCAAAAGACTTTAGCTATACCACTGTGCACCAAAATCTGATTAATTTGATTAATATACTAGTCCTTAAAAACATTAGTCCAGATAATGATAACAATATAAACGGAAAATGCATTCAGGTAAAAAAACATTTTAACTACTTTCACACTGGGGCGTTGCGCCGCTATTTTTAGCAGCGCTTTACCAAAGTTTTTGTGGCAATATTCGGCTTCTAGCGGGGCGATTTGAACCTTCGCTAGCAACTGAAAAAGGGTTAAAACTGCAGCGGTGCTTTGCCGGCATCTCTGCCCATTAATTTCAATGAGCAGGGGTGCTTTAGGAGCGGTGTATACACTGCTCCTACAGCGCCTAAAAGATGCAGCTGGCAGGGCATTTTTGAACGTCCTACCAGCGCACCGCTCCAGTGTGAAAGCTCTCGGGCTTTTACACTGGAGTAAAAGGAGAGGCTCTTTCAGGGCGCTTGCAGGTGCTATTTTTAGCTCTATAGCGCCTGCAAAGCACCTCAGTGTGAAAGTAGCCTCTGTGTTTAGAACTACAGTACTTTAAATATTAGGGTTGTCCAGATACCGATACTAGTATCGGTATTGGGACCGATACCAAGTATTTGCGGAAGTACTTGTACTCGCACAAATGCTCCCGATACCTAAATAGAATACTTTTTTTGTATTTATCAACATGTTCTGTGAAAATTCTTTGAGTTTTTTACTACTGCGTGACAAGAAAATAATTTTTTTTATTAATTTTTACTCATTTTTATTCTTTTATAATGTCTTGAGTTAGAGTTCTTCATAATTCTAAAGAAAATATCCTTAGTCTGTATTGTGGTTTGAAAACTGTCACATGACATTTAAAAAAAGTATCGGTATTCGGTATCGGCGAGTACATGAAAAAAAGTATCGGTACTTGTACTCGGTCCTAAAAAAGTGGTATCGGGACAACCCTATTAAATATAATTGTGTTCACATATTGTAATTGCTGTCTCCCTTTACAAGTTTCGCATTTCCTAACCTTTCAAACTTGGGTTTCTGGTTATATTAGGTTTGTATTCCCCAAATTTATTGTTTTGTGTAAAGTTACAGGGAAACATCCTGAAACAGTCAATTACATTGCTTAGTGATGAAAAATAGCTGTGGTGGTTCACTTTGATAAATGTTAGTGAAGAGACTCAAAGTAGCTACACAGCAGAAGTCTATATTACTGGGCAAATAAATCAAACACGACACTATTCTCTGCAGAGCCTCTTTCTGCTAAATCCCCTGCTTCCAACTCCAAAGAAGATATAGCAACTAAACACCAGGCAGAGTTGAAAAACACCATTTAATCTAGGTATCTTTAGAAAAAATATGCTCATGGAACTTCAGCCACCTGACTGGTAGAAGAGGTAAGTCCTGTGAATTAATCTTTGTTACCTTCTAGTGAATTAATTTCAATTGACCCACCTCTTCCCAGACTATCCCCTCCATCATTAATTCTGCTGCCAGACTTATCCACCTTACCACCCCCTTTCTGCCAGTCCCTCCACTGGATTCCCATTGCCCAACGAATAAAATTAAAAACATTTAAAATAACATACAAAGCCATTTACAACTCTGTCCCGAGCTACATCACCAATCTTGTCTCCAAATATCACCTAAACCGTCCTCTCCACTCCTCCTAAAACCTCCTGCTCTCTGGCTCCCTTGTCTCCTCCTCCCATGCTCGTCTCTAGGACTTCTCTAGAGCCTCTCCCATCCTCTGGAACTCCCTACCCCAATCTGTATGGCTACCTCTTTTTTATCTTTCCACTCTTAAGCAATCCCTGAAAACCCATCTCTTCGGGGAAGCCTATCCTTCCTTCAGCTAATAACCAAATCTTCTATTTCTCCCATCAGTTCATCCCTCACAGTTATAGTATTACCCTTTGTCCCAACAGACCCTCCCTATTAGATTTGAAGCTCCCAGGAGAAGGGACTTTCTCACTCTTGTTTTGAATTGTATTTTTATATTGTCAAGTGCAGCACAAACTGTTGGTGCTTATCATTGTAGAGCATACTTGCTTGTTTTTACACATTTAATTTTATTTTACTGTAAAGTAGACAGCAAGGAGGTATACAAATTTTAGCTTAGAACTCGTACCCTAGTCATGTTTACAACAATATATTCCCAATACAAATTCACCGTACAGCAGTGTTTCTCAATTCCAGTCCTCACGCCCCCCCAACAGGTCATGTTTTCATGATTTCCATTATTTTGCACAGGTGATTTGATCAGTTTCACTGCCTTAGTAATTAGGGTTGTCCCGATACCGATACTAATACCCCCGATACTGAAATAGAATACTTCCCCCCCATATTGCAGTGATGCGTCCCTCATACCTTTTTAGATATGCTGCCGCTGCCGCATACCGCCGTATCCCCTGCACAATCGCATAGCACACATTACAAGCATTCATTCTGAATTTCTGAATACTTGTAAATGGCCGTGTATTGACACTCCCCTTCTCCGGATTGAAGGGATCCCTCCAATCCCGAGCAAGGGGGAGTGTCTATGCACGAATCCGCGTATAGACACTCCCCCTTGCGTGTGATTGGACGGATCCCTCCAATCCGGAGAAGGGGAGTTTTAATACACGGAGCGCGGCCATTTACAAGTTTTTAGAATGAAAGCTTGTAATGCGCTACGCGATTGTGCAGGGGATACGGCGGTATGCGGCAGAGGCGGCATCAGCATATCTAAAAGGTATGAGGGACACATCGCTGCAATATGGGGGACATACATGACTGCATATGGGGGACATACATGGCTGCATATGGGGGACATACATGGCTGCATATGGGGGACATACATGACTGCATATGGGGGACATACATGGCTGCATATGTGGGGGACATACATGGCTGCATATGTGGGGGACATACATGGCTGCATATGTGGGGGACATACATGACTGCATATGTGGGGGACATACATGGCTGCATATGTGGGGGACATACATGACTGCATATGTGGGGGACATACATGACTGCATATGTGGGGGACATACATGACTGCATATGTGGGGGACATACATGGCTGCATATGTGGGGGACATACATGACTGCATATGTGGGGGACATGCATGACTGCATATGTGGGGGACATACATGACTGCATATGTGGGGGGACATACATGACTGCATATGTGGGGGGACATACATGACTGCATATGTGGGGGGACATACATGACTGCATATGTGGGGGACATGACATGGCTGCAATATGTGGGGGACATACATGACTGCAATATGTGGGGGACATACATGACTGCAATATGTGGGGGACATGGCTGCATTTGGGGACACATTTAAAAAAAGTATCGGTATTTGGTATCGGCGACTACTTGAAAAAAAGTATCCGTACTTGTACTCGGTCCTAAAAAAGAGGCATCGGGACAACCCTATTAGTAATTCCCACAGCCATTTCATCTGAGGGAAATCCTGAAAACATGACCTGTTGGGGGGCGTGAGGACTGGAATTGAGAAACACTGCCGTACAGTAATGTCCCTTAACATATTCTTACATTGTATAGGAAAAAAAATCTAAACTGTAAATATTCAGCATCTGCAGGTCTGTTGGAGACACACATGGATTCCTGTACAGTATCAAGCAGACTTACAATGTGTTTTTGTTACAAAGTTTAGGTGTATGAGAAAGAGAAGAACTTCTATATATTCTGGTCATAACAAAAGCTGCGTATACATTTAGATGTGAACTAGTAGTGTATAAGGTAACATAAGTGTTCCAAAGGTGGGGTAATCGAGAATGGAGATTTGGGTGGGCAAGAGAAGTATCAAGTAGTAGGGCTCGAGGGTGAGAGACCGGGCAAAAGGGGGGGGGGGGTGGCAGAAGTGAGTACTAGAGTATTGATAGAATAAGTGCAGCGCCAACTAGGGCTCATGAAAGTTCCACCTGGAAGGTAGATCAAACAATAATGTGTTCACTGGTGAACATAAGACCTCATAAATTCACAAATGAGGAAAATATGCAATCATCATATAAAGTGTGAAACAAAGATAAACCATGGATGTGATGAATATAACTTATAAAGTTCTAATATTAGGAGTGGGGGTTCATCAAGATCTCCTGAGTGTATTCAGACATCTAGGTATTCATTTTCTACAGGATCTTCATCTTCCAAAAGGCATTTCTTGGCATATAGAAATTAAAAAAATACCCTTACCAGCAGCTGGTGATCCGCAACTCACCATACGGTGGGTGGGTCTCAAGAGCTTATGTGGGACAACCGCCCTCCTTGGAACTGGACGTGGGTCTGACTCTCAATCCTGATAGTCCGGGTAGGTCCACAGTGTAGCCACACGTACTAGAGTATTAAATAT
This sequence comes from Rana kukunoris, assembly GCA_029574335.1. NCBI lineage: Eukaryota > Metazoa > Chordata > Amphibia > Anura > Ranidae > Rana > Rana kukunoris. The sequence goes on along the minus strand of CM056050.1, from coordinate 278,515,084 downwards.
GAAGAGAACAAAAACAGGAAGAAGAGCAGCCAGAATCTCAGTTGAAGCTTGGGCTCATCACACCCCAATGTGGACTGAGGCCCAATTATCAGAGGATACTGTAATTCAGGGGGGGGGGGGGGACGACGACGACGACAAGATGCACAGTATACTTGTATTGTGGCACACTTACCTGTGGATATGCTCTTGAACAACAAAGGCAAACATAGCTGCGTACTAGCGTAGCAGAGGAAGTGATATAGTGTACCCCACCCTTCCAGTCACGTCCACCAAATATGTTTAATTATTTCCGTGTGGTTACTATACACATTGAACAAAAATTGGACACGTTAACTTCCGATAAACATGTTCAAGCTTGCACCTTTTTTTTATTTGTCTGAATAGTTAGATTTGGCTGTCAAAACACAGCAGTATACTAAGAGCCGGTTCACACAGGGGCAACGCGACTTTGTGCGCGACTTTGCAAGGCGATCTCAGCGCGACTTGAGCGTGAACCGCAGCGTGACTTGGAGCGACTTGAAGTCGCCTCCAGGACAGGGAACTTTGCCAGTGGTCAATCAAAGAGTAATCAGCTCTGTGGGAGGAAGGGGTTTGCAGAGAAAACTATTTTTACTTCCTGGAAAGTTGCTTCAGTTAAGACAGAGGATCTGACTTGGAGACGACTTCCATTGAAATCAATGGGTACAAGTCGCCTAGAAGTCAGATTGAAATAGTACAGGAACCTTTTCTGAAGTCGGAGCGACTTCAGTAGTGTACATTAAGAAGGCTCCCATTCACTTCAATGTAATTTGACATTTACATGTCGGATCCCAAGTCACCCCTGTGTGAACTGCCTCTAACAAACAGATAATCGACCGATCATTCCTCTTATGGGCATTTTTGGGCGATTTTCTTATCGTGTGTGCTGCCCATTAGACTAAGGTGCCCCTCTTCTCAGAAAGTTAGGAGGTATGGTATATTGATCATTCTATCTTATAGCACAAATCTTGTATTTTCTAAAAAAAACATCAGCGACTATAGTTTTTTTTTTTTTTAACCACTTCCCTACCGCCTTACGTCTTTTAACGGCGGCACTTTAAAGATGGATATCTCGGTAACGGCAGCAGCTGCTGCCACAACCGAGGTATCCATCTTTAGTGTGAGCGGTCCTGTAAAAGATAACGTCGGTCTCCGTTTTGACCCCAGATCTCATATTCAAGAGGACCTGTCATACTTTTTCTATTACAAGGGATGTTTACATTCCTTGTAATAGGAATAAAAGTGATAATTTTTTTTATTTTTTTTATTTCAGTGTAAAAAATTATAAACTAAATAAAAATAAATAAGAAAACAACATTTTTTTTTTAAAGTGCCCCGTCCCGACGAACTCGCGCGCAGAAGCGAACGCATACGTGAGTAGCGCCTGCATATGAAAACGGTGTCCAAACTACACAAGTGAGGTATCGCCGCGATCGTTAGAGCAAGAGCAATAATTCTAGCCCTAGACCTCCTCTGTATCTCAAAAAATGCAACCTGTAGAATTTTTTAAACGTCGCCTATCGAGATTTTTAAGGGTAAAAGTTTGACGCCATTCCACGAGCGGGCGCAATTTGTAAGCGTGACATGTTGGGTATCATTTTACTCGGCGTAACATTATCTTTCACAATAAATAAAAAAATTGGGCCAAATTTATTGCTGTCTTATTTTTTAATTCAAAAAAGTGAATTTTTACCAAAAAAAGTGTGCTTGTAGGACCGCTGCGCAAATATGGTGTGACAAAAAGTATTGCAATGATCGCCATTTTGTTCTCTAGGGTGAAAAAAAAATATATAATGTTTGGGGGTTTTAAGTAATTTTCTAGCAAAAAAAAATGTTTTAGTCTTGTAAACACCAAATCTAAAAAAAAAACCACGGTAGAGAAGTGGTTAATTCGTCACATATGGTTAGCGCCGAAGCATAGAGAAAGACACATGGTTATAATATGTACATTTTCTGGCAAAATGCAGTAACCCATGGCAACCTTTTAGAATCATCATTCATAGTTCTGACTGCTATACGCTGCTTTGAGGGTAAATGGGGCAGCTGTTATTGGTTATTTCATATTACTTTCTCTAAAAATAAGCCAAAAAAGACACACTAATAGCATGGCAGTCTGTTTAATTTCTTAAGCCTTGTGAACTCATGCAGGTCACATTATTTCTTGATGCCTCCAGCATGAAAATTTAATCCGGGTTTTATCCTGATAGGCTGACTGAACTTGCTGACAAATGCTGAGTACAGGTATATAAAGTAATATGATTCATTTATGTTTGAATGGTGATATAGTAAGCCTCATTGCGCAGGATTTGAGGCTAAGCATTTTGCACTTGGCAGTCTGCCAGCTATTGGCCGGGAAGATATGGCAGTTATCCTTACTTTAAGAGATAGATTATACATTTCCTGGCAGCCCCACATCCTCTGTGTCTGCTCCATCCAAACCCTTTTATTATGCAGCCATCAACTGGCTGCCACGTGTGATAAAACATTTGGAATTGATTGTAGCAAAAATAAAAAAGGTAGTCCTCATCTTTTTTGCTGAAGCCCAGACAACACATGCTGTACTGTCAGATTCTGTCAGTGCAGCAAGCTTGTGAAACCCTTCTGGAAGCATTGAATGGACCAGCAGTAATGTGATGATTACAGGAAGTGAGCAAGCAAACACTGGATTCTGCTGCTGTGGAGTCTGTAGGTCAGATGGTGAGCCATTAAAGCTGAACGCCAGGCAAATACATAAAATTACATATATAAAAACTGTGTTACCTCTGGCAAAAGATTTGTAATTCTGTCAGTTTGGTTTTGTTATCCAGCCACCCTTGTCAGACAGTCCCTGGACATTCCTGAAAACGACACTGCAATTAAAGTGAAGTCTGCGGATATGTATAAACTACCTTTGCAGTGGGGCTCCCTGCACTGCAAGTGTTAAATACTCTTTTTTGTATATAGGAACATTAAAAAAGCAGTTTTACTTATCTTATCCTAGATTGCCCCTAGCAGCATAGTGCTTTCAGTTGTACAGGGACTGGTGGCGGCCTGCAGATTTGTTTTTTTTTGGGGGGGGGGGGCGGCAAGCAGTTTACCGACCCCCCCAGTTGGTTGGATGGTCGGTAGGTAGGTAGAACTTACCCCATCACCGGAAGCTTCCCCTGCTTTGCGGAGGCGGCGGCCTCCCTTTCTCCTGGTCATCACGGTGACGCCTGCATCTTCTGATTCCTCCCTCCTCCTCGGCGGCCAATCAAGAATCTTCTCTCACGTCCACTTCTGACTGGCCGGATTGAGAATCAGGGCCCTTTCACACGTCCGTTCAGTTCGTCCGGTTTTTTTGGACGTCCGTTAACGGACCTCAATGCTTCCCTATGGGTTAGTGTCCGTTAGCGGATGAGCATCCGCTAAACGTCCGTTAACATCCGTCTGCGGTAAGCTCCGTTTTTTTTGACGGAAGAAAACCCTATTTTTCTTCCATCAAATAAAACGGAACGGATGAAAAACGGATGAAAAACGGATCAACTGAAGTGAAAAAAAATTATCTTAAAAACTGAACGGACATGTGAAAGAGCCCTCAGTGTTTCAACAGCCAATATTTATTCGCTGTTGTAATATACCTGTAACATCCTCTGCAACCCAAGTCCACTCTATTTTGAAGCCTATAAGACCCTCTGGCTGTAATCAGGTGTTTAAAAAAAAAACCCTGGCCATTATAATTCATGCACTCGTTGCCCTGAAAGGGGCTGGATGCAATAATAGGGGGTGGCCGCGGTGCCCATGGATAGCATGAATCTATCAATTATGCGTAAAGGGCGTGTCAAGGAGAGAAGGGGCAGCGCTCGGGTGCCCCTAATGGATGGGCCACCACTGGCAGGGACATTTGATAGACTCACTAATAGTATACGATTTCTAGTCCTGCATTCTACATGACAATCACATCAGAGTGTGACCAATAACACACAAAAGTAAGGCACCTTTGGGGGACCAGCCAGGAGGAGCCATAAGGAGCAGGACATAGGGTAAAACTGATCTTTAATGGTATCCTGGGCAAAAACACGCATTTAACCCTTGCTGTGCAGGAGGGAGCCCTACTGCAAGGGTAGGTTTTAAATTTCCACAGAATTCCGTTTTAACCTCTTACCACCCAATTAACGCATATGTGAAGCCACAACAAAAGTAGGCTTTAACGCCCACATGCCACATGCGCCCATGTGTTGAGAGTGCGCTTACTGCATGCTCACAGTACAATGGTCGGGAGCTTACGTGAGGGACATCTGATTATGTGTCCACTGTGACAGCCAATCAAAATGACAAACAGAATTCAGGTACTTTTAGGCCCCTTCCACATGGGGCGGGCTCTGTTAGAGTCCACCTGCTCGTTGCTTATTAGGGAATATGTCCGCTGATGCCCACTGAGCAGGCGGATGAATGGTCTTATGCAGAGCACACACAGCCTGCTCTCCTCTATGGGTGGGTGGATGTAAACAGACTGTCTGTCCCTTTACACCCAAATGCTATCCCATCCAATTCACCAGATGGATGGTAATTCTCATCCAACTAATTCCCATCCATCAGTTTTTAGCAAATAGGATAGAGGAGACTGCAGGGTCCTGTCAGTTTTTCAGGTGGACCCAATCAGTCTGCTAGTGTGAAAGGGACCTTGTTAGCTCTGTAGAAAAATACATTTAAAATAGAACTCTAGGCCTAAACTTATTTTTTTTTTGTTTTGGACAGGATGCAGAAGGGTCAGAAGCTTTGTTTTTATTACTTCTATGTTCCAGCTATGGTCACTGGAACATAAGAGTCGGTTCAAACTAAGGCGGCACGACTCCGGGGGCAGCTCTGCAAGTCGTCCTGAGGACGACTCCAGAGGCGATTTGCAAGACGACTTCTGTATAGAAGTCAATGCAAGTTGCCCCGAGCCGCCCCCGAAGTCGTACAGGGAGTACATTTCTAATCGGAGCGACTTGCGTTGCTCCGATTAGAACGCTCCCCTTACACTGCATGGGAAGCGACTCGTCAGGCGGCTGAGCTGCCTGACGCGTCGCCCCAGTGTGAACCGACTCTAAAATGAGTGAAACACCTCTAATAGAAACACAAAGTGCAACAAAAACACTTTTCTTAGTAGGCAGCTCAGTAGGAGCCTCTATCAGGTCTCAACAATTCTCCACTGGGAGAGTCCCCTCACTTCATGTTTGGTCACTGGAAAATGGAGTGAGTGAAACATTTCTTATACACACGATCGGAAATTCCGACAAGAATTTTGGCTCAAACTTGTGTTGCATACACACAGTCACATACAATTCTGACCGTTAAGAACACGGTGACGTACAACACTACAAAAATTAAGTTCAATGATTCTGAGCATACAGATCGGAATTGCATACAGACTATCGGAATTTCCAACAAGAAAAAATTGAGAACCAGCTCCAATTCCAACAGAAAAAATCAGATGGAGCCTGCACACGGTCGGAATTTCCGACTAAAAGCTCACATCGAACTTTTCTTGTCGGAAATTCCGACCGTGTGCAGGCGGTATAATGGGAACACAAAACACAACAAAAGCACTTTCTCTGGGGAGGACCAGTTACCTCTATATGAGGTCAATGTCAATTTCTCCATTAGGACAGGAAGTGAGAATTTCCTCAGTGAGACCACAAACAACAATAAAACTTTAACGGAGGTTGCTGTCTATCTTAAATACAAAGAACAAAATCTCTGGCATCTCATTTTATTATGTTGTTATGAATGTACAAGTCAACTAATTGAATTGCAATTTAAGTCTGTTTATGAAGTTACCGTACATTTTGGGAAAATGGTCACCATTTTTTATATAGCAAATCACCTAGTAACAGGCAAGCTAAAGCCAATGTTAAACATCAATAATATTAATATATGTAGTTCACATTCTTATAGCCTCATTCCAATAATTCTTCAAAATCTAATCCTGCCATAGATGTAAACAAACTAGCAGTCAGGTGTGTAGCCACAACAAAACCGATGAGCATTTTTTTTCTAAAAAGGATGGCACAAGCTAATGCTTCAACCACAGCTCGTGTGTGTAGATCAATTATCAACATGAGACATTTATAATGTAAATTCATTTTTATAAAGGAATTTTTCAAGATACATGCAAGAACCTAACCTATCTCCATAAAAAATAGATCCATAAGGTTTTTCTTATGCCCTTTACACACGATAGGAATTTCTGATGAACAAAGTCTGATGGACTTTCACCAAAAATTCCTAGCGTGTGTGGGCCCCATAGGATTTTTTTCCGTCAGGGTTTGGAAATAGAACATGTTTTATTTTTTTCTGATTGGAAATTCTGTTCGTCTGTATGGAACTCCAACGGAGAGAAAACCCACGCATGCTCAGAATCAAGTCGACGCATGCTCGGAAGCATTGATCCTCATTTTTCTCGGCTCGTCGTAGTGTTTTACGTCATAGCGTTTAGGACGGTCAGAATTTAGTCTGACAGTGTGTATGCAAGACTGATGGTAGACCGATTGCACAGAATTCTGATCAGATTTTAGCACATAGGAAATTCCTATCGTGTGTACAGGGCATAAGGCATAATAAATATTTACCTAAGGAAAGGTCTACCTACTAATATTATCATCTTAGGGAAACCTCCTATAAGAAAAGCATGGAGGCTGTGATTACCACCTTCCAAAAATGCTAGCTGCCTGGCTATCACGCTGTTCCTCTGGTTGGCATACACAAAGCCATAAAGCCGAAACAAACCTGATATTGATGAGTTTTCTGTATTTTCTGATCTGCATGTTTGTTCTGGATCATTGACTCAGATAGTATTAAAATCAATTGGCCAGTACTGAATATTCTACTTTTAAAACTATAAAACATACTATAAAATTCACGCAGTAAGAGCAATCTTTAGAACATAAAATGAACCCTTTGGGCCTCGTACACACGATCGGACATATCCGATGAAAACGGTCCGCGGACCATTTCCATCGGATATGTCCGATCGGGAGTTTGATCCGATGGCGTGTACACACCATCGGATCAAATTCCCCGCCGCCGGACGGCGCGGTGACGCGGCGGTGACGTTGACGCCGCCACGTCACCGCCACGTCACCGCACCAGGAAGTTAAACACTTCCGCGCATGCGCCGAATCCATTCGGCGGCGGCGCGGCGGCGGTGGGGGACGACATGTCTGCTGGTAAGTGTACTAACCAGCAGACATGTCGGGCGGACAGATTCCCACCGGATAGATTTCAAAGCATGCTTTGAAATCTGTCGGGTGGAGAAATCTGTCCGCTAGCCCATACACACGAGCGGAGATGTCTGCTGAAACGGTCCATCGGACCGTTTTCAGCGGACATATCCCCTCGTGTGTACGAGGCCTTACAGTTTAACATGGCAGATATTGTAAAATTCTCAACAATCCTTCACCAAATTCAGATCTGAAAGCAATCACTAGCCTACACTTTAAGACCTTATTCACACATGTGTTTAGGGGCAGTCTATGAATTCCTTTAGGAGACTCAGCGGGGTTTCAGCAAACAGCTGCATGCAGAAGCCCCATACAAAGTAATGAGAGGCTGACAGCCCCCACAGTCATTCGCATGCAATCAGATATGCAGTGATTACCTGTGGATGATTGGCCTTTGACCCAAACAGTTTGCTTCAGGGCTGATCATCATCCACACGTACTCGCTGCACATCTGATGACACGTGAATGGTTGTGGGCACTGTCAGCCTCTCATTGCTTTGTATGTGAGTCTACCACATGAATTCCTAGTCTGCCTCTAAACACATGTTTGCATAAGGCCAGTTCACACCGGGGCTTTGTGTGATTTAAGTGCAGTGCATTTCATTTAAATGGGCTGAAATCGCACTGCACCGTACCAAAAGTAGTGCATGCACTTCTTTAACCACTTTAATATTAGGCACTTACCCTCCTTCCTGCCCAAGCCAATTTTCAGCTTTCTGCGCTGTCGCTGTTTAAATGACAATTGCGCGGTCATGCTACACTGTACCCAAACAGAATTTTTATCATTGTGTTCCCACAAATAGAGCTTTCTTTTGGTGGTATTTGATCACCTTTATTTTTTGCTAAACAAATAAAAAAAGACAGAAAATTTAGAAAAAAAAGTATTGCTTTTGTTTCTGATATAAGATTTAGTAAATAAGTAAGTTTTCTCCTTCACTGATGGGCACGGATAATGGGCATTGATACGTGGCACTGATGGGCACTGATACACGGCACCGATAGGTATCCTTGGTGGCACTGGCAGTGGTAGGCATAGTGGGTGGGCACTGATTGGCAGCTGCCTGGGCATTGATTGGCAGCTGCCTGGCCACAGATTTGCATTTCCCTGGTGGTCTAGGGGGGTCACACTTGGTGGTCCAGTGTGGATGGCCATCTTGGTAGTCCTGGCGGCTTCCCTGGTGGTCCTGGGCGGGATCTGAGGGGGGCTGCGCTGATAAACAATCAGCACAGACCCCCCCTGTCAGGAGAGCAGCTGATCGGCTCTCCTCTACTCGCGTCTGTCAGCCGATCAACGGCTCTTCCTGTTTACATCATGATCAGCTGTGATTGGACATGGCTGATCACGTAGTAAATAGCCTCTGTCGGAGACGGGTGTAGCGGTGTGTAGTGGCGGCTGTTATCCTGCTGAACGTAATATGACGTCCAGTCAGGATAACGCAACCACCGCCCGGCCGTGATTTTGCTATAGGCCGGGCGAAAAGTGGTTAAAGTAGAAGTATAGCCAAAGCTACACTCCTGTTACCCGTCTGCAGCTAAAGCCTGCTGTTGGCTGATGTCATTCAGGCATGGAAATTCCCTACTGTAAAGATGCCTGGACCACAGCTGGCTCAGCCTCTCAGCATACTACTGAGAGCCTGACCCAACCCCTCCCACCCCCTCAGCAGAGAGCTGGTGACTGACATTGCGAAAAGGGGAAAACTAAGCAATCAGCATTGTTTGATCGCTTAGTTCTTAGTGTAGAGCCAGCAGGGGACAGCTGCAGCCAGGATTGGTGCTGCGGCGAGCTAGGTGAGTTTGTTGTTTATTTCTTTTGCTTTTCCCATACTTCTTTTTTAAAAATTGCATTGCATTGTCACTCGCTTGAGATCGCTAGTGCAGTGTTCTTTGGACTGGGGTTTTATAAACATAGTCATAGTCAGATAAGTTGTTTTACTAATTTTTATTTAATTTTTTTCGATAAACAAAGCTCTGTCCATTTTTGGTCCCAAATAGTACCCTAAATAGTAACAAATGCAGCTTTTAGTATTACAGCTGCTATAAAGTTTAAATTATTATGACACAAGAGTAAAAGTATCACAGTGTTAAATTTCCCAACTTTTTTCAGCACACATGAACATCTGTTGTAGCGCTTCCTAGGTAATAGACCGGTATACAAGCTTCCTGCTGACTTTCGTATAAAACACATGTGCAACGGCCCTGAGCTTCTGATCCCTTAAGGATTAACCATTTAAGAAGCTGTTTTATAAACACCTTTCTGTTTTGGAAGTTGTAAGAGTCCCTTGTCATGTTTGTGGTATCTATTCCACGTGCCATATTAACTTCTATTAGCATTCTAGCATAATTAGGCAGTCACTTATTTCACCCAAACAACAGGTTTGATTGACAAGAGAGGTGTCTAAAGCAAGAATTTTTTACACTCAAAAATCCTCAAAATCTGTACTAGCTAATCCAATATTGAGGAGCAGCACGTAAAAGCATGTGTGTTGACAGCTATGATAGTGATATGATATTATGATAGTTTTTATATATAAAATTCAGGCATCCAATATCCTGTCAATATGTACTGTCCCTGTACATGCATTGGTTCCTCTCTTAACTGGCTCTAGAATGTACAGTATGTGTGTATGCATGAGATAGGGACCTTGGAGTGTAAGCTCCTTGAAGGCAGCGACTGTGGATGTACAATATTTGTAGAACATTGCATACATTTTTGACCTGCTAAATAAAATAAATAATGTGTCTTCTGCAGAGATACAATTATGGGGATTGCGTATATAGGTGTTTAGAATGTGCGTGACGGTGTCACTTGCAATATATACCAGTAAATACCTTTCTTGTCAACCTTATCAATTGTTTAAAAATATATACCGGTCTATATTTTTTTACCTTGGTTTCTCCTTGTCACCATTCCACTAATTTTGAAACAAACACTTATATATATATTTGCATATAAAATATATTTCTGAATAATACATGTTGAAATATCACAAGCACATCCATCTGTACTGTATTAACAATGTGATTTGTTTTGTTTTAGGAATCCAAGCATGAGAGGAAGCATCCAAACCACACAAGGCTAATGGTTAAACGTGAGAAGACTCTGACCGAGGAGGTGAATTTGCTGACAAGGTGAAGAAAGAGCCACAAAAATGCTGAAGCCAAGTGGACTGAAAATCCCAGGGAGGGGAGCCAAGCATTCCAGCCCAGTGGGAAGATCTTCAGCCGGGTCTGGGGTTACTAGCAGTGCTGGTTCTAAAGAAAGTATGTACTTATTTATGGAAATGCACACACTGTGCATCTTATTAAAATTAGTATTTGGCATTTTGATATTTGACTGTCGAAAGATTGTTAATGGAACTACTTCAAATATGTTAGAAATAGAGCTGGGAAGCCCACTACACGGGCCAGCAACCTGTTGCTTTGCTCTGAATGGGCGTTCATGTTAAAGATGCCCAAAACACAATTGGTAAAAAAAATACTGTATACTGTCAGGGGATCCCTCGGGTATTGCTTACATAAATAGAAGCCTAGGGCATTCGTGATTTGATCTCTGTTCAAGGGGAGCCCAGAAGTTGGCCAGATCATGTGACCAAATGCCTAGGCATTTTGAATCGTTTTTACTCAAGAAAAGGTATTTCAGCTCTTCTCTCATTTTTTGTATCCATCTTAATATAATTTGAGTATAGGTCGACTTTAATTGAACCTAGCATGTGAATGCAAATCTTAATGAATCCATAATCTTTGGAGATGGTTAAATGTACAGGCAAAATGTACTGCCATGCTTCACCGGCTACCTGCAACTTCCAATTGTCTTTGCTTATCCCATTGTTCATGTTTATGTCAATGGAGAGTAAGGGGGGGGGGGGGGGTGAGAGCAGTGCTGGTAAATTACCAGTTCCCCTAAGTCCCAAAGGAAATTCAGGATTAGGATCAGAAAGGGTCTTTTGTCCAACTGACCAACTGTCCTGCTTCACCCAATAGACTTTAATGCATTACCCATCATTGCATTTACCCAGACCCACCAAACATTAAGCAGTAACCAAAATTCTTATCATCACCCAGCACTTTTTTCTTTTTTTCTGTGGAAACGATCTTCTAAGCTAGAAAACATGTTTACACTGAGCATTTTATTGCCAAGGCGGGAGCTCTTTTGGGATTTTTCTTTGTTTCAGGGACTCTGTAGTATATCATAGATGCTGGGTACAGCACTTTGCATGTATCAGGAAAATATTTTTGCAGTACTTCTTTAACTAACTAAACCAGGGGTGCCCAACCAGTGGCCCGGGGGCCACATGTGGCCCGCGAAGCCCTCTGATGTGGCCCATGACCTTCTGCTCTGGGATGGCTGGTTGGCAAGCCCAGATTGCAGACTGCTGACCTGCCATCCGAGAGCATGAGTGTTGTAAATGAAGCCGGCGGGAAAAGGAAGCAAGCAGCTTTTCAGAAAGTGCACCACACCGGCAGGATATAATAGATGTCATTGGAAAAGTACAGCTAACCGGTGGAAAAATCACAGGTACACTGCACCGCACCCACGGTGTGATTAGACTGCAGACATTCAGTTTAAAAGCAGCCTTAACCCCTTTTACGTGAATGGTCCAACCAAATCAGACCCTCCATTTACCTCTATGGAGCTGCAGATGTAACCGGACTTTTGTCCGTTTACACTTGCCTACCTCCAATCCGATCTGCTAAAAAAAACAGAGGGCCCATAGAGTAGATTAGGCTGTGTCTGCTTTGCATATGCAGACTGGACAAAGACCTGTCAACTGCCCACTCCACTCTTTGTGGCCCGCGACTGCTTACTAAGTCGCCTAAGTGGCCCTCGACCTTCAAAAGGTTGGGCACCCCTGAACTAAACCCTCCCATGGTTTACAGCCAAGGAAGCGGCCATCTTAGTCTCCATTTGAACTGCAGTTGCCATGGTGCTGCAGTTCCTTGATGATCAATTATGACACCAGCTGTTTGATGGATTGACAGATCGATTGATCTCAAAATTAAATGTGATAGTTATCTTATCCATCATGGCATGCCTTGAAAGAGTTTAGTACCACTTTAATAACTGTAAAAAGCTTCTAAAAGTAGTTACATTGACCAAAATAATTCAAAGACATTCGTATGTCACCACAAGTTTCCTAGTCTACTAAAATTCTCATAGAGCAGTTTAAGCTCTAAATAAGAGCTAAAGTAGAACCAAAGGCAATTTGTTTTTGTTAGTGTTGGATGGAGTGGAGAGGGAATAGAACACCTGTTAGCTTTTATTGCGGTCTGTGTCCCCTTTAAGGAGATTCACCCTCTAAATTTGTCCTTTTTACGATTATCATTGAAAGTAAAAGTAAAAGAAAATCCCAAAGTTTGGGTTGTCACCAGAAAAGTAATAGGCCGCGTACACACGAGAAGACATGTCCAATGAAAACGGTCCGTGGATCGTTTTCATCGGACATGTCTCCTGGGATATTTTGGTCTGATGTGTGTACACACCACCACCACCACCACCCGCGGACACAGAACGCCGTGACGTGGAGGTGACATTGATGCTGCGACGTGCGCAAACAAGGAAGTACAATGCTTCCACGCATGCGTCAAATCCATTTGACGCATGCGGGGGATTTCGGTCCGCTGGTTAGGCGTACTAACCAGCGGACATGTCCGACGGACAGGTTTCCAGCGGACAAGTTTCTAAGCATGCTTAGAAACTTTTGTCCGCTGAAAACCTGTCCGCTAGGCCGTACACACGATCGGACATGTCCGCGGAAACTGGACGCAGGATATGAGAACAAATCTTCCAATGGGGACTCTTGTTCTGGTGACCTGGGGGTCCCCAAGGGATTCTCTTAATTTTCAGGGATTTCACAGGGAGCTTGACAATAGGAGGTCTTGAGAGGAGCAGAGAGGATAGTTTGACGATATTTGGTTGGGGCAGAGTTGTGAATGGTAACGAAAAATCTCTTCAATGGGATACATGGCAAAAAAAAAAAAATCTGACAGAAGTTATAACCCTCCCTTGTTCTATCCAAACTGAAAAAAAGGTTTTATCTGTAGTTCTACTTTAAAGTAATGGAAGTTTGTATTTTTCCTGACTCTTCAGGTTAATTTTTGGGGAATAGAGGTGACTTAACAATTGTGGACCTGTTAACTGCATGACAGCATATGCTGTCTCCAAACACCTAATGCCCTGTACACACGATCGGTCAATCCGATGAAAACGGACTGATGGATTTTTCCATCAGTTAACCAATAAAGCTGACTGATGGTCAGTCGTGCCTACACACCATCAGTTAAAAAAAACGATTGTGTCAGAATGCGGTGATGTAAAACACGACGTGCTGAAAAAAATGAAGTTCAATGCTTCCAAGCATGCGTTGACTTGATTCTGAGCATGCGTGGATTTTAATTTTAAAACAAGTTTCAATTTTTTTAAACCGCTGCATAAATAACCGATGGGACCCACACACGATCGGTTTGGTCTGATGAAAACGGTCAATCAGACCGTTCTCATCAGACAAACCGATCGTGTGTATGCGGTATAAGAGTGGATAGCAATCAGTATGTGAGGTCAAGCACTTATAAGGACAGTCAGATTTTAGGGGTCCCCTGACATTCCAGCTGATGTGTCAGGCTTAAAGAAAGTAGAGCTAATCTCCAGTGTAAAACTGAATAAATAATAATAATTGGAATATTTGGCTTCTTGACATAAACCTAGGGAGGTCAGGAAAATGAATAAAATAGGTAGATATTATGCTAGATGTCTGCTTTTAATGACTTCTGTCTACCATGTGTTCCACTAAGTAGCTTTTATTTATCTTAATAATTTATGTTAAGTGGCCCATGATTTCTGTTTAAAGAATTTTAAATCACATTAAATTAACCCATTGTATCTAAAATAACTTGAATAACTTGAATCAAGTGTGTGCAGCCTTAAAGAGGGGGTTCACCCTTAAAACCACTTTCTCCCATCCCATCCAGCATACTGGCGTCAGCGCCAGTATGCTGTCTTTTTTTTTTCTTATCTGTGTACTTACTTCTAAATAGAGAATTTAATTTTCGTTCTACCGCGGTATATGGCGCCGCTATATCGTGTCACGCCTTCCGAAAACAGCCGACTAGCACTCGGCTGTTCTCGGCGCCTGCGCACAGACCCAGGAGCTGACTGCGCAGGCGCCGTATACAGCCGAGTCCTATTTCGGCTTTTTTCGGAGGGCGTGACGCGGCTATATACGGCGCCTGTGCAGTCAGCTCCTAGGTCTGTGCGCAGGCGCCGAGAACAGCCGAGTGCTAGTCGGCTGTTTTCGGAAGGCGTGACGCGATATAGCGGCGCCATATACCGCGGTAGAACGAAAATTAAATTCTTTATTTAGAAGTAAGTACACGGATAAAAAAAAAAAAAGACAGCATACTGGCACTGACGCCAGTATGCTGGATGGGATGGGAGAAAGTGGTTTTAAGGGTGAACCCCCTCTTTAAGTTGCTACATGCAAGACATAAAATAGGGTGATACTGGCGCAAGCTGTTAGACAAAAATGCTTAATCTGCCAGGAGATGAGGGAGTAAAACCTCTCAATCAGGGGTCAGCAGTCTGAGTGGGGCCTGTGGATGATGTAGATCGGGGGAATAAATCTATGTTCAGGCAACGGATGGTGGTCCAATGGTGATAATGGGGGACAGTTCTGTACTTAGGGCAAGCCTCTTGAGGGAAGCAGAAGCAAATACTCCGGGAACATATAAAACTAGGATAGAAGTGCAGCTGAAGTAAACTTGGAGAGTCTCTGTGGTGGCTGGGTAGCAACGGTGGTTTGGTAGCCTTATCTCCTGTGGGCGCCGATCGTTAGCTGGATGTATTAGGCTGAAACAGGAAGAGGGGCTGGAATGCACGTAGGCCGCAGTGGCGTCTGACGTCCCTGGATCACATTATATTCAGTGACGTCAGGAGCCACTGCGGTCCACGTGCATTCCAGACCCTCTTCCTGTTCCAGCTTAATACATCCAGCTGATAGTCGGTGCCCACAGGAGATAAGGCTACCAAACCACCATTGCTACTCAGCCAGCGCAGAGACTCACCTCACAGGACTCCTCGATGTGCTTTACTTCACTTGCCTAGATGTAAGTTTTTTTTTATGCTTTGTTTTATTAAATGTCATACAGTTTACTTTAAAGTTGCTACATGCACCTCTAGCCATTATCCAGAGAACCAGATGGCCTCAAATCTGGTCCTTAACTGCTTCCTGACCGCCACCTGTATATGTATGGCGGCAGAATGGCGGCAGAATGGCTATCCTGCACGAATAGCCCTATTTATAAGGCGGGTCTTTTAAGAGGCATCCGCACAATTGCACAGTGGGGGATCCGATGTGCGTGGCCGGCAAACGCGATCGCAGCCGGCCACCCGTAATCGCATGCATGAGAGCAGGAACTGTGTAAACACACCAATTACAGTTCTCACAGGGGAGGAGAAACAGATCGTCTGTTCCTACTAATAAACTAGGAACAACGATCTGTCTCCTCCCCCAGTCAAATATGATGGTCACCGTAAATGATAGTAGTTTGGCACATGAGGTGGGAGGAGCCCACAACTTAGCTTTGTCAGATCAATGTATGCATTTTAGGATGTTTGGGATTTGGAGCTTCTGGGATGCTCTGAAAGAAGTTGAAATATTTCAGTTCTTAAAGAACTCTTGCTGGACCTCGTGTTATGGCTTAGCCTAAGGCCTACTTATTTTGTTTTTGTGCTTCTTTTACTTATGTTTGGCAGAAAACTTGTGCCTGGCACATCATAGATTATAATGTTTCTCTCCACGGCTGCCCATATCTATTACAAAATGCAAGCTACCAAAACACACATAATGTGCAGTTGTTTTTTGCAGTCATTTTATAGCTTTAGAAGGATTGAACATAAGAACATAATTCTGTGTTGATGGGCTTTTATTCTCATTAAAACTTCTCTCCCTATATAAGTCTATGGGATACAAATAGTTAGCTGTAGGATAAATGCATCTGTCAATACAACAAGTAACATTTCCCTGTTGACACTGGCCCAAAGCCCAATATTACAGGCCTAAAGGGATCCCTGGTGTAGAGAGATATGAGGAAACGTGGTTGAAAAGGTCTCCTTTACATATTTTTTGATCCTTATTGGGCCCTAGGCCTAGTCAGTGTGTATTGGAAATCTGATCCTGCATCCTGGTATTGCTTTACTAACTCTATTTGCATACAAAGCTTGTTCATTTTAGATATCATATCCTTTGAAAAACTTTTTTTATTGAGTACACTCAAAACACTGTGAAACCATATTAAAGACATTTGGTTATCTATCATATTTGTCAGTTTAACACAGGAGCTGTTGCTCTTGCAACTAAAGAAATAGAAGCACTGCGCCTTCTAGCTAGAATAGTGCAATCCCAGCAGACCTCTCCGTCTATCGGGACTCTCCGTAATGGGAGAAGGGCGGTTGGTTGACATGACAGTATTATGAGAGAGTTGATAGCCTTCTACTAAGACTTATATCAATCCAGGCAGGAGTACTCTATCGAGTATGTACAGGCCTTTTTAAGGAAATAAAGCTGCCTAGCCTTTCTAATGCATAGCGACAATTACTGGAATCCCTCATAAATTTTGAAGAAATACAACTGGTGGTTAACTCCTTTCCCAACTTTAAAGCACCTTGAGATGACGGCCTCCCTGTTGAGGTGTACAAACAATACGGAATGGTTATATTACTACCCCTGCTTAAGCTACTCAATGCAGCTAGAGAGCAATGCTGTCTTCCCTGTTCTATGACAAAGGCCACTATAGTACTGTTATTGAAGCCAGGTAAGGGGCTGCTAGACCCGCGCTCTTATAGGCCCATTTCCCTTCTGCACAGTGACATAAAAATATTAGCTAAAGTACTGGCTCTACGATTAAACAAGGTTATTTTCTCCATCATTCACTCTGATCAGTCAGGCTTTATGCTGCAAAAATCAACTGCACATAATTGCGTAGGTTGTTCATTAACCTCCAGGCCAGAGCGGACAGCGTTGGAGATAGGACGCTGCTGTCCATAATTGCCCACAAGGCATTTGATAGTGTTGAGTGGCAGTACCTTTAGGCTACCATGCAAAAATTGGGATTCTGGGACACGTTTGTGGCATGGATACAGTTGCTATATAGCTCCCCCTGAAAAGCCATTAGAGAGGCGGCCGGTTGTCGGAGCCCTTTTCTTTGTATAGGGGTACCAGACAGGGTGCTCATTGTCCCCTCTCCTGTTTGCTATCACCATAGAACCAATGGCTTTTTAAATATGGTAACATGCAAGAAAATATTATGCTGTACGCGGATTACTCTATGCTGCTGCTGGGTGACACGGGGGAATCTTGTAGTTAAGGTTTTCGGAAAATACTCTGGCCTGGTGGTTAATTGGAAGAAATCTCCAATTATGTTTCTGGATGCCGTACCAGAGGTTCAGGCAACCACCCTCCAAGATATATCTTTATCTTCTTGGGGGTATATGTAATGCCCAGACCTTTAGACTATCTTTCCCTTAATTCATCACTATTACTGAGACGTATCTGAGATAAGACAAAGATATGGGTCAAACTGTCATTAGTGGGTAAAGTCAATCTTGTCAAAATGATTTTCATTCCCCAGCTCCTGTATATATTACACAATTCCCCGATTGTAGTTCCTTTTAAACAGTTTTGTATAATTAACTCTATTTTTCGCACTTTCGTTTGGGAGGATAGGTCCTTTAAAAATCAGGGTAGAGCAGCTACAGAAGCTTAAAGACGAGGGTGGGTTAGCAATGTCTAATCCGTGGCTTTACTATCTGACAGCTCAGCTGCAGCATATTGCCCGGGCTATACTGTTGGAGGGGTAGGACCAGGTAGACTCTACAATGGCTCTTCTGTATTATGTGACAAGGGTGGATAGTGTGGCTAAGGGCATAGAAGGGCTGGTATTCGCTAAATCTAATAAACTGTTCCCTACGTTTGTCCTTATGCAGAAGGTTTAGAATTAGGCACGACAGTTGCAAGAAATACGCCGTTTTTCCTAGATATAGCCTGATATGGGGAAATTGGTACTATGCTGAATTGAAATCAGTGCAGAGTGGGTCCAGATGGAAGTTGTGTGGAGTCACATGCCTGGCCCATATTTTTGTAAATGGAACATCATGCTCTTTTTCAGATTTACAGTCTAAATTTTGCCTTCTGCAATCCATGTGGTTGCACTATTTGCAATTGCAAAACGCTGTTAGGGCACAAGCAGGCATAGATATATGGGAGTTATTTCCTTCCCCAATTTTCAAATACATGGTAGACAACTCCCTTTTTAAAGGGTTCATCTCCAGGTGCTATTATGTGTTGTTGACCATTTTTTTGAAGGGCTTTCCGTCCAAGTCAGCTGATAGATGGGAAAGAGATGTGGATGGATTTGCTGAGGAATAGTGGAAGGAGGTCTTGCAGGCGGTACTAGCATGCTCTCTCAGTGTTTCATTATGCTTGACTCAGCTTTACATCATGCTAAGGGTTCATTTAACACCAGTGACTCTATTTAAAATGGGACTAAGAGAGGACCTGTTGTGTACTAAATGGGCTAGAGATCATGGAGATCTAATACACTGTAGATGCCCAAAACTACACCAATGCTTGTCCGGAGTGCTCAATACTATAAATAGAGTGTTTTCCCGGTAACCATTCCGACTGACCCCAAGCCCTGTATCTTGGGGATCCTGGATGACCTTCCTATTGAAGATATTCCCAAACAAGCTGTTGGTAGAGCTTTAGGCCCGGAAGTTAATACTTAGGCATTGCAAGGATGCAGAACCACACTTGCTGAAGGAGTGGATTACACAAATGGGTGATCCGTTAAGATTAGAGAACTACATCTTTCAGCACAGAGGTTTCATGGGCAAATTTGATAAACTGTGGTCCCCGTGGCTAGATTCCCCGGGACTTGCTCCTGTAGAACTAATTCTGTACCGCATTTTACTTTAAGGCATTACTGTATGATGTTAATGCTAGCATCAAGATTAGCCATATACATTTATGTTAGTTCTAGAATATGATGTGGAGACATCATATTCAGTGGTATATATGCTTGCATTCAGTGTGATTCTTTTATATGTAATCATATTGTCCATGCCCTGGAAAATGCATTGTATTATTTTGTGTAGGTTTGACTTTTTTTAGATTTTTTTTTTTGTATTGAGGGGCAGCCATCATCTCCTCATAGGCACGCAACACTGTGTGCACCAGCTGCCAGGTTATAGGGAACAGCGACAAGTGAGTGTAATTCTGTATGGCTCAGTAGTTTTATGGTTTTATGCTATGAGCCTCTTTCCCTCTCATCCTCACTTTTGAGTACTATGGTCGAGTATAGTAGACAAGCATTTGGTGGAATACAAACAGCACAGATCTGTTAGTGGACTGCCTCTCGAGCGCATTTGACCATACTAGAGATAGTAGGTCAGATAGATATGGTACAGTAAGTGTAAATCCATGTGGGGCACAATAAAGCACTGTGGAATGGAGCACTTTGTCATGTCTATAAGGAGCAGAAGCACTGTCACTTTAATTGAAGTTATATTTTGAATGGGACTTTTCATTATATAGAAATTGCCTTTTAAAGAGTGGGACTGTTCATTGTTCACAAAGTAATTTATTAATGTATTATATTTTATGTAAGATTTATTTGAATTGTACATAGAGAGTTTTGTGATATGCTCAGTTTAATTAAAGGTTCATTGAATATTTGTGTTTCAATACACAGCAAGGTTGACACGTTTCAGCCCTTTACTGAGCCTTAGTCGTAACAACTAAGGCCCAGTAAAGGGTTGAAACACACCAACCCTACTGTGTAATGGATTCCCCTTTTGTCTTATTGGAATATTAATGAAGATTATTTGGATTTTATTTGATCTTGCATCGTGTTGCTGGACTTTCATCTTTCTACATAATTGGACAGTATTTAAAGTAGTAGTCCTGGCACAGGCCATTCACTTTATCCTACTATATGTAGCTTATTGAGATCACATAGTTTCAATTTGTAGAACCTTAAATGTTCACAGAGGGACAGGTGTGTCACAACGTCTGCCCAAGCTTCCTCGCACCAGGAATTTCCACAATCTTACCTCTTACTTGGTTACCTTATGGATATTTCACATTCCTAGTAATGTTTTATGGCGCAAAGGGAATGATCAATGTCTTGTGTCAATAAGATATCCAAAAATATAGGACAATCGTGAAGTATTTAACCATTCTTAGATAGCATTTTTTTTTTTATTTCAGTATACCATAGTTTTTCTCTGTTACATGTTCCTACATACCGAATAAAATATGTCTTTCAAGGAAACCTTTTATATTCCCTATAGTTGAATGAATTTATTTTAGTTCCCATGGCAACACTGCCACAAAAGCTGCTGGTAGCCTGGTACAATTTGTAAAACATTTCTCTCTCTCTTTCATAAATTTCAAAGGTGTTCTCTTATATGCTGAAACACATAGTATGAACATATGATCTCATTGCAGATCAGTCTTAAATGAAATATATGATCAACAACCATTTTTGCGTTAGAAAGCAGCTAGCATGGCTGCTCTGGTTACAGCGTGTCCCAAACTCTGCTTTCTGTCTCAGTAAAGGGAGAACAAAGGCTCTTTAAAAGCCTTTCAGACCTGGTACGCCTCTCGAGAAAAACAGCTGCCTTCAATTTTTTTTCTTTTAGTAAGTATGTTTTGTTATGAAGTAAAAATCAAAGCTGTTATGGCTGAATTGTGGAAGTCAAGATACTAAATATAGAAATCAATTACTAATTAAAGATTTAAGACATTTTATATTTTAACCATTTTAAAATTGTGCTCACTTAAGAATCCTGTAACAAAATAAATACCAAAAGTACTATAAATAAATATATACTGTATAGTACTGTGCAAAAGTTTTAGACAGGTGTGAAAAAAATGCTGTAAATTAGAAATGCTTTCAAAAATATATATTTTAATTGTTTATCTTTATCAATTTACAAAATGCAAAGTGAGTGAACACAATCAAAATCAAATTGATATTTGGTGTGACTTCAAACTAGCATTAAACAGCATCAATTGTCACGCTTGTACACTTGTACAAAGTTAGGCATTTTGTAGGATTAGAGTCAGGCCTATGATTAACCAATTATATCAAGCTGGTGCTGATCATCAAATTCATATGTAGGTTGAAACGCTGTCATTAAAAAAATTAAATTAAACAGTTGTGTAGGTGGCTTAAACCTGGGCGAGGAACAGACAAACTCTGCTACTGTGGTGAGGTTGTGGAAATTTCATGTCACAGGTCATACACTATGGCAAGACTGAGCACAGTAACAAGATGCAGTACTTATACTGCATCAGCAAGGTCTCTCCCAGGCAAAGATTTAAAAGCAGACTGGAGTTTCAAGATGTACTGTTCAAGCTCTGTAAACCACTTAAGGACCGCCTCCTGCACATATACGTCGGCAGAATGGCACATCTGGGCACAAGCACGTACAGGTACGTCCTCTATAAGTGCCCAGCCGTGGGTCGCGGGCGCGTCCCCGCGACCCAGTCCGAAGCTCCGTGACCGTGGGACCCGTTGAACCGATCGCCGCTGGAGTCCCGCAATCGGTCCCCGGAGCTGAAGGACTGGGAGAGCTGTGTGTAAACACAGCTTCCCCGTTCTTCACTGTGGCGCCGTCATTGATTGTGTGTTGATTGTGTGTTCCCTAAAATAGGGAAACGCAATCAATGACGTCACACCTACAGCCACACCCCCCTACAGTTAGAAACACAGATGAGGTCACACTTAACCCCTTCAGCCCCCCCTTGTGGTTAACTCCCAAACGGAAATTGTCATTTTCACAGTAAACAATGCATTTTGCTGTAAAAATGACAATTGTCCCAAAAATGTGTCAAAATTGTCCAAAATTGTCCATAATGTTGCAGTCACGAAAAAAATCGCTGATCGCCGCCATTAGTAGTAAAAAAAAAAAATGCAATAAAACTATCCCCTATTTTGTAAACGCTATAAATTTTGCGCAAACCAATCGATAAATGCTTATTGCGATTTTTTTACCAAAAATAGGTAGAAGAATACGTATTGGCCTAAACTGAGAAAAAAATATGTTTTTTTATATATTTTTGGGGGATATTTATTATAGCAAAAGGTAAAAAATATTGCATTTTTTTTTTCAAAATGGTCATCTATTTTTGTTTATAGCGCAAAAAATAAAAACCGCAGAGGTGATCAAATGCCACCAAAAGAAAGCTCTATTTGTGGGAAAAAAGGACGCCAATTTTGTTTGGGAGCCATGTTGCACGACCGTGCAATTGTCAGTTAAAGCGACGCAGTGCCGAATCGCAAAAACTGGTCAGGTCCTTTACCTTCCTAAAGGTCCGGGTCTTAAGTGGTTAAAGAACCACAAAAAAACAGGCAACATTGAGGACCGTAGTTGCAGTGGTCAGCCAAGGAAACTTAATACAGCAGATGAAAGGCACATCATGCTTATGTCCCTTCGACTTTGGAAGATGTCTAGCATCAGCACAGAACTGCAGGGAACCAGTAGGATCCATCCAAAGCTCTGAAAAGTCTCCAGGTTCCAGGACCCAGACCAGAACTTTTTAAAATCTGAGAAAATAAAAAGTTTGTGTTCTCCATAAGAGACAGAAATTCTGGAACCTAAGAAACCTAGGTGATGGCATATATATCGCTTGCAAACCTGCCAGCCAGTGCCATCTTGACAAGGAAATGTGCTATATTGAGTGTGCTTATGGCACAGGGTTGACAGAGTAGCACAGCAGATACTTTTTTTTCCTTCGGACACTGACTCTAAAAGAGACACTGAGTAGTCTGAGGGTAGTTGGACAGAGGGGCTATGTACATTTCATCTTGATCTTTAGAGCTTTTTGTCTGCTTCTCAGCCGGTGAACATACTGTATATATGTCGTCAACGGGATGCGGTTATACCAGGATCATGGCTGCAGCTGTGGCCATGATCCTTGTTCTTTTATTTGCAGCCGGCAATCAGCTTTCATGTAAAATTGATATGAGCTGCTTTACAGCCACCCAAAACTTTAACAGGGCTCGGAAGGGTCCCCACCCCCTCTCCCACCACCTTCAGCCGCAGTTCCTGGGCTCTCTCATTTCAATGGGGAGCCCAGGACTACTGTCCCTCCATCTCTTTTTTGACAGATGAAGCCTGAAAGCAATGAGGATTTTGTCACTTCTGGGATTCATTGCTGTATTTCTCTGGCTGGTATGCCAGGGAAACAGCTAAACAAACAGATCTCAGAACAGAATAGAGCCCTGATCTCTCCATAAAGCTTACCCGTCACTGCCCAAAGCTATCACAAGGGATGTTGTTCACGCTTTGTCATAGCAATAAAGTTGAATGAAAAAATATAAATAAAAATAACATTTTAAGCACCCCTGTTCCCCCATGCCCATGCACAAATGCAAACATGCATATAGTTAAAAAGAAAGAGGATGCATGAAGGTGGAGGAGGCTGATGTGAGGGGACCAGCATGGAGAGACTGTCACCAACCTGACAGAAAGATCCACCGATCCTTGTGAGAGAGTGAGCGGCGTCTCCTGGACAGGTGTACGGCTGTTTTGAGATACAGACCCAGGCTGGGTATAAACCAACTGCGCTATGTGATCCTCTGTAACGGGGGATCATTGGGAGTCGGTAAGAAGCAAACCTTACTAATTGGTGGCGGACTCTTCACTTTGGGTGATTGATGAAGGTTTTCTATCATCAGGAAACTTCATGGCTTTTAGTTACAAGCACTGGTGGACTATTTTTAAAAATGTTATGTGCAGATTTGATGGATTTATTTGCAAAACTTAATTTTTAGCACGACTCTATTTTCTTATTTATATGCTTTACTGTGATTTATGTCATACAGGAGAGTTGCTTAGTTGTTTTTCCCACAGCGCAGTTTTACTAAATTTTTCTATAAACATGCATATAGGTCTGGCATGCATATGTAAACAGTGATTGCTCCACTCATGTGAAGTTATGAACATCAGAGTGAGAGCAAGTTCTAGTGCCAAAGCTCACATTTAACTCTAAACCGATAACCTGTAAAGGCTTTTAAAGTGTCACCCACAATTATGAATAGTTGTAGGTACTGTTGTTTGTCGCCATTTCACAGACATGCATAATCTTAAAACTTGACATGTTTCATATCTATTTACTCAACAAAACATAATCTTTTATATTTTACCAAAAAAAATGGGTATTAGCCCTGGTTCACACTGGGCTGCGGGAGTGAAATCGCGCAATTTCAGCTGAACTCGCGCGATTTCACTCCCTCTGGCAGTCCTGATTTTGGCGCGATTAAGAAGACATCTGTGCAGGTTTCTGCACAGATGTCAATGTAAATCGCGTCCTGAAATCGCAAAAAGTAGTACAGGAACTACTTTTTGAAATCGGTGCAGCGCCGCAGATGCGGCGTCGCACCGATTAGGACGGTGTCATTGCCGGCAATTGCCGCCGATTTGAGATGCGATTTCACATGTGAAATCGCATCTCAAATCAAACTAAATCGTACCCAGTGTGAACCTGGGCTTATATTGTGTTTGTGTGTATTAAAATTCATTGTGGTTGGTTTACTAAAACTGGAAAGTGCAAAACCTGGAGCAGCTGTGCATGGTAATCAATCAGCTTCTAACTTCAGCTTGTTCAATTAAGCTTTGACAAACAAAACCTGGAAGCGGATTGGTTTTATGCAGAGCTGCACCAGATTTTGCACCTCTGGTGTTAGTTATTAAACCCCTTTGCGTATTTGTTTCTGAAAATTTGCGTAAGATAAATAACTGTGCAAATATTGTGCAACATAAAAAAACAACTACAGAATTCTTTCTCCAGGCCATTTGCTTTCAAAAAATATACAGTGTTTGTGGGTTCTAAATACTTTTTAGGAATATAAAAATTTTGATTTTAACATGTGTGTGAACATTTTCAAAATTACCCTGGACAGAAAGTGATTAATAGAGGTTCTACGAATACAAAAAAACACATAAAAAGTAGTTGATACCTCCACCTACTATACAAAATATGCACATTTTATTTTTAATATTTGCCTGCCTAAGAAAAAAAAAAAGTAAATAAAGAAAATGTATGCAAACCACTATAAACATAGCTCGTTCTGCACTCCTGTGACCCGTTTTCAGCCATCAGCAGGCTAAAGTCTGCTATCAACTGATGTTACAGAGCCAGTACAGGCTCATGAAAGATTACCACCATATGGTCGGAAATCAGCTAGATGCCTGGACTGGCAGCTGTCTCAGCCTCTCAACGAGCTGCTGAGAGCCTGACCCAGCCACTCTTGCCCCCTCCACAGCTCAGCGAGCACTGGAAGGGCAGGGCAGAGAGCCGGTGACAGACACTTCTGTTTAAAAGTGACACTGCTAGTTACTAAAAATCTAGCTGGCAGACCCTTGCAATAGAAAAAGCATACTTTCCAATGGGTCATGTCTCTTACTTTCCTTCTATTCAAACACTGCAAACTCTGTCATTGGGAGTATTGGGTTTCTGGGTCCTTGCCATATGCTGTGGCTTCATCCTCTGTCGGAGAAAGGATTTACAGTGAGTGATGGGGAATACAAGCATCCAACACTGCTGAAAAATATAAATGTTTTTGAGTCTGATGGAGGCTGCAGTTCTTGAGATGAGGGAAATTAGGAGACATGGCCTCACAAAAGGTTAATATAATAGCTATTTACAGGAACCCGAGAGTTCATTTTTTAGTAGACTGACAGGGGCTACGTTAAAGCTTCCTGTAATAAAGACTGGTCATTGCTGCTCTTTCTCCTTGTGCAGGGTGACTGGTCTTGTATCCACCTCCCTATAGTTTATTGGGCAGCCTATAGTGGTAGGACTGGTTGAGTCTCACCCCTAATTTTCTGCTCTCTTCACAGGCTGTGCACAGTAATAATGTCACCACTACTTTTCCAAGGTAACATCTGGGCGTGCATTGACATTTGTTGGATTTATTTCCTTTGTGGCTACTGACAAATATATTTAAACAAACGTTTTTGTGCAACTTTAAAGCGGTACTAGCTCATTATGAAATACTTACCTTGAAACGAGGTGTGAGGAACTTACCTGGTCTACACCGAGGGAGATATCATCTTGCCTCGGCGTGTCTTCCGGGTGGAGCGGCGATGTCGTTTCTCCCACACATGCGCACAGGAGACTTCTCCCCGGCAAGGTCCAGTGGCTGCCGGGCATTTAGCCGAGGATCTCTGATGTGCCGCTGCAGTCATCGGCGCATTTCAAGGGGAATATCTCCTAAACCTTACAGGTTTAGGAGATATTCTTTATACCTACAGGTAAGCCTTATTATAGGCTTACCTGTAGGTAAAGTGGTAGTACAGAGTTTACTACCACTTTAAGGATATCAAAATAATGATTAAAGTTCGTAGGTTTGAGTGACAATATTACATTTTCACAGGAAACATTGTCATTGTATGCCCTAAGACCTCTTTCACATTGGGCAGACTCCACTCTGCCTGCTCAGTGGGGAAACTGTCTGCTTATCCCTGCTGAGCAGGTGGTTGGCTTGTCTGCTGTCCTCTATAGGTGGTCGGATGTAAATGGCTGCCTGTCTGTTTACACCCGAATGCCACACAATACGATCTGCTAGACGGATGGGGAACAGATCCCCATCCGTCTTTTTTTAGAGAGCAGGATCGGATGTCCGCAAGATCTATGGCAGGAATAGATGATTGGATCATTTTTGCGCCCAATATGGAATGTGTAATTATAATTAAAAAAAAAATATCAGGTAAGTTTAGAATACTAAATGTTGACCTTGTGTCTTTACAGGCTCCCCTCTTCACAAACAGGGTTCTACTTCATCTGTTGGTGCAGAAAAAACTGGATCAAAAATCACTGAAGTGGGCGATGAGTTCCTAGGAGATTATGTGGTCGGTGAACGTGTGTGGGTCAATGGAGTTAAACCTGGAGTAGTACAGTATTTAGGAGAAACACAGTTTGCCCCAGGCCAGTGGGCAGGTGTGGTTCTTGATGACCCAGTAGGAAAGAATGATGGATCTGTAGGTGGAGTGCGCTACTTTGAATGTCAAGCACTGCAAGGAATATTTACAAGACCATCCAAACTGACTCGCCAGCTTGTGGCAGACGGTACAGGAAGTGATTCACATTCAGTGGAATCATTGACAACGCAAAATTTATCTTTGCATTCTGGAACTGCCACACCACCTTTAACCACTCGAATTGTGCCACTACGAGAAAGTGTGTTGAACAGCACTATCAAAACAGGAAACGAGTCTGGATCCAATCTTTCCGACAGTGGGTCAGTGAAAAAGGGGGACAAGGATCTACGGCTTGGCGACCGTGTTCTGGTGAGTCTGTCAGACAGTTTACTTGGAAGATTGATAATCTACACTTGTATATATGTTTGATTTTTGATGAACGTTATTTACTGTGGTATTATTTCTTAGATTTTTCCAGTCATCCAAAGTTTTCTTTTTTTACCAGCTTTATGGAAGTTGCATGTGAGTTCCATAATGAAGCCTGCAAGGTATAAACGGAGACACTAAGGTTGATTTACTAAGGTAGTAAATGTCCACTGAGCTTAGTAAGTAAGATGAAGCTGTGATCACTTAAAGGGGCTGTAAATACAAAAATATCCTCTTAAATTAAAGTCTGACAGTAGCTGATAAAGTAAAAAGTAATGTTTTGCATTATAACTAGTTTGATCCCTGTTGAAATCGAGCCGTTTTATTCACCTCCGTCACTCCTGAATCGTTATTCTCACTGACTTCCTGGTTTGCGGTGCGCATTCATTCTTGCTACATCACGGCCTAATGGGAACTACAGTTCCCTTTAGGCTTAGCCTCCATGTCTGTGAGGGATAAGAGAGCATCTTCACGCAGGGCTGTAGTCATAGGGAGGGGGTGAGCACATTCTGCTTTCCACCATGCAAAATGGCTCAGATGCTGGTGGAAAGCAAGAAGAGGAGAGACAGGGAATGGCATTTTCAAACCTGGATTACTGTATTTTGGAGGTCAAAAAGAAAAATGAGGTAAGTGATATTTAAATGCTTTCGCTTACAGCAATCAATTGATCTAATAAAAAACGAACCTTTAGTGTTCCTTTAAATTCTTCAATCGTACTAGCAAAAATATATATTTCACATGATTGGATATTTAAATTAGACACAGTCTCAACTTATTTTCTTTCATTCTCTTTGCGAACGACTATTACTCATTTATTAAATGCTCCCGTGGCTGCTCTACCTGTTCAGTGGTAGATAAATGTATTATGGATGCCATATTTTGGGTAATTTTAATGTTAACTTTTTAAAAAAAAATTAGGTTTGTTGTCTTGTTTTATCTATCTATCTATCCAACCTTTTCTTTTACTCAACATTTTACATGACAACGACTTGACAAAAAGAACTATTCACATCAATATGGTTTGGCCATAGAAGTAAACATGAAGGGCCAGATTCACAGAGCGATTACGCCTGCGCAACTGCTGTTGCGCGTGCGTAAGTCTAAATGTGCGCGTGCGTATAGTTGGACGCGATTCACAAAACAATATACGCCAGAAATCTAGGTTTTTTGGTCCGGCGTAATTTAATTAGACATTCGCTTCCCTTCGCGCAAAACTGCGCTAGACACACCATTGATTTGCTAGTCAAATATGCTAATGAGGGAGTTACGGGGATTCACAAAAAAACGCAGTTGCTGCGCAGGCTACGCGATGTGCGCAACTGCAAAATGTTCTGTCTAAAGTTAGAGGACCTAAAAGCTGGTCTAAATTTTGAAAAAAAGTCTAATTGTCAGATAAAGCAACACTGTTAGTGAGGAGTTCAGCAGTCACACGTGTTGCCCAACAATCTGTATGCCAACATGCCAGGGGCATCGTCGCGCATAGCTATACTACTGACTTTAGATGAACAAAGAAGGATGAGGGCACGGAGGATGGCACTAAGGAGGGCACGGGAGATGTTTTTTTTTTTTTTGCTTATATAAAATTTACCATTTAATCTAATCTAATACAATATTCTTATCTGATACAAGCCCCTCACTCTTCACTTGATATATCACACACGCATAGACATCTTTGGCATGAGAGATTCTGAGGTGTCTCGCATCTTCAGATTCACCCCTCATGTCATCCTGGAATTACCACAACCTTGCAGGAGGACATCAGCAGCCCAACACATGGCACCACCCATGACACCCATGACAGCTACATATACAATCAGAGCCCCATCCCCACAGATTTCAAACAGAACATGTATGGGGACAGCTGGCTGGTTGGTGAGTGACATGGGAGTCAGGCATGACTATCCCCTCCCGTGATGCACACCTCACAAGTGGCACATGCATGACTAACATCCTCCTGTCTTTTCCCTTCAAGGTGACTCTGCATATGCACTGGGACCCCATCTCATGACCCCATCTCATGCCAGCTCACATTATGCATCTTTGCACGTTAAACACACACATTAATCATGGCACAATGAGAATGCATGCATGTACACCACTGTGGTCCCTAGCACACAAAGAGAAAAAGAACACCCAAAAATCACACTAGCACTCAGCAAGAAACAGACACAAAAAAATCAGATGAAAAAATAAAGCAAGAAAACAAACGCTCAGAAATATATCAATCAAACAAACAGTCTCAAACACTTATCAAAATACACTTTCACAAAACTACCAACAAGCACTAGATCACACAGAACACTAATCTGACAACTACAAAACACACTCTAACGAACAACAGAGCAAAAGCACTTGATTCAATGGGAAGGGACACAAAGGGATGTACTTTTGCAATGGAAGGGCGTTTGTGTGTGTCTATTTATGCTGTCTGCGTAGTTCACAACGTTGCCCTAGTCCATTTCCAATTTCAATGATTGCGCCGCTCCCGAGTTGTGAGCATGCGCACAACGGAGCTGACATGGTTTCCTTCACGCGCGCATGCGCGAGTCGGCCGGCCCTTCATTTGCATGGGGTCACGGCTCATTTCAATGTAACACGCCCACGTCCCTCCCAATTTGTATTACTCCTCCTTACGCCTCCGGAAAAAACCTTACGTTTGCGCAAGCTCTTGCGTAAAAGCTACGTGAATCGCCGGATTACGCGGCTAGATTGCGCAAGTCTAACGGAAAAGTGGTGCGCTACGCCGGAATGATAATGCGCCGATCTACGTGAATCTGCCCCGAAGTAAACATGGATAGGGTAAGACTGGTTACTAATTGCTCCACGTTGTCTCAGGACCAGGAAGTGTCTGAGCATGTTCTGAATAGGAATGGACCAGTATTATGTTTTCTGTAGTGCACTGGCTTCTGGAATGCAGTGTTGTGTAGGGGATTTGTGCTGCTTATCTTGTGATAATACCCTCTGTGAAAGACATTCATGAAGGGTACGCTATCATAACTCCCTTCCATAATTACAGTGTACTGCTAGTAAACATTGAAATATACTTTCATCATATAAATACGTGAGCTATATATTTTGTTTGTTAGAATTATCATTTAAAGTACAGAGATTACAAATGAATATTAAACATACATGAATAT
Source organism: Rana kukunoris (assembly GCA_029574335.1). NCBI lineage: Eukaryota > Metazoa > Chordata > Amphibia > Anura > Ranidae > Rana > Rana kukunoris. The sequence goes on along the minus strand of CM056050.1, from coordinate 278,484,293 downwards.
GTACACTGCCCATGTTCTTTTGTATTGTGTAAGTAAAAAAAAAAAGTATGGGAGCAGCTATTGAGCCACCCTCTAAAAATGCTAGTTACCGGGTTTTGTCTGTCTTCAAGGAAACCTGCACTGAGAGACATGCAGAGGATGCCACTGTTGACATCCTTCTGAAAATGCAAGTTATTTGGCTGTTTTGGGCCCATGTACTTTGAGACATTCACTTGAACAAGCATGCACATGAGGAAAGTCAGAATAAAGAGGGAATTCCTCCTACATTTTCTTGGTCTAAAATACGGGCTTAAAAAAGCTATTGGATCAGCATCACAATGAAATACAGCAGTGGCAGTGGTCATCGTAATTAACTAAGGGTTTTCATTCCAATGCGACCGTTATGTCATGCAAAACAACAACGTTTTTCTCGACGTGATTTGTCATGATTCCTCTCAAGCCTGCCTTGCATACAGACGTTCCTGAAAAAAAAATGCTCGAGTAAAGCACGCTGACGTACAACACGTATGACGGCACTATAAAGGCGAAGTTTCAATCACGCCCAATTAAAAAAATTGCATTTTTCTCGTCATGAAAAACGGTCGTGTGTACGTGGCATAAGGGATTGATTTACTAAAGGCTAATAGACTGTGCACTTTGCAAAGTGCAGTTGCACTCTGCAAGTAAAATTGCTCCAGAGCTTATTAAATGAGGTGAAGCTTCACTTCGCAAAGAATACCCAATCACATGAAAATTAAAAAAAAATATATATTTTTGCTTACACATGATTGGATAATGAATGTCAGCAGAACTTTTTCTCATTTACTAATCTCTGGAGCAATTTCACCTGCAGACCTACAGTCTGTTTGCCCTTAGTAAATCAACCCCTATGTCTGCTTTCAATACTTAACTTGACCATGCAGTAAATGATAGCTATGACTGTGTTGTGATTTCCAGCGCTCAATAATTATCAACAATTTGTGAAATAAATATCTGCTGCAGTTTTAGTGAACACCCCAAAAACGAGTGCTATATTGAAGAATATATGTGTTTGTATATGTATATCATATACTACTGCGCTGATCCTATACAGAAACCGTGGGCCAGATTCACATACACTTAATATTGCGCTGCGTAATCGAAATACTCTACGCTGCCGTATTTTACCAGGCTCTACACCGAATCCTGGTAGATTTTTGCCCGTACGCTACGGCGGCGTAGTCTATTTCTCGCCGCGTAATCGAAATACGCGATTAGGGGGCGCGAAGCATTTAAATTAAGCACGTCCCCGCGGCGATCGAACTGCGCATGCTCCGTTCAGAAATTTCCCGCCGTGCATTGCGCAAAATAACGTCATTACGTCATTCGTTGTTTGAGTAGCGTCGTTTAAGAACATTCCTATTCCCGGACGACTTACGTAAAAAATAATAAAAGACGTCGGAAAACGTAGAAATTCGACGCAGGAACGATGGCCATACTTAACATGGGCTGTCTAATATTAGAGCAGCAAAAAGCTGGTATAGTGTTACGCAAATAAAAGATGACTAAAGGTGCCGTAAGAGATTGCGATTGAAGATCGTAATTTCGGGGATCGCCGGCAAAAGCTCATTTGCATACCCCGACGCGGAAAACGACGGGAAGTCCACCCAGTGGCCGCAATTTTATTGCAGCGTAGATCCGAAGGCGTATGAACACGTAATCCAGTCGAATTGAAGCCCGCAGCCGTCTATTCATGGTTTGAGGTTTTCGACTAGCTAGAAAACGCGCGTAATTTGAAATTACTCCAGTCTAACACCAGTTAGACAGGCGTAATGGCTCTCTAAATCTGGCCCCGTGACTTTAACACTTTAAATTATTTATGTAAAAAGAACATATATAACACCAATGTGTTCCAACTGTGGTGCAACCCACAGTGTGCAACCCCAAAACCAAAAAAGTTTATAATAAAAGAAAAGTCCAGTTAATTCTGCTCCAAAAGTTGCCAGAAGATTCAACAAAAATTCTGTGACTTTATGCCCCCCTATTTGTGCGTGACATAGTTCCGTTCGTGGAAATAATACCCATAAGCCTCTACACGTTTCGCATTTACGCATGCTAACGACGCCAGTACGTTTATAGGGTAGCACAGGCATGCAATGAAGGTATTTACAGTCATATCTATCTTGATATTAGACTCAATTACAGAAATACAGATAAAGCCTATAAGGCTGGCCATACATTATATCATTTTCCTATTCAATTTCCTTTAGATTCACCTTCAACTATGTAGTTTTGGTTTTGGTAAATCTAAATGAAAGTTGCACAAGAAAATTGTACAATGTATGTCAGCCTTATGCCTTGTACACACGATCGGAATTTCCGATTAAAAAAGTCTGACGGATTTTTTTCATCGGATATTCCGACCGTGTGTGCGCCCCATCTGACTTTTTTCCATCAGAGTTTAGAAATAGAACATGTTTTATTTTTTTCCGATGGGAAATCGGAAATTCCGATCGTCTGTGTGGAACTCCGACGGAGAAAAAAACACATGACGCATGCTCGGAAGCATTGAACTTTCTTTTTCTCGGCTCGTCGTAGTGTTGTACTTCACCGCGTTTTGGAGTCAGTATTTGGTCTGACAGTGTGTATGCAAGACAGCGTGAATGGAATTCTGATGGAAAATTCCATCGGATTTTATCCCATCGGAAATTCCGATTGTGCGTACAGGGCATTAGTCCCCCCATATTTTTTGTAGCTTTGAATAGATTTAGCAACAAAGAAAATTTAAGTCTAAGCAGTGCTACTACAAGAAGTATTTTACTAATGGACCTACAAATACTGTATCTTTCAGAATGACCTAATTAAATTATGTTTTATTTCCACCTAGCAGTCCTGTCCCTGGGTAGCTACATTACTCCTTAGAGCCGGTTCACACTGGGGCGATTTGTCAGGTGGCTCAGCCGCCTGACTAGTCGCGTCCCATTGAATGCAATGGAACCATTCTAATAGGAGCGACGCAAGTCGCTCCGACTTAGAAAAAGGTTCCTGCACGACTTTGAGGGCGCCTCGGGGCGACCTGCATTGACTTCTATACAGAAGTCATTTGCTGGTCGCCTCTGAAGTCGTCCTCAGGATGACTTGCAGAGTCGCCCCCGAAGTCGTGCTGCGGGAACGTGAACCGGCTCTTACTGTTATGAATGGTGGAGCAATGTTTGACACCCTAGGCTGATCTTTTGATATGGACAAACATGACTGCATCATGATCTGTTCATCTCCATTACACAGAGGGCACAGCAATTGGTAGTATACAGACTATAGCTAGGAAAGGAAATGTGCAGCTCACAGGAAGTGACAAGGATGCTACATTTCTGGCAAGAGCAACAGGCATTTTCTGTATTTGCTGAAAATGTTTTTGCTTGAAAAATAAAACCAATGCAGCCACCACATTTAAAGAGAAGCTACAGTCGGCCCACATCATTTGTAATAAAAAACATCTTTGCCATTCTGAAGCTTAGCTCCAACCACTTTGCATATTATTTTATATATACTGTGATTCTGTACTTGCCAAATATGCTGCAGAAATCTCCTTTCACTGAGTCTGGCTGCATCCATTTTAACGGTGGCCAGCTGAAGCTGCTGCCTGTTCACTTACTGGATTTACACCGAGGTCCACATCCTGCTCTGCAGCCCTGATGCTCTCATTGGCCCTCTTATGACTCATTCCCCTCCCTTCCTGGAACACCCTCACAAGAGTGAGAGAGAGAGCTGTGCATGATGTAATAAGCCAATGCTAATGACCAGACAAGAAACAGGAAGTGGGCTGTATAAGGGTATTTTCTGATGGAAAATAAATGTTTTACTATCCAAAGTTAAAACAACAAGGACAGAAGATTTAATAGATGGAAAGATGAAAGAAAAATTCCACATTTAAGGACTGCAAGCTACAATGTATTACATTTTTGTTCTTGGGTTTAGTTATTTTTTAATACGGAATAATATGATATAGGTTCTACTGTACTGAATTGTGATGGATCCGTTTAGCTTTATTGGTCTTCTTTAAACCATTTAAAAACTGAATTGCCGCAATTCTAAAGATGGCAAAGTCAGTTATGTCATTATTTCTGTAAATGATATTGCCAACATAACCTTATTAATGCAATAAAATAAGCTTGGAGTTTTAAGCTGCTTGAAGAGGTACCTGAGTATTAAACTCTAAAAATGTTTAAAGCTGGTCTTTTCTACAATAGGCAGCTTTTAGTGTCGTGGCAGTGCACTGTGTTAGGTAATATCTCTTTGTTCTCATATGACAAAAGTTCAGAAAAATACTGACAGTTCTAGTATAAAAACATTTAGCATGTTATTTGAAATGATCAATCCACTCCAAATGAATTTTGTGCGATCCTTGAGTGTTAAAATGCTTGAATAGTAAGATATTAGCAGTTGAGTTCCCAGATCTGCCCAGCAGTGATTATTATGGAGATGAGGAGTGGACATACAACTGTGCAGACTGTGTAGCAGCATAAGGACCCTCTGGGACTAATTTATACTGTAAGTCGGGTGGTTGCTGGGACCTGGCATTGTCATAATTTTTTTTTGATGCCCTTAACAAGCTCGTTTTGTAATATCCAAGTGCTATTAGGAAGCAAGTACAGTAAAACCTTGATTTGAGAGTAACTTAGTTTAAGAGCGTTTTGCAAGACAAGCAACATTTTTAATACATTTTGCCTTCATATACAAGCGATGTCTTGATATAAGAGTAGCGTCATGTCACAACTGAGTATAAAAAAGAAGAGAGGAGCCTCTAAGTGTAGCAATATGGTAACATTTAATGAAGGTACAACATATAGCAACTTATTCCTACACTTAGAGGTGCCTCACTTTTCTTTTATACCCTGTAAAAAAATGCTTTGATATACAAGTGCTTTGGATTACAAGCATGTTTCTGGAACAAATTATGCTCGCCAAGGTTTTACTGTACCTCCTTCAATTTTCTGTTTTCTCTTTGAATGGCTCTAAAACTTAACTTATACGCTTAAAGTGTGACCATTTCCTGATCCCAGTTGCATATTTGAACCATGTGAGAGCTTATGACAGATTTTATTTGTGCGCTACTATTTTAGAGGATGAAGCACTTGGAGGTCAAAAGTCGAACCAAAATATCTGATGAGCACATTGATAATTCATTGAGAATTGCTACTATATCCATTAAACCAGTTATTGATGCAATAATCAAAAACGGTGTCAAATACCACAATAATTACCGTATATACTCGAGTATATGCCGACCCAAATATAAGCCGAGGCACCTAATTTTGCCACAAAAAAATGGGAAAACGTATTGACTCGAGTATAAGCCTAGGGTGTCCATCTGCATGCCTCGCTGTGCCTTACTGTGTCCATGTGCATGCCTCACTGTGTCCATGCCTCACTGTGCCCATGCCTCACTGTGCCCATGCCTCACTGTGCCCATGCCTCACTGTGCCCATGCCTCACTGTGTCCATGACTAGACTGGCGTTTAACATGTGAGTCTATGGAAAGGGTGTCCAGGGGACCTCCGGCCGGCCGGTACCAGGTCCCCAAAGTCACCGGAGAAATGACCGTTTAACATGGGAGTCTATGGAAGGGGTGCCCGGGTTTAAAAAAACGGTGCTCCCCGACCATAGGTCCCCTGGACAACAAAGTTTGCACACTTGTAGAGAAAGATTTGGGCTACATGTGTCCCAAATTTGGGGTCCATGGGACCTACGGCTGGCTGGTACCAGGTCCCCAAATTCCGGGAAATCAGGCGCAAATAGGTGACTCGAGAATAAGCCAAAGGGGGGCATTTTCAGCACAAAAAAAAATGTGCTGAAAAACTCTTATATTTGAGTATATATGGTATTTGTTGCCCTTTTTTACCTTTATAAAAAAAAAAAATATTAAAAAACAATTACATTTTCTTACTCAGATAAGTACATTTTATGCATGGCCCAAGACCATTCCTCTTCTTCCAATGTGGCCCAGGAAGGTCAAAAGGTTGGACACCCTGATTTAGCTGAAAATTATGTAAGAAAATACAACTGGAGAACAGTTGGAAGCACATTCATTTTATTTTATCCCTAAACCACTGAGGGTCAAAGAGAAGGAGCTAAAGAACAACTGTTTGACATAATTCGCTTAAGCTTCATGTACACTGGGCTTAAAAAAATACTCCAGTTCCTTTGGCAGAAGAAAACGCTCATATAGAATTTTTTTATACAGTTTAGGAGAGTTTTGTGTTTTTTTCTGCCAGTAAGCCCCAGTCAGAAACACAAACCAGAAGGTTTTTTTTTCTGCCTCTAAACACTGAGCTCAAAATATGCCTGTAATTGTCCTAATGTGCATGGACACAAAGGATAACATTGAGCTGCTTCTACAGGCAGAACACAAAACTCCTGCAGAAGCAAAGATTCTTAAAGTGGAGGTTCACCCTTAAAACCACTTTCTCTTATGCCATCCAGCATACTGGCGTCAGCGCCAGTATGCTGTCTTTTTTTTTTTTTTTTTATCGGTGTACTTACTTCTTAAAAGATAATTTAATTTTCGTCCTACCGCGGTATATGGCGCCGCTATATCGTGTCACGCTTTCCGAAAACAGCCGACTAGCATTTGGCTGGTTTCGGCGCTATACGGCGCTTGAGCACAGACCTAGGAGCTGACTGCACAGGCGCCGTATATAGCCGCATCACGCCCTCCGAAAAAAGCCGAAATAGGACTCGGCTGTATAAGGCGCCTGCGCAGTCAGCTCCTGGGTCTGTGCGCAGGCGCCGAGAACAGCCGAGTGCTAGTCGGCTGTTTTCGGAAGGCGTGACGCGATATAGCGGCGCCATATACCGCGGTAGGATGAAAATGTAATTATCTATTAAGAAGTAAGTACACCGATAAAAATAAAAAAAAGACAGCATACTGGCGCTGACGCCAGTATGCTGGATGGGATGGGAGAAAGTGGTTTTAAGGGTGAACCCCCTCTTTAAGCCAGCGTGCATGGAGCCTTATGTCTTGTACACACGGTTAGAATTTCCAATGGAAAAAGTCAGACTGACTTTTTTCATCGGATATTCCGCGAGTGTGTAGCCACATATGAGTTTTTTCATCGGAAATTCTGATGTATTTCATCGGAGTTTAGATATAGAACATGTTCTATTTTTGTTCGATGGAATTCCGTGATTTGGCCGGGCAAAAGCCAGATCGTGTGTAAGCGGTAAAAGAGCATTCCAATGTTGAATCCAAAATTAACATGGGTGCGTACAGTAATTAAATGGGGGGAACAAAAAATCTTTGTTTACCAATTGTCCCACCATCCCTGTTGGATTTTAATTTTATCTTATGGAAAATGTATACAAATGTGGTCAGAAAACCCCAGACTCTCAGGTAAACAGGAACAGAATTGAGTACTCTGACAGGGAGATCTTGCTTGTAAGGGCCCTTTCACACTAGCGGACCGTATGTCCGCTTTTTCATCCATCCGTTTGCAGATGAAAAAGGGACATACATTGGTCCCTATGTGATTGCAAGTGTCAGCGGATAAACATCCAACGATGCAACGATTTTGCAGACGGAAGAAAACCCTATTTTTTCTTTCGTCTACAGAGCGGATCGGATGAACACGGACACACGGTCCGTGTTCATCCGATCCCCCCACAGAGGAGAGCGGAGAAAAGACAGGGTGGTCCCTGCACAGTGTGCGGAGACCGCCCTGTCATCCGACGGCTCAGCGGGGATCTACGGAGCAATCCCCGCTGAGCTTACGGACACATGGAGGCGGATCAATACTGATCCGCCCCGTGTGAAAGGGCCTTTAAGTACACAAGACATATCAGAAATCAGGAGCTAATGTGGACCATTTGGCTGCACTAAGGTGGCTGAATTGTCCTTTTAAAGTTATACTTACTTATAATTTAGAATTCTATCTATTATATTAATTCAATCTTATTTTATTAAGAAAAAAAGGTACATAGAGAAAGATAACATCTCAAGCATTACATACAGTAAAAGCAATTACATCAACAGTAAGCATCATGTTTGACATAATAAAAGCATGTCTAAGTTACGGGAGAAAAAGAAAAAAGGCAATGAGAGCATGTGCGTGTGGACCACCATAAGGCCGTATGATTTAGCAATCCCCAGAAATATAAAGTAATCATTAATTGTATCTACCACCCTCACATTAGTGAGGGGTTCAGCGTTGCACCGCACGCGGTACATTGGGAGAGATTATATATGAATCTGCAAGTAAAAATAAGACCTATGGGGTCACATAACGGATAAGTAACCATAGGCGGGTCGAGGCCATGATACGTTAGCTCTAAGATTCCTTAAGAGATTATTTAGAGATCAAGAAGAGGATAAGAAGCAGGGACCGACAAAAAGGGGGGCAGAGAGACAGGGGACGAGAATCAAGGGACAAGAATCAAGAATCACTCCATCATGGCATCAGGTTCACATCGTCCATGCCACGCTCGGCCCAAGAAATAAACTCAGAAGAGTATCGGAACATGGACCATGAAGTCCAGGTGAGAGAAAACTGCTTGCTTTTACCACCCTCTTCTGTCCCTTATGTGGGCCACTTCAACAGCCCAATCCCCCAGAGAAGGCATGGTTGCCGATCTCCAATGACGGGGGATCACCCTATCCATTATATTAAAATCACACAAGTACAGTGGGAGAAATTTGCTAAAACTGGACCACTCGGAATCTAGTGCAGCTGTGCATGTTAGGCAATCAGCTTCTAACTTCAACTTGTTCAATTAAAGTGATATTTAGACCTGCTACACACTGGTGCGTTTTGTCAAATCGCATGTCAAATCAGCGGTAATTGCCGGCAATGGCACCTTCCTAATCAGTGCGACGCCACATCTGTGGTGCTGCACCGATTTTTAAAAAGTAGTTTCTGTACTACATTTTGCGATTTTAAGCCGTGATTTAAATTGACATCTGTGCAGAAACCTGCACAGATGTCTCTGTAATCGCGGCCGAAATCAGGACTGACAAGTGGGAGTGAAATTGTGCTAGCTAGTTCAGCTGAACTCTAACGGCTTCATTTCCGCAGCCCAGCGTGAACCTGGGCTAAAGATTCTTTAAAGAAAATAAAAATGGGAGGTGGAGTATCCCCGAATACCTGTTGAGGAGGTGCACGTCACTCGGCATGGAGGGCGTACTCTGGAGCCCATACAATAGGGCTGACATGAGGATACAGGGTACAGTGAGAAGTTTAAGACGGATTGTCTACCGAATAACTTTACAGATCAACAACTAAGATTGTAGTTAAGAAAATGTTATTACTAGAGATTATGATATTTTGCTTTAAAGTGTAGGAAGCGGATTGTCCTTGCCTATACTGTATGTTTACCAGACTACGAAAACTATGCACTTTTAAAAATCATTGCCAACCAATTCTGTATTGTGACAGTTTAAATAAAAAATATTGAAAATAAATACATAAAAATAAACATGTTACACGTACCTGCTCTATGCAGTGGTTTTGCACAGAGCAGCCCAAAACCTCCTCTTCCTGGTCCCCAGCTGGCACTCCCCTCCCTCCTGCCTAGTGACCCCATTGCAAACAGTTTGCTAAGGGGGCTTCCGAACCACTGCTCCGTGTGTCCATTCACACACATAGCTGACTGGGTCCCGTCCCTGCTTATCCCTCATTGGCTCACTGGCTGTGATTGACAGTAGCAGGGGCCAATGGCTACCATTGCTGTCTTAGGCAATAAGAAGGGGAGACCCAGGAGAGCTGAGACTCTCATGCACATCACTGGATCGTGATGGGGCTCACGGAAGTTTTAGGGGGGCTGGGGGATCTGCTGCACACAGAAGGCTTTTTATCTTCATGCATAGAATGTGTAGCGCTGCCCTCATGAGGGTCACAAGATAAATCAATATCCCCATGGTTGCGCTGACCCTGTGAGTCCTCTGACACCCTGGGTTCATACATTTTTTTTCCATTCCCCTTCAAATGACAACAATAAGAAGAAAATGCACAGACTTTATTAAATCAGCAAAATGTACTTAATGAGATGGAAGGAAAAATAAATCAAAGAGTCAACTCAAATTTGTCTCACACAGAAATGTCATTAATAACTGAATAACAATCACTTATCAGATTTAAACATTCAGCAGTGAACACCTTAATCCCTGTGCTCAATTGAGCGCAAATAATGTCTATGTCAGGGGTGCCCAACCTTTTGAAGAGCAAGGGCCACTTAAGCGACTTGGTAACAGGTCACGGGCCACAATGAGCGGAGCGGGTGGATAGCATGTCCGTGTCTGCTCTGCTATACTCCTTATACTCCTTTTTGCTGTTATTTTCCTGCACCGTGGGGCAACGCAGTGTACCTTTGGCTTTCCTGCACTTTGCAATAGATTTTTATTATATTCTGCAGGATTGGTGCACTTTCAGAAAGCTCACCAAACTCGCAGGTAATAACAGAAGTCTATGGCTCAGTGCAGGTAACCCGCAGGTAAACTGCTCTGCACCTGCGGATCAGTTTGAAAGCAGCCCAGTAACCACTGCAGAACATATATGCCCTTATATACACTGTGATTTTAGTAATAAACTGACCAGTATTCTATTCTAAACAGTATTCTATTCTACTCCATCCCAGAGCAGGAGGTGGCGGGCCACATCAGAGGACTCCGTGGGCCACAAGTGGCCCCTGGGCCACTGGTTGGGCACCACTGGTCTATGTGAACAGGCTACAGTAGAGCAGAGGAATGGCTCCTATGAGTGCTAGACCTCTATTCCACTGCTCCTTCACACATGAATGCAGAACAGTAAACAACAAGTGCAACTTTTAACAAGGGGAACTGTGTTGCAATTCAACCTGCTCTTTCATAGAGTTCTTGGTGAATTATAACTAGGGTTGTCCCGATACCACTTTTTTAAGACCGAGTACAAGTACTCGCTGATACCGATTACCAATACTTTTTTTTTACTGTCATGTGACAGTTTGACAGATGGGGACTGATTGGATTTGAGGCTGAAATGATAAGTCAGAGTCTAGGATTACACCGAGTACCCTGGCGTCAGGGGAGGGACTGATGGTTGCATTGTTGTAGCCACTTTTGTGAGATACTGTATGTTGTTCATATTCAATCAAAGGAATAAATAAGACCTCTGCAATATAGCATACGCAGAAGGGGTGTATTATTATTATTATTATTATTAATGGACAGCAAGTAGAAGATTCTACCTGTCAATACTCTAAATCTTCTTACATTATTTATCCAACCTCTGTGGCCATAGATCAGTTTCTGTGTTCCGTTTTAACCAACATTTTTATACTAATCTAAAAAATCTATGCCCTTCATGTTTTGTACTCCTGATTTTCTTTCCTTTGTAGTAGTTGTTATTATTTCACTCAAATCTATGGTATCATTTCTATTAATCTCATGCGCTGCCACAAACACATTAACACCAGTCTTCCTTTTGACAGCTTGTGGAAGCAGAGATAAGACAGCAATGCAAACCTTATCACTTTCCATTGCTATGCTACTAGAATACAGTCTGATTTCTGATAAGATTCAGATATTTATTGTAATTGCTTATATAGAGACCTGAGTATTAAAATCAGATGGATTTTTAAGACATGTTGGAAATTAACAGAACTAAAATCTAAAATATGAAAACCTTTAAAAATATTTATTGTAGAGATGTTTATTATGATTGTTAAAGCAAACCAGTCACGTATAATGCTCATCCGCCCTACACTACAGGAGCCCCCTGAACCTAGTCTTTGACCTCTTGGCGTACAGGAAGCTGGAGCTTAAGGGCCCTTTCACACGAGCGGACGAACCGTCCGCTCATTACAAGTCCGTTTACGGACTTGTAATGGGTCCCTATGGGAGCGGATCCGTTAGCGGATGATGCATCCGCTAACGTCCGCTCGATCCGCATCCGTTTTTGCGGACGGAAGAATGTCCTATTTTTCTTCTGTCCGGCCAAACGGATCAGATGCAAACGGACAGACGGTCCGTTTCCATCCGACTCCCCATAGGGGAGAGCGGAGGAGAGACGGGGCGGTCCCTGCACAGTGTGCGGGGACCGCCCCGTCCGCCCGACAGCTCAGCGGAGACCCCCCGCTGAGCTGACGGACACACGGAGCGGACCGAAAAACGGACCGCTCCGTGTGTAAGGACCCTAAAGTGGAATTTTAGTCAGAAAATGAAGTCCTGCTAGATGACTTGAGGCTGGCCCCTTTTGCAGGTATAGCTATATAAAACATTAAAAATAAGCGCCTATGCGGTTTTAAATCCAGTAATACACTGTCTCACCCTGCTCTGCACATGCTCAGTTGCACTCCACTTTTAGGCACTGACGAATTTGTAGAGGCTGATCTGGTGACAGCCCTAAAGTGGAATTAAACCCTTCTATCTTTTACAGCCAATGAAGCTGCTTCTGTTTTATTCAAAACTGCCATGGCACTGCACATGTGATCAGTTATGACACCAAACATTTGATGGTTTGACAGTTTGGTTAAGCACACAAGTAAGAGTCGGTTCACACTGGGGCGACACGACTTCCAGCACGACTTTCAGAGGCAACTCCAACACGACTTGAGCATGAACCACGGGGCGATCTGGGGTGATTTACAACACGACTTGAAGTCGTCTCCAGGACAGGAGACTTTCCAGTGGCCAATCAAACAACAATCAGCTCTGGGAAGGAGGGGGGAGGGGGGGGAGGGAGGGGTTTGCCTGAGAAATGTGTGTTATCTTCCTGGAAAGTTGCTTCAGTTAAGACAGTGATCAGACTTCTGAGGCGACTTCCATTGAAATCTATGGGTACAAATCGCCTAGAAGTCGGATTGAAGTAGTACAGGAACCTCTTCTGAAGTCGGAGCGACTTCAGTAGTGTGTATTAACACCGCTCCCATTCACTTACATTGCTTTTCTGGACAGCGCGACTTGGGACGACTTGAGGCGACTTGTGTGAACCGACTCTAAATGTGACAGATAGGAATCCCGGCATTCCAGTAATGTAACTTTTTCGAAACTGTTAAATCGATGGGGTTTAGTTTTGCTTTATGATTTAATTCAGCTCAGTGGCTTTGGGCTTCAGCAAAATGGCAGCTTCCAGCAAGAAGACACGGAGCAATGCTAGAGGCAATTTACAGCACACACTAATTTTGGTAGCATAATTATTAACGTGAAATGTGTGTTCCTTGCTTCAAAATGTAATGGTTAAAGGTCCACTTTAAGCACATCCCACTGCTTTGTGTAATGCCACACGGTCACATCTCATTGACATATGCACTGCATACTGGTATGTGACAAGTGTGCCTAAGCAGCTTACTTTTACTAACCTTCTTGTGGAACAGTTGTGTTTTAATTACTATAGCATGTGAAATGCACTTTAATCTCTTTCACACATCTCCTGGTATTCTCTATTTATTTGTCATATCTCTGCCTCTTCTTTGGTATACATGCTCAGGAATTTTGGGGCCCCTTACACGTCTCCAGGCATGGGCCCCCTGGAGCAGAGAATCGGGGGCGGGGGGGGGGGGGGGTGCTGCCGCATGAAATTGAGAAGCGGGGGGGCTGCCGCGAATTGAGAAGCGGGGGGGCCCTTACAAATAGAAAAAATAAATAAATATATATATATATAAAAAAGGGTGGTTGCCATCTGGGGCCCTTTTTTTTTTATAAAAAGAAATTACAAAAAAAGGGGGCTTTCCATCCGGGACCTCTGGGCCCTTTAATAAAAAGAAACCTCTGGGCCCTTTAATACAAAATAAATAAAAAATATATATATAAAAAATAAATAAACATTTAAAAAAAAAAAAACAAGGGGGTTGCCGTCTAGGGCCCTGGGGACCTCTGGGCCCTTTAATAAAAGAATATATAAACAAAAATAAAAAAAAACTTTTATAAAAAAAGGGGGTTTGACACATGGGGCCCTGGGGACCTCTGAGCCCTTTGATAAAAAAAAAAAAAATATATATATATATATATATATATATATATATATATATATATATATATATATATATAAATAATATACAAAAAGTAAAACATTTTCAAGACCCCTAAAAAAAAGTGGCCCTTTAATAAAAAAATAAAATAAAAATATATTAAAAAAATATATTTTTTTATAAAAAATAAATAAAAAAAGAGGGGGTTGCCATCCCAGGCCCTGTGGACCTCCGGACCTCTAAAAAAATTTAAAGAAAAAAATTGGCCCTTTAAAAAAATATATATATTAAAAATATATATTTTTTTATAAAAATATATATTTTTTTTAATAAAAATAAAATAAAAAAAGAGGGGGTTGACATCTTGGGCCCTGGTGGCCTCCGGGCCCCTGGGGACCTCCAGACCCCTAAAAAAAGTGGCCCTTTAATAAACAAATAAAATAAAAGTATATTAAAAAATATATATTTTTATAAAAAATAAATAAAAAAAGAGGGGGTTCCCATCCGGGCCCCTGGGGACCCCCAGGCCCCTTACAGGTGTACTGCCTGTACCCCCTGATGGCGGCCCTGTACATGCTTACAAGGATAAACATGCCTTTTTGTGTTGCTGTTTTTAGGATCTTCTAGCATTCAACAGTCAAGTGCATTGATATATTATTCCACTGACTTAATGATCATAAAGAAAATATGCATGACTAAAATGAGCAGTGCTTCCAAAGTATACATATAAAAAATATATATATATATTAGGCAAAGAAACCACGCTAGGTGTCCAACAAGAAAATTATAAATAAAATAAAATAAAAACATTTAATGAAAACAAATCAGCAGCTTTAAGTGAGATAGATACACACAATAAATTATAACAGAAAAGAAAAGCTGCGCTAAAAAGTCCCAATCAATGCAGAGATTTTTTTTGTTAATATGGCATATTGTTGATCAATACTAAGGGAAATTAATCCTCTTCTCAATGGAACCACAGTGACTTAAAAAAAGTGCCCCGTCACCTTAAAGTGGTTGTAAACCCTTACAAACCACTTTTTGCTACCGGTAAGCCTATAATAAGGCTTACCTGTAGCTACCCTGGATATCTCCTTAACCTGCACAGTTTAGGAAATATCTCCCTGTATCTGCAGGTGCTGAAGTCATTGGCGCATGCGCACTGAAGCAATGGCACGTCATGCCGTTGCTTCAGTTAGAATGTGTCGATACCGGTGGCTCCCGTGTGCACGTGCGGGAGTGACATCACGCGGCTCCGGACAATCACAGAGCTGGAGTCCAGGGTTTACTTCTTCTTTATGGGAAAGAGACAAAATGTGGGCAAATATGTCTGTATTGGAGAGATATATTGAATGTGTTTATTTTATTTTGGCCAGACATATATTTAAGCTGCATGCACTTAAGAAACTCTAAAGCCTTGTCAGTCCAAACGGATGAAAACGGACTGAAGTTCATTTTCATCGGTTCACAGACTGATGGTCTGATGGTCTGATGTGCGTACACACCATCAGTTCAAAAACCGTTCATGTGTGAACGCAGTGACGTAAAACACAACGACGTGCTAAAAAAAACGAAGTTCAATGCTTCTAATCATGCGTTGACTTGATTTTGAGCATGCGCAGGTTTTGAACCGATGCTTTTGCGTACTAACCATCGGTTTTGACCAATGGCCAGGCGTCCATCAGTCCGATTTTAAAGCAAGTTTTAAAACTTTGAACTGAAGGACAAAAGACTGATGGGCTATACACGCGGTCGGTTTGGACCGATGAAACTGAACTTCAGTCCGTTTTCATCGTTTGGACTGATCGTGTGTATACGGCCTTAGAGGCTCTTTAATTCATTGCTGAATTATCATACTTACAAACCAGGCTGAAAAGTCTTCAGTTTTCAAGTTTTTTATTGTGTCCCACAGTACGGACGGGATGCAGTATTATGAAGAATGGACACTTCCTCTTAGTTAAATGTACATCATAAAAACTTTTGAGTATTTGCTTTAACAATAATAGCACTTTAGTAGCACATTGGTGGAGAGATGTATCTGTGTAAAAGTTTCCACCATGGAATTTCCAAGTCAACTCTAATATGACAACATTGCTCCAAAAAGAAATTTTTTGAACAGTCATAAAAATATTCATACGCTCACACATTTGAGTTACAAGTTAAAGAGCAACTGGCTAGGATGCATTACAGCCACAGAACTGTTCTCTTATAATGTTACAATGATTTATTTCTGAGAACTTTGGTAACCAGTAGTACAAGATTATTTTTTTCTGATAGAATGTTCTTGCTGGATAATTAATTTACAACTACAGTTGAATCCAGCACATACATTTGAAAAAGGAAGTTTCCTTATTGGCCTTAATTTAATACAATGAAATTGTAATTCCCATAAATCTGTTTATTCTATAGGTAATGTATAGCCATTTAATGTTTTTGAATGCAGAAATGGAGGTGTGCCTCTGTGTAAATCCAGAAAGTGAACAGGCAGTAGCTTCAGCTGCACCACAGTTAAAATGGTTGCAGCCAGACTATTATGAATCTGCAGTAATGTTTCATGCCCTTTCTGTCTGCTTACTTCTGGTCTGTGTGTCAGCTAAAGGACCGTGCTCTCACACCTGCATGTTTAAGTAATTTTCTTTCAGCATGGCTCCATCCAAGCCTCTAACAGGAAACACTATTTAAAACTGTGCACTGCAAGCCAGCCTTGCCTGAGCAATAGTGTGTTTAGGATCCCCTGTGTGTTTCTTTCTGTTTGATTTTGTGTACCGACTTTGGCTTGTTCTCCTGACTATCCCTATCTGCTTGTTACCCTGATCTTTGGCGTGTCCTCCTGACCATCCCTTTCTGCTTGTAGCCCTGACCTTTTGCATGTTCTCCTGTCCACACTGTCTGCTTGTTACTTGGACCCTTGGCTTGTCCTTCTGACTATTCCTTGTTGCCCTGTATTGCTGGTTCCTCGCCATCCACCAGAGCCAGTCGTGAGCATGAACTGGGACTTCCTGGGGGCCGTGACTTGGAGTCAGCTGCAGCAAAGTCAATCCACACCATCAGAGGCCCTGGTAAAACCTGCTGGCTCTGAGGCCTCGTACACACGAGGCAATAGATTTGTTCAAAACGGTCTGTCCGACCGATTTGAACAAATCTGTCTGTTTGGATTTTGGTTTGCTCGCGTGTACACACGAGCAAACCAAAATCCCCGCTAGCAGACGGCGCGCTGACGTGTCGGTGACGTGGCGGTGACGTTGACGCCGCCACGTCACCGCACCAGGAAGTAAAACACTTCCGCGCATGCGCCGAATCCATTCGGCGCCGGTGTGAGACGACATGTCTGCTGGTAAGTGTACTAACCAGCAGACATGTCGGGCGGACGGGTTCCCACCCGATAGATTTCAAAGCATGCTTTGAAATCTGTCGGGCGGCCAAATCCGTCGGTTCGCCCGTACACACGATCGAATCTGTCTGCTGGGACGGTCTAGCAGACCGTTTCCAGCAGACAGATTTGATCGTGTGTACGCGGCCTTAGACTTCACACCCTGGGGATTCTTATGCTCTAGCTCCCTGTTCATTCCGTGTCGGTGCTCAGGTTGACCTGCTTTTTTGAATCATCCAAAGCTCCATCCGCAGCACTCATTTGAAGGGTCCACAAGCTTAGCCTGACACAGACTTAGTGGAGGGAGATTTCTGCAGCATATTTGACAAGTACAGAATCACAGTATATATAAAATAATATGCAACATGGTTGGAGGGAAGCTTCAGAATCACAATGTTTTTATTTCAAATTATGTGAGCAGACTGCAGTTCCTCTTTAAAGACTTTGCAGTGCAGGGCCGATCCTAGGGTCACAGGAGCCTGGGTGCTGAAATATTTTTGGTGCCCCCACATGGGCAATGTCATTTTACCAACTCCACCTCTTTACAAATGTTTCTATGGCAATGACTTAACCACAGAGATGCTTCCCCACAATGTCTTCATTAACCTGGGATCCTCACATGATCTCTTAACAATAAACAAAATACAGGAAAAAAGCAATGTACTTGGAGAAGGGCCTCTGTGATGGACACAGAGAGGTCTTCTGTTAGAGAGTCTGTTAGATGTTCGGCACCTCCACCTCTGCAGGCGCCTGGGTGCAATGCACCCTGTGCACCCTGACTAGGATCGGCCCTGTTGCAGTGTTAGATACTGCCATCTTGCCTTCCCAGGGGCCAGAGCAGGCACATGTATTTATGAATCAGTTGAATCTCCTTTGTGAAATCCCACGCAAACTTAGACCCCTTTCACACTGAAGCACTTTGCCGGAGCGGTGCGCTGGCAGGATGCTGAAAAAAGTCCTGTCAGCAGCATCGAAGTGTGGGTGGTTTAAACTCGTTAAAATCGCTAGCGGCCGAATAGCGCCGCAAAATTAACGGTAGAGCGCCGCTAAAAATAGCCGCGCTTTACCGCCGACGCACCCACCGCCCCAGTGTGAAAGGGGCCTTAAAGTAGTTGTAACCAAAAAAAAAAAGAAGATCATGATCCCTTATAGCAGATTAAACAGCACAGTGCTTGTGCTGTCTAATCTATCCCTATCTATGCTGTAAAAAACCTGATTGATCCTGTCTATTCCTGTTTCCACTGTGGTGCTGACCACAGTAATCATTGCTGCTGATCCATGATACCATGGTCAGGTTACATTTCTGTCATCCTGCTGCTTTCCTCTCTCCCCCTCACTGCCTCCCTCCCTGCCTGTCAGCTCCTGTGTGTATGAGCCGCCCCTCCCCTCTCCTCCTGCCGCTATTAGTAGCTGGCAGTAAAGTTAAATAAATATTACTGGCAGACCCTCTCTTTTAGCAAGACATAACACACTGTGTACCGGTTAGTGTAAAATGATGCCTTGAATTACCTTACCTCAGATCTCATCTGGCCAGTTACCTGACATCTGGCGCCTCTCCTCATCTGATCTAAGGTCTATAATCGGAGGGACTGAGCGGGCAGCACAGGGCTCACGTGACCTTGTCGACTGACGTCAGAGGAGGATCTGGGCTCCTCCCGCTGTAGTCCTTAGAGCAGAGGAGGAGAAGAACTGGAGGTCACGTGACCGGCCAGAAAAGATCTGAGATATATAGCGTGTTATGTCTTGATAAAACACTACAATCACCTTTATTAAAATTTGCTGGATCCGGTTGTAATGAGCAACCAGTTTTTACTGTTATCATGAGACCACATGCTTCATGTGAAACTTCAGTAAAAAGCTAGGTCAGAAAGCCATGTGTCTGCCTGCTGAAGTCAGGGGACAGGTAAACCGGTGCAATAAAAGGGGCAAAATCTGGTGCAGCTCTGCATCAGTGGTATCACTAGGGTTGGTGTCACCTGGTGCGGTAAAACATGGTGTTACCCCCCCCCCCCCCCAATATTTTTTTTCCCTTATAATACTGAATGCTAGCAGGCTAGTGCATCAGCGTGGCTTCCCCCCCTAGCCTGCCTCAATTTTCTGTCCTACTGCTGTGGAGTAACAGCAGGAGCAGGACAGAGCAGCAGACACTGGGCAGGTTAGCGCATTGGCCTCTCTCCTATCTAGCCTGCCACAGTACCTTGCAGGGTGCTGGGCAGACTAGTTTCAGGCCATCAGCGCACGTTCACGGTCAGTAATATGTAGAGCAGTGTACAGGGGTCGTGGTATATAAAACAGTGTTCAGAGGTTAGTGGTATGTAGAGCAATGTGTCTAGAGGTAAGTGGTATGTACAGCAGTGTCCAGAGGTCAGTGGCATGTACAGCAGTGTGTTCAGAGGTCAGTGGCATGAACAGTAGTGTCCAGAGGTCAGTGGTATGTACAGCAGTGTCCAGAGGTCAGTGATATGTAGAGCAGTGTCCAGAGGTCAGTGGTATGTAGAGCAGTGTCCAGAGGTCAGTGGTATGTAGAGAAGTGTCCAGAGGTCAGTGGTATGTAGAGCAGTATCCAGAGGTCAGTGGTATGTAGAGCTGTGTGTCCAGAGGTCAGTGGTATGTACAGCATTGTCCAGAGGTCAGTAAAATGTACAGCAGTGTGTGCAGAGGTCAGTGGCATGTACAGCAGTGTCCAGAGGTCAGTGGCATGTACAGCAGTGTCCAGAGGTCAGTGATATGTACAGCAGTGTCCAGAGGTCAGTGGTATGTAGAGCAGTGTCCAGAGGTCAGTGGTATGTAGAGCAGTGTTGAGAGGTCAGTGGTATGTAGAGCAGTGTACAGAGGTCAGTGATATGTACTGCAGTGTTTTCAGAGATCAGTGGTATGTAAGGCAGTGTCCAGAGGTCAGTGGAAGGTACAGCAGTGTCCAGAGGTCAGTGGTATGTAGAGCAGTGTACAGAGGTCAGTGGTATGTAGAGCAGTGTACAGAGGTCAGTGGTATGTAGAGCAGTGTACAGAGGTCAGTAGTATGTAGAGCAGTGTACAGAGGTAAGTGGTATGTAGAGCAGTGTACAGGGGTCAGTAGGATGTAGGGCAGTGTAGAGATAGCCGAAATATGTAGGGCAGTGTACAGAGAGCCGTTGTATGTAGGGCAGTGTACAGAGAGCCATAGTATTTAGGACAGTGTGCAGAGAGCCATGGTATGTAGGGAGTGTCTAGAGGTCAGTAGTATGTAGGCATCAGCAGGAGAAAGGACTTGGCATCAGTAGGGCATTGGAGAGGGGTCAGTAGGCCAGGGGACTGGGATCAACAGGGCAGGGGATGGGGTCAGCAGGGCAGAGGCCAGGGGTCAGCAGGGTGAAGTGCAGGAGTCCAGAGCATTTATTATACAGTACAGGGGGTCAGGAAAGCACAGGATGCAAGGTGTACAGTACAGTACAGTAGGGTCAGCAGGAAACAGTAAGAGGGGGGGGGGGCTGCTGTGACATATCTACTTGTTCTGGTGCTCATTAAGATCAGTGATTGTCCTGGCCAATATAGGATAGTTGGTGTCACCCGGGTGCGGCCCACACCCCCATAGCAATGCCACTGTTCTGCATGGTAGCCAATCACTGTCTAACTTCAGCTTGTTTAATTAAAGGGTCACTAAAGGATTTTTTTTTTAAGCTAAATAGCTTCCTTTACCTTACTGCAGTCCTGGTTTCATGTACTCATTGTTCGTTTTTGCTCTGATGTTGCTGTAATTCTGCTCTGTTCTGGACACTTCCTGGTTGTCTGTTTCCTGATGACCACAGTACTGGGAGATTCTAGATTCGTTTTCCTAACCATCACTCTCTATGGCACTGTCCAGCACAGAGGCATTAACTTACATGCAAAAACTAAGCTAGATGCAAAAACGAAAGTGAAACTAGAGGCACATTATATGATTGATTGTTTTCTGTTTTTAATCGTTTTTAAAAGGAATCAGTTATGGCCTAGATTCACGTAGGGCGGCGTAACTTTCAGCGGGCGTAGCGTATTGTATTTACGCTACGCCGCCGCAACTTAGTGAGGCAAGTGCAGCATTCTCAAAGCACTTGCGTCCTAAGTTACGGCGGCGTAGCGTAAATGTGCCGGCGTAAGCACGCCTAATTCAAATGGGGAAGAGGTGGGCGTGTTTTATGCAAAATAATCGTGCGCCGTCCGTGAACGTATCCCAGTGCGCATGCGTCGGATAGAATGCCTAAGATATGTCGAACACTGCCTAAGACGTGAACCTAACTTACGCACATCCCTATTCGCGTACGACTTACGCATACGACATAAAAAGATACGCTTGTTCCGACGTCCATACCTTGCATGGGCTACGCCACCTAGAGAGCAGCTTTATCTTTACACCGGCGTATGTCTTACGTAAACGCCGTAACTAATAGTGACCCTTTAAGCTTTAGCAATAAAACCTGGAAGCGGATTGATTTCTATGCAGAGCTGCACCAGATTTTGCACGCTCCAGTTTCAGTAAATAACTCTCAACTTTAGTAATAGTCATACTCATAATGTCTCTCATGAATAAAATCAGGGCTCTGTTTAGACGTCATGATGCCCTCAGCACCCCGGATTGATTATGTGCTTTTTGCCATTTGGATCACGTGTCATTTTTTAAATAAGAATTAAAACTACATTGTATTGGAGACAGTATGCAGTTTGCTTTACATGCAGAAGAATGAATAAGGAAGTAGTTGCCTTTATTTTGTAAATTTGGAGGCTTGGCACTACCTCCCCTACTCTCCTGCCCTAGGCACTGTCTCACAAGGGCCTTATGGTAAATGTAGCCATGAGTTAAATGAAAATAACTACTCTTGATACGTTTTTCACTGATGATTCAGTTCATATACAGGAAAGGATTTGTGAAAACACAGGGTTTCATTGTTTTATTGAAACAGATTACAGTTTTTATATTTCTGTTGTGGGTTAAATTAATTCTGTTAGTTGGATATGAACACTTTTCTTTATAAATCTCAGTCACAAGATTGGCTGAATAGAACTATAAATCCTTTGTCAGGTGAGTTGTCAGCTGAGTATTTAACTGCTTTACCCGGATTTCAGCTTTAAAGTGACCCTGTCATGAAAAATAAATAAAAATGCTTATACCTTCACAATAGGACCCTTTCCTGCTGCCTGTGCCACCAGAACACTAATCCATCCAGTAGAGACCTTCCCGTAAGCAGGGCTGGCCCAAGACATTGTGCTGCCTGGGTTTTAAGAATTAAATGCTGCCCCGCCCCCCCCCCCCCCACAAAAAAGCCCAACATCCATTATTTTATATCATGATAATTAATAATAATTAAAACTAAAATGTAATTAATCAGGAAATCAGATTTACATGGAACAGCATCTTGTCTATATGCAAAATTATATGACATACCACTATGCTCAATTCCAAGGGGCAGCTAGGGCAGTATATAGACAGGCTAGGGTAACATAGGAGCAGGCTAGGGTAGTATATAGACAGGCTAGGGTAGCATAGGAGCAGGCTATGGTAGTATATAGACAGGCTATGGTAGTATATAGACTGGCTAGGGTAGTATAGGGGCAGGCTAGGTTAGTATAAAGACAGGCTAGGGTTGGACAGGTTAGGGTAGTATATAGACAGGCTAGGGTAGTAGATGGACAGACTGGGGTAGTGTATGGACAGGTTAAGGCAGTGTAGGGGCAGGCTAGGGTAGTATATTGACAGGCTAGGGTAGTATATAGACAGGCTAGGGTAGTAGATGGACAGACTGGGGTAGTGTATGGACAGGTTAAGGCAGTATAGGGGCAGGCTAGGGTAGTATATTGACAGGCTAGGGTAGTATATAGACAGGGTAGGGCAGTATAGGGGTGGGCTAGGGTAGTATAGGGGAAGGCTAGGGTAGTATATAGACAGGCTAGCGTAGTATATATCTAGTATATATAGTATATAGTATATATCTAGCGCCCCCTACTTTCAGTATGGGCGCTACGCTAAAGTTAATGGGGAATGGGAGAGTTATTTTGCTCCCATTCATAATTGTGTAAAATTTGGGCTACTGTCATTCAGAACTGTCCTGTGGGTCATTCTGCGCTCCAGGGGTGATGTTCACACCCCTGGACGGCAGGTGGCGCTAGAGGGGTTCTGACGGAGCCACTTTTCCCCAGCAGCCAATTAAAGGAGTTTTCCCTCGCGGGGCATGCTGGGGGAGGGTATATCCGTGGCGGACGCCATTTTCTTTGGTTCTTCGCGAGTTCCACCTTCAGGGTGTGCACATCCAATTTTCCCCCGGCAACATGGTCTACCTGGCCAGGGTCATACGCTATGCAGAGTTCCATGCGGATGCTGAAGGGGGTTCCAGTGACTTACTGGGTCCCCAGCTACACTAAGAGGGATCCCAGCCGTTCGATGGGGGGTCGGATTGAGGAGAACTGAGAGGCAGGTGATCCAAGAGGGCTTGAACGAACCATTGGGGATCTGGTGACAGGTACACTTTAAACTGTCAACCGGTGACCCTGATTGAACTTACTGGGAGGATTCGCTCAAGAATCCATTTAGCTCATCCAAGTACTAGGCTTGTGGCTGAGGCCCGAGCCAGGCCTGTGGCAGAGGTCTGTTCCTCCCAGCAACCTAAGTGACTCTTCGGCTGCCAGGCTCGTGACAGGAGTTTGTCCGGAGGATCTTCACCCACTCTGGCTAGAGTGGCGACGAACTGTGCTATTGATGACAGCAGGCTTGCTTTCCTTATCTATCCTGGGCCTGATACTGCAAATGTTCTTCTTCTGCTTCATCAACCTTTCCTTACCAAATTCGTGTTGATGTTGGCCGTGTTGGGCCTTGGAAATAAAGCATTTGAAAACTCCATTGCTGACTGGACATTCGCTCACTACCTGTACTCACTACCATCACCCCCCAGAGAAGCCACCGAGGGTAACTTAATACGCTGATCCCAAAAACAACCAGCGGCTCCTGAATGGAGCAGCGCTACATATAGACAAGCTAGGGCAATATAGGGGTGGGCTATGGTAGTATAAGGGCAGGTGGAGTGGCCGGGGGTCAGTTGTCATCATGACACACAAAACTGCTGGAAAAAAAATATTGGTTGTTAATTTGCTGGGTAAATAGAAGAGAAGTAGAGGCGGCCATGGTTTAGTTTGCTGCCCCTCTCAAAGTGCTGCCTGGGTTCAATGGACCCACTGGGACCCATGGTAGGGCCGGCCCTGCTGTGAAGTCAACATGAAGTTCACAGGTATTCAATTATTTTATTGTAGCAGATAAGAACTGTTCAAGTAACATTTAAGGCTAATGCACATGGGCGTATAAAACATTGTATTCTGATCTGTAGCTGTATTTCTGGCTTTGATCTGATGCGCTCAGCTGTATTCCTCTTTAGCATTGAGCTGCGTAAACCTAAAGTAAACAATTGTCTGATTTTGAATGTATCTTACACGGTAGGCATGTAAATGTATGTACAAACATTTACACATACATGGGTATGACGCATAAATTGACATTACCCCGATGAAAGAAGCCACTCACTTCAACTCACCAGTCTCCAGTACTAGGGAATGCAGCCCACCACTGTGGACATTTCCACTTAACACAACATCTGCCCCTTACATTTCCCCCTAGCATAAACTCAATGACTGAAGGCCTTCAGTCATTCTGTGGCAATGCCACCATAAATGTCTAGTAAATTACTCACTCATACACGATATGCCCCTGCTCGAGCACTAAGATCACTAACAGCTGGTCTTGTTACTTGTCCACCCGCCCGTCTGCTCGCGTTCGGGGGCAGAGGCTTCTCTGTAAGAGCTACGGTTTTGTGGAACAGTGTTCCCACTTCCATTCGGTCACTTTCATCTATCATGGCCTTCCGGAAAAGAGTAAAAACATGGTTCTTTGAGAAAAAGCATGCCGAGGCGTGCTAGTCCCTCTTGTTGTTGGCCCGCTGATCTATTTCTTAGTTTAATTTTGCCCTTTTATTGCTCTTAATTTCTTCTCATCCCTGGTTTGATTTACTTATGCTTCCTGCGCTTAGGCACTGCCCTGATGGGTCAGTATTTGGCACATTATAAATCTACTAAATCAATCAATCAATTCAGGGCCAAAGGGCGATGTAAACATGAGCAAAGTTTCACTGGGTTGCACTAGGCAGTGGGTTAGTGGCCTTGGCTTTCAGTAATTCTGAATGAATTGAATAAACAATAATGGAAATCAGAATAACTGAGGTGGGCCAGTAACTAAAGTGAAAAAAAAATTCAGCATTGCCGGGCTAGACCCAGCAAGTTCGCAGGTATGCAGATTCTGTAGCAGCATGCTCACCAACATTGATAGCTGCCCATATGCATCTTAATTCTATATGTAAATATGCAGGTAAAAATGTATTTATGTAGGAGCTTTCTGACTGTTTTTTTTTTTTGGCACCTACAGTATGTGCAGTAGCCCTTAAAAGTGGTAAATAATGTTCTAAACACTGAATGAATGAAACAGTTTAAATAGATTGTCTTGTAACACTGAACGATAAATAGTTTAGATATACTATATTATACAATTATTTTCCATTGTGATGTCTATTATAATAAGGGCTTATAAACATGCATCACCAAATTGTATCTGTCTCTTCCAGGATGAATTGTAGTGTATACAGTGACCATATTGTGTTTTTTCCTGGTTTACATGCATACATATTACCTTTCAGGTTGGTGGAACAAAGACGGGCGTTGTTCGCTATGTTGGAGAGACAGATTTTGCAAAGGGAGAATGGTGCGGAGTGGAACTGGATGAGCCATTGGGAAAGAATGATGGAGCTGTTGCTGGCACCAGGTATAAATAGTTATCTAACAGTTCAGTGATTGCATTTATGGGTTTTATTATGTTACATTCAGGCTTTTTTTCAGGTCTCTCAATTTGCCTGTACACACACATGAACTTTAATAGCATCCCACTCTTAGGCTCTAGGGTTCAATATTGAGTTGGCCCACCCTTTGCAGCTATAATACCTTAAACTCTTCTGGAAAGACTGTCCACAAGGTTTAGCAGTGTGTCTATGGGAATGTTTGACCATTCTTCCAGAAGCACATTTGTAAGGTCAGGCACTGATGATGGACGAGAAGACCTGGCTCGCAGTTTCCGCTCTAATTCATCCCAAAGTTATTCGATTGGGTTGTGGTGCAGGCCAGTCATGTTCCTCTGTCCCAAACTCGCCCATCCATGTATTTATGGACCTTGCTTTGTGCACTGTGTCCTTTCAGGCAGGAAGAGAGAGGGGGAGAGAAGAAAGCAAATTACATGTTAAGACCTACCCCAAAAATAAGCCCTACTGTGTCTTTTGTTGCCAAAATAATTATAAGTCCTGGGCTTATTTTCAGGGAAAGTGCAAAGATCTGCCTGATTTGATACAAAATGAATGAATGGCTTAGGTGTGTCCTCATATTACCTAGATTTTGTAAATCTTGTAAAGGAGATTGTACAATCAGATTGTTTTGAAAACTACCGTTGCAGTGGAACCCCCTGCACTGCAAGGGTCAACTTCTTATTAACTCTGGGGGATGGAAAATAAGATGTCATATTATTCTTGCTTCTCTGTCTGGCAGGCGCCAAAACTCTCCTTATATCTGGATTGTGGGCAGTCCTGCACCATCCTCACATACAATGTAGGGCTATTGGGCCATTGGCCCTGCATTATATTTGATGACATCATTGTGTTTGATGACGTCATTGTGTAACAGCCAGCTGAAGCATCTTAGAGAAGAAGCATTGGGGAACCCCTTGTAGAGATGGAGAAACCTGCCGAAGCAAGGGGTAGGCAAGTATTATGCCTCATTCCTCTAGGCCTAGAGTTAAAGCGGATCTCCACCCTAAAGTGAAGATCCGCTGATCGGAACCCTCCCCCCTCCGGTGTCACAATTGACACCTTTCAGGGGGAGGGGGTGCAGATACCTGTCTAAAGACAGGTATCTGCACCCACTTCCGGCCCGCAGTCTCGGGCAAAAGTTTTTTTTTTTTGCGACATCCTGTCGCAACCCCCCCCCCCCCCCCCCCCCCCCCGTTGTGTGCTAGGAACTCTCGGCTCCCAGCACACAGCGGGAGCCAATCGCTTCACTTCCTGGTTCCCTCACCGTGAATTGAGGGGGGAACAGCAGAGAGACGAGCGAACGCTCGTCCTCTGCTGCGGACGCCGCTGGACTCCAGGACAGGTAAGTGTCCTAATATTAAAAGTCAGCAGCTGCAGTATCTGTAGCTGCTGGCTTTTAATATACTTTTTTAATGGGACATCCGCTTTAATGAGTGTTAAATCCTTACAGACCAAGGGGGTCCCACTGCAAGTTTTTTTCTTGCAATTTTAAAGTTGGGCTTTAAGTATGCTGACGGTGTCATTATTGATTTTAAAAATAGTTTGCAATCTAAAGCTGGCTGAAAAGTAATTGAAGAGCAATTTAATAAAGCAATTGCAATACTTTTCTGGAGTTATGGGTGTATTAAAATGTATTGAGCCAGTCGTACAACGGTTTACTTGTTATTGAAGATGTGTGTTGCCAAGTCAGAATTGGTGAAAAGAAAAGTGGGAGTATTTCAAACCAAAATCCCCGCCGGCAGACAGCGCGGTGACGTGGCGGTGATGTTGACGCCGCCACGTCACCGTCACCAGGAAGTAAAACACTTCCGCGAATGCGTCGAATCCATTCGATGCATGCGCGGGCAGATATGTCTACTGGTTAACGTACTAACCAGCAGACATATCGGACGGACGGGTTCCCAGCAGACAGATTTTAAAGCATGCTTTAAAATCTGTCTGCTGGAAAAACCCGTCTGTCCGCCCGTACACACGATCGAATTTGTCTGCTGAAACGGTCCGTCGGACCGTTTCCAGCAGATAGATTCGATCGTGTGTACGCGGCCTTACAGTTACATGAATCCAACTTAAAAAAATAGCCAGTAAACAAAACACTCTGGGGGTGTATTTATCAAAACATTTGCATAGCAGTTCACCTACCAGAATCGTATGTGATATGTAGCGCCATCTAGTGGCCAAATGCAGTATTTTCCATTTTAAATCAATGAAAAACATTCAACTAGCATATAAAACAAAATTACAATCTTAATGTACATTGTTTAAGGAACGCTGGCTGTACCTTTCATTTGGATTTATATGGTGCCAAAATTAGCTGTGTGCCCTTCTATACTGACTATGGACAACATGTTGATTTGATGAATCTTTTGCAATTTTGCCTATTGTAGCACAAACAGGAGGCAGATTTCTAATATGTGTCTATGACACGCTTTATGAATTGCAGGATTGAGAAGTATGTTTGTCTCACAAGGGGATATATTTGTTTTTTAGTCATAGTGCTCTAGTATTTTATATGGAAAGAGTTTCTTTAAATCCTAAAAATGATGGCCAGCAAAACTATAAACATTAGAGCCGTATGGGATTTGTAGGCTGCTTTACAAATGGATTCAATGGAGAGACATGGGGAAGCCAGAAGTAATTAAAATGTTATACACAGTCTCTATCTAAAACATATCTGACCTCATGAAATAATGATGACTGTCCCTTACGCTTCAAAAATACTAACAATTTCCAGGGTGTTTTCTAGCATCCATTCCAGTCCTAATAGGGTATGCTAATTATGCGTTCCAGTAACCCCTTTTAAATGTTTTTCCATATATTTTTATCTAGTCCAGATAGCCTTCAAGTATTTCTCTCAGTTTAGCTCTGGCTTTATCTGCCGCTTTCTCACATTCTTCTTAAAGCCTTTGTACTTTAACCCAGCTGTCAGCACAGCGGGATTTGCTCTTCAGAATGTACCGTTCAAAAAAATATGGTTAAAACTGTAAAGGGGTATTTATATATTTATGTTATACATATTATTTATCTAGCTTGTCATGTGCATTTCATGACACTTTGTGGTTAAGCACCTGCCAGGCCCCTGTTGGGGTCATCCAAAACTTTGGTGACCTCATCCACTTGTCTAATTGACATTCCTCAAGTCTGGAATCAGAATAAGGAATGGAACATTAGTGCTGAGCCAGCTGGCTAATTTTCATATACTTGGCCATTTCAAGAGCATTAGCGGATCCAAGAAAGAGACAGAATGCAGATGATTTTGACATAAACCCAGAACAGCTGGGAGATTATTTTTTTTAGAACCCAGAGTATAGTGTTTGTAAACACAGATTTCCAAAAAGCGCACTCTTATTACAGTAGCCAGTGATGTATGCAGTGCAGGTGGCCTTTTCTTCTGGGGAAAGTCAGTGCTGTAATGGGCAGATGTGGAGACAACAGATGGTTTACTATGACCTGCACTCTTGACCAAATATCCAGGACATCATGTAATTTAGGCTGACAGTTTAACACGTACGTTTACGTTTATGTGGAAATATTCCATAGATTTCCTGTGTTGTAATGCTGGGTTTTTTGGATTCTAACCTTGAAGAGATTGTGAAGTCCTAATGGAATTCTGAGAGACATCTTGATTAATACTAGTAGTGAGGAGAATGATCCGTTCATAGTGCTTGATAAATAATAATTTGAATGTCAGATGGAGAGCGGTTATTTTAGTACATCCACTTTGATATGAATGGAGACATCTTCCAGTGCATTCCCCACACAGGTATAGAGGGTATGTGTTCATCCTTGGATTGCAATCAAATCAGACTCTATTTGCAGGGTAAATCTTCCTGTTTGTCCTAAATTCAGGAACAGCGATACACAAATATTCATATTTTTTCTAAAAAGGGATTGAAGTAGTTCTCTACTTTCTATTTCAATACAGTTATCTCAGTAAGGGGGTATGCTAATCCCATAGCTCCCAACTGTCCCTGATTTCGAGGGACTGTCCCTGATTTAGAGAAATGTCCCTCTGTCCCTCTTTCCTCCTCATTTGTCGCTCATTTTGGTCTGATCTATATAGATGTTTATAAAATGCACTTTTTATTTTTCAAAAAGTGTTTCCCAGAGCTAAACTTTTCATCCAATTTCTAAAGTGTTGCATTTGAAAACTTTAAAGGAATAGTAGTGGTAAAAAAAAGCCCTTATAGATTTAATTAACCTTTTTTGGGGTTAATTCTCTTTTGTGGCAGGGGGAGTGTCCTATGCCTACATACATTTGTTAGTAGGTGTCCCTCATTCCCATCTCAAAATGTTGGGAGGTATGCCATTCAACTTCAGTATTTCCATTGAGTTTGTTCACCCATGTACTTATCGAACATGACACAACACTACTGTCCACCCAGAGAGCTTTGTTCAACTGACGCCCTGTTAGCGATTATTCAACCTAGTGGCTCAGCTTCAAAGGGTGGCCGCCGGCTCCAAACACTGGGTAATTGTCTTTGGAACCAGCTCCCTCATCAGCTCCGAGCACCCTCCTCCTTGATGGCCTTCCGTAAAGGCTTGAAAACACTGCTTTTTTCACAAGCCTACGGATAGAGACTGGGCCATCCAAGCTCTTAGCAGGATGCTGCCTTAATCCCAGGCTGCGGTCCATGGTCAGGGAGTAGGGATAGGCTCCTTGTGTCCTGCCCCCCCTCCCCTACCCTCTTTTTATATTTCTGTTCACTTCTTGCTTGTTCACCTCTTTCACTTAGATGTCCTAGTCTCTTATCTTAGCTCCTGGGAATTGGATACCCCCAGCTTGTTGGTAAGCGCTTAGACGCGAGTTTCACAACTCGCATTTGGCGCTCTATAAGCATTTATTCCAATCCAATCCAATCCAATCCTGTTTACTTGTTTAAAATGGGTAAATAAAGGGCGGATGGAAATATTTGCTGTTAGTTTTTGGCCCAAACAAAAATGTAACCCCAATTTACCCTTTCCAACGTATTTGTCAAAGAGTAGGCCTCCTTTATATTTTTAGGGAGCTTGATCTCAGTGTGCCTCAAAAAAACCTTTATATGTCTTATTCATATGCACTTGAAAATATAGTTTTAAGTATCTATTGCTAATCTAGATATCAGCTTTTGAAAGACACTGGTCAACGAGGTAACGCATAGAATAACCTATGAGACCATGGGATTTCCCACTAATTAAAGCGGTGTCCCATCCGATCCAGCATACTGGCGTCAGTATGCTCTACTTACTGTGTAATGATTAATTTTCAATTGTCTCCCCCACGGTGGATAGCGCCGCTATGGCGCGTCACATCTTCCGAAAATAGCCGATTTAGGACTTGGGTATTTCCGGCGCTATACGGCGCCTGCGCACAGACCTAGGAGCTGACTGCGCAGGCGCCGTATATCTACGAGTCCTATGGCTATGGCGCATCACGCCCTCCGAAAAAAGCCGAAATAGGACTCGGAGATATACGGCGCCTGCGCAGTCAGCTCCTAGGTCTGTGCGCAGGCGCCGTATAGCGCCGGAAATACCCGATTATGTAGCTTTTTCAGTGCTTATTATGCTCATGTACAACATGTACCTGTATAGCACATTTTTTTTTTCACAGCGCAGATGATTTTAAAGTGTGTGCCCACACATCAATAGGGTAATTTTAAAAGTAGAAAAAAAAATCTGTTACCTATATGAAATGGAGCATCACTGTGCTCCAAAGTTAACTGTAAAGGTAACCACACTAATGCAGCCAGGAGAATATTAAACAATACAAATAACTTACAATGGACCCAGTCAGAAGTGTAGAATGTCCTTACAACATTTCCGTAGAAGGCCACGAACAGTAAAGGAGAGCCAGTCATTGATAGAAAACTAACCTGATAGGGTAGCTCTATGGACTTTGAAAATTGTCCATATCATAAGAACATGCAGTGCTTCTAAAGGTGTCCCCTGGATAAATGGTGCAATATCTTGTGCCCAAATGGAGATACTTCTATTGGTTGGTGACACAGTGAGATTGGTGTCATGAGACACTATTCAGTGTGACAACTAGTAATAGATTATATATGGTGACATTACTCAAAGGTATAATTGGTGACATATTATAAAAAAATTACATTAGTCACTGTGACAGTCAGTAGAAGATTCTGTAAATGACATCAATCACTATGACAATTGCTGATATATACAGTGACATCAGTTAATGGCAGATTATACACAGTAAGATCAGTCGGTGTATTAGTTGGTTACAGATTCTATATTTATTTGATCTATATTATTATAAATTGGTGTGACAGTTGGTGACGTAATATATACAGTGACAGTTGGTGACGTAATATATACAGTGACAGTTGGTAAAATATTCAAATTATGTAATAGAATCCTGAAGAAGGGATCTAAGTTGTCCAAAAAGTTTGCATCTTTAATAACTTGTTATATACAGTGACATAAGTCAGTGTGATAGGTGATATGACCAATTATACACAGTGCATCTGGAAAGTATTCACAGCTCTTCACCTTTTCCACAGTTATTTTCCTCAATATTCAACAAACAAAACCCCATAATGACAACATAAAAGAAGTTTGTTTGAAATGTTTGCAAATTTATTAAAAATAAAAAATGAAAAAAATCACATGTACAAATCATGTACAATCAACTGAATGTACCACAGGTGAAACATCTCAAGGATGATCAGTGGAAACAGGATGCACCCAAGCTCCATTTTGAGTGTCATGGCAAAGGCTGTGAATACTTATGTACATGTGATTTTTTTTAATAAATTTGCAAAGATTCGAATTTAACCAAACTTCTTCACTTTGTTATTATGGGGTATTTATTTTTTTATTTTTTATTTAAAGTTTTTATTGTGAGCACCAGTAAGAACAAAACAAATCCAGCATTGAAAAATGGTGCAGTACGATTAGGCTGTGTGTACGGCCTATCGGACCGTTTTCCAGCAGACCAAAGTTTCAAAACATGCTTGAAAACATGTCCGCTGGAAACCTGTCCGTTGGACAGGTTCGATGGTTAGTACACAAAATCATCGGACCAAAATCCCGTGCATGCTCAGAATCAAGTCGACGCATGCTTGGAAGCATTGAACTTCATTTTTTAATCACGTTGTTGTGTTCTATGTCACCGCGTTCTGGTCGGAGGGGATTTTGGTCCGATGATGTGTACGCACATCAGACCAACAGACCACTTCAGCCTGGTCCGATGAAAACGGACATGTCTGATCGTGTGTACGTGGCCTTAGAGTCACAACACATCTATACACAATGAAAGGTCTTAGGAGCAGACCTGAATTAACACCTCTACAGCCTTATAAAATGGACAATGGAATATCTTAGGAGTCTATTGACCTGATGTGTGTCAACATTAACCAACAACTTGTAATATCTCAAGATATCCTGCAATACACAAATTATTATTTATCAGCCACCCTATGCCCAAAAGGGGCACAGGGTGACCTTAGACCCAAGAGTCCTTAGTGCCGCTGGCACAGGAGTATCCCCCATCCCTCAAAAGTCTCTGGGCGTCACAGGTCTGACCGTTACAGCCTGTAACATAGCAAAATGTGGAAAAAGTGAAGCGCTGTGAATACTTTTCAGATGTACTGTACAGGGATTTTAGTTGGTATAACAGTCGATTAGAGATTTGTATGGCAAGCAGATGGAGGCATAGAAAGCAACAGGGCCGCTGATAAGCTAGCACAACCGGCTCTGTTGTACCGGGCCAGACGTCCTAGGCTCAGCAGGGTGTAAAGGCTACGCCGTCACCATGAATAGGAGATGAATGGTAATTATTTATTCTGGAGGATACTCAGATTAAACCACCTGGTTGCTCTATGATGTTAACCTCCCTGGCGGTATGATTCTTTAAGATTTTAGGTGCTAAAAGCGGTACCATTATTTGCAAGGGAATTTGGCGTTTTATACTGTAGGCTTGTAATTCTTAGGAATAACTCACTTAAATCTATTCAAACAAGAGTCTAATAGGCATCCCGGGTATGATTTTTTTTTTTTTTTTTAATTAAAAATTATAATATAATAAATAATTATAAAAAATGATCACAAATGATAATATAATTATAGTAAAAATTATTCAATAATGTAATCAAATCAAAATCACTGAAATTTGCTCAGTTGCAGAATTTTTGCTGTCATTTTTTTTTTTTTTTTATGACGAATTTCCCCATAAATCGCTATCGCTAAATTCTGCAAGTGATTCTGATTTATTATCGCTGTTTTTTAGCTGCTCTAAAACAATTTTTGCCATAAAGGGACACTTTTGGTTGCTATGGGCAATCTACAGTTTGCAGGGAGAAAGAAAAGTTTTTATTATACAAAATGACATGTAGTGTACAGGGCAGACCACTAGGGACATGGGGGGTGTGTATTTTTTACATACAGTACTGTAATCTATAAGATTACAGTGTACTGTATGTATAGTGTTTGTTTACTTTTTTAAATTTGGCGCCGTTCCCCCCCCTACGTCGCGACGCTCGCAGGGAAGGGAATCGGCGGAACACACAGCATCAGGCGGACATCCGCCCGCCGTGTACTGCGGGGATTCATCGCTGGATCGCAGAGAAAAGGTAAGTAAACTTTTTCTGCATCCAGCGAGGTAAGCGCGTGTGTGGCACGGGGTTACCGATATTAGCTTAAAAATCTCACCCCGTGCCACACACGTGAAGACCGCCAGGGAGGCTAGTCTGACCGGCGATCCAGCGGGAAACCCCCGCCGGATCGCCAGGAATTTTTGGGGGAAAAAAAAATGCACCCCGAGCGTGACTCGGGGTTACCGCTTCTGGCACTGAATGTTAACCCCGAGTCACGCTCGGGAATACCGCCAGGGAGGTTAAACAGAGCTCATGGGGTTATTTCATCACAACCTCCTGCGATATATCTCCTATTGATGGTGTGGTGCATCTACCATAGGTTACTTGAGAATCCTCGTAATAGGTCTCAGTCTCTACAAACATATGGTATCAGGCAATCAAGAACATATCATAGTATGCAATCCAGGATGAACAGTATTCTGAGTATACAGGCTTGATACAGTTAGCTGTGGGTACTTGCGGTTTAGATGTGACCAGGTGTGCAGTTCCTTCCTGGAGAGTGATTAGTAGCAGGTGCAGGATGCCTCTATGGTTCTGTAGATTGCCAGCTCTGTGGCCAAGCAGCAAGTCATGGATAGTAGCAGGGTCCGTGGTGTAGAACTTGGTGCTGTGAGCCTGGTGATCTCCTTTACAAGTAGAATCGGAAGTGAAGGGGCGCTGAAACCACAAACTCAATACAAAATAATGTGTATATATAAACATTGAAATGTGCAATCTATTATTACAAAAATCATATATTAATTAGTGAAGTGAATTAGTGTCCATACAATGAAATCAAAGAGAAAAGTCCCAATAGTGCTGAATAATAAGCACCCAATGGTATATCTCAATTCAAAAAGAGGCGTATATATTGCAGTTCTGGAACCTCCACCATATAATTGCACCCGATGTGATCGATAGAAATGGCTCCTTACCAATAATAGTAGACTCTTTTAATTAAAAAAGAAGTCATAAACCGCTTTTGTCACTAGGATGACTCAGAATGATCCGGATAGGCACGTCAGATGATCCAACATTCATAAAGATAGGAACAGAAAAGCAATCATAGTGAAGTATTGTTTATTAAAATGTAATAAAAAGTAACATGCCAAATGGCTGCTTACTCAGATTGTGCCCTGATCCCGGCACTGAGGCTTTATAGCGTATATTCGATATCCAATCGAACCCGCGGATTCGGATGTAGGACGGTGATCCGTCGCGCTGGTAGTCTCACTGGCCGGCGTACGTTCTACCGTCGAAGCAACGTGGATTCGGAGAAGGATTGAAAATCCGTCGCACTGCTAGTTTCGCTAGTCGGCGTGCGTTCCACCGTCGGAAACCAACGGACCCGGAAATCGGAAGTGGTAGGGAAAAAACGTGACTGGTTTGCGCCTCGACGTACGTTTCGTGGTTTACGTCATCAGGAAGCGTAACCAGTCACGCTACAGAGTTGTATTTACCCAATGGCCAATTAAGATTGATAGGGGAACTAGCCAATCGAATAGGAAGCCTCGGTCCCGCTATCACACACCATATAATTGTATATACTAACAACACCTACTAGATGCTGCACTAGCAAATCAATTGACAATGTTGTCATATACATCCGGTATATTACATACATATGCTATTCCAGCCCTATTGTATATAGCACTACATAAATGTTGCAAATAACAAAAAGGCAGTATAATTAGAATAGATTGAACTTACATTCCAACATGTTAATTGATGTTACAATTAAAATTAAAATTAAAATTAAAAATACCAAATTAAAAATTGGAATACCCCTATGAAATACCAGCATTATTATATCTGTCTATATGTGTATTACATGCTGCTACTAGTCTTAGAACACCCACTGCCACCAGTTGAGTGCACTAGCTGTACTAATATCTGATAATTAGTACTGTTTAAATTAATGAAAACTTTTTAACAAAAATAAATTATATATTTTGTTTCAAAAAAGGTCCTTTTACTTGTTATTCAAGAAGCAATTCAGGTCTAGTTCTACATTCAGGCCTTGAGGCTGCATGGCACGTAAGCGATGTATCCATAAGGTCTCATTTTGGGATACCACCTTGGTAAGATCTGAACCTCGCCAATGACTAGTTACTCTATCTATCCCATAGAACGTCATTTGTCGAGGGTCTTTATTGTGACAAAGGTCAAAATGTTTTGAAACACTATGGTTGGAATAACCATTTATGATATTTGCCACATGCTCGTTAATACGCACTTTTAGTTCTCTAGTAGTGCGCCCTACATACTGTAAGTGACAAGGGCACTCGATGACATATGTCACAAACCTAGAATGACAGGTAATAAGTGCTTTGATTTTAAATTCTTGCTGTGTGACATTAGATTTAAACTGGAGTTTTTTCTTGCCCTGTCTCTTTGTTGTTTTGCAAGATCTGCACCTAGTGCAATAATAGAAACCGGGAGTATCCAGGAAAGTGAGAGGTTTTTCAGGGGGGTCTGGCACATTCCGTGCTACCATATTTCTCAACCCAGGGGCTTTGGTGTAAATAAACTTTGGTTTGGCTGGTAGTACCGTAGCTAAATCATTATCTTTCAATAGTATTGGCCAAAATTGTTTAATAACTTTTTCAACACTCTTGTATTCTCTATGAAACCCTGTAAGGAATGCTATCTCTCCATGGAAGGGGACCTTGGTTTTTGGTGCTAACAAAACTGGCCTTTCCATTGCCATAACTGCTTTTTTGGTCGTCTCAAGGTCTTGGGCATTATACCCCTTTTCTACAAATTTGTCCACCAACATGTTTGCTTGTACATCGAAATCAGTTATCTGGTCACAGTTGCGACGTATGCGCATTAGTTGGCTTTTGGGGACACCCCCTAGCCATTTTGGGTGGTGACAGCTGGAAAGTGCGACATAACCATTCCGGTCTGTCGGTTTGAAGTAGGTTTTGGTGCTGATTAAGTTACCTCTTTTTGTTAGCGTAAGATCCAGATAGTTAATAGTATATAAGTTGAATTCTGCTGTAAATTTTAACTCATATTGGTTGTTGTTCATTTCCATTATGAAATTCTCCAAAGAGGGTAAGTTCCCATCCCAAAACAGTATAATATCGTCGATGTAACGTTTATAGTAAAGGAGAGCTTTATTTTCCTCTTTGTATATCGTTTCCCTTTCCCACCTATTTAGAACCAAATTGGCTACACTCGGCGCGTATCTAGCGCCCATGGCGACTCCTTTTGTTTGGTTGTAATACTTGTTCTGCGCCCAAAAATAATTATTGCCCATAGCCTGTTTCAAACCCTGTACTATAAACTGAATTTGGATCGTTTGAAGATCGGTACCTGTTTCTAAAGATTCGGTAACTGCTATGATGGCATCAGACTGCTTAATATTTGTATACAGGGATTCTACATCCACTGTTACTAACCACGTATCCGTGGTTACCCGTATTTTGGCTAGTGCATTTATCAACTGGGTACTGTCCTTTAAATACGATTGGCCTTTTTGTACTAGTGGTTGTAGAAATTGATCGAGGTATTCACCCAATCTGGAGTAAAGTGACCCGATCCCACTAACAATGGGTCGGCCTGGAGGGTTGGTGTTATTTTTGTGAATTTTTGGTGCAATGTACAGTACCGGAGTACGTGGTACATCGGGCACTAAATATAGTGCCTCTTTTGGGGTAAGAATAGTTTTTGAGACTCCTTCTTCAACCCAAGTTTTTAATTGTACTTTTAATCTACATAGTGGGTCGCCT
This sequence comes from Rana kukunoris, assembly GCA_029574335.1. Lineage (NCBI taxonomy): Eukaryota > Metazoa > Chordata > Amphibia > Anura > Ranidae > Rana > Rana kukunoris. The sequence goes on along the minus strand of CM056050.1, from coordinate 278,445,883 downwards.
AGTAGTGGCGTATAAGTGTTGGTATCGTCCAGCAGCCGCTGGACTTCCTTGTAGTAATTTTCTTTCGTAAGTACTACCACACCCCCCCCCTTTGTCTGCAGTACGCACCACTATGTTTTTATTCTTCTCTAATTTTGTAATACCTTCCCTCAGCAGTCTATTGGGTTTGGAATTTTTGGTGTCTAAAGATCTAATTTCTTCCTGCACCATGTTCCTAAATACTTGTATGTGATGATGTGTGCCCTTTTTGGGATTAAAGGTGGAGTTATTTTGTAAAGTAGTATGTTGGTACCCCGTAGTGTCAACCTGAGTGACATTCGGGGTTTGTTGTGCAAAATGTTTTTTAATATTCAACTTTCTAACAAATTTCTCCACATCGATAAATACCTCAAATTTATCCATGTGCTTATCTGGTGCAAATTTCATACCTTTTGAGAGTACTTCCAATTCTGCATTGGTAAAGTCAATTCCCGCTAGGTTGTAGATCCCCTCGTTTAATCGTCTCGTGGTCTTTTTCTTTCGGGTTCCCCCTCTCTTACCTCTTTTTCTATGTTTTTTGAAGGCTGGTGGGGGACGGGGCTGGCAATTTTGTACGGCTCTTTCCAGCCTCTCCATTCCCCCCCTCCCCGCGGTTGGTTATTTTGATAATATGAGGTTCGCCCTCTATGGTTACCTCTATATTGCCCCCGTGGTGGTCTGGGTGTGTACTGACTGGGACCCTGATTATAATAATAGTAGTTGTCTTCTCCCACTCTATCATCTAATGGGGCATACCTATTGTACGTAGGTGCACCATATGTAGGGTAAGTGTTATAGGCTTGTGGGTACTGTGGAGTCTGGTTATTAGGTGGTCGATTCCTATCTGCCAGTGGGTACGGACCTTTAGTTTTGTTTGGGCCTTTGGGGTGTTTTTTAGGGGTACTGGTGTTTTTATTGGGTTTATTCATGACTTGGGTAGTCCCTGTACGCACTTCTTTTCCTATCTCCCCTGTTGTTGTTTTTGATTGCACTGGATCTAAATCTGACTGCCACTTGTATACCTTATGTTCATCATAATCTATGATGTCTCTCTGGTATTTTTTCAATTTCTTTTGTTTGATTTCACCATCATATTTAGACAGATGCACCTGTAAGGTTTGAGATCTATCTAAAAACTCTTGGGAGCCCATATGCGGTCTCATTTGTTCTCTGAGGTCCGCTTTATTGGCCTCCAACAGCACATTTTTGGACCTACGCCTTCGAATCATTAGTTGTAACAACTTCTGTTCACAGGCGTTAAAAAATTGGAACCATTCATCCGTCTGTGTAAGGTCCTCAATTCCATCGCCCGGGTGTACATCCCATCTCAACCTACGCGGTGTGAGATTTTTTGAGATATACATCTCAAATGACGCGATGTCCCACCACAAACGAATTTGTTTTTCTAAATCAAATTGTAATTTTTTGAAACCTCTATCCAAATCTAAATTTGGGGTGGGTTGTTGTAGGAATATCTCTTCTACATTGATCTCACGACCTTGCATAAAATTAAAAACATCCATGTCTGCAATACACCAAACTAAAAAATTATTAGCTAAGTTATGTGAAGAAAATGTGTATAATTTGCGCCACAGAAAAAACAATATTAATTCTCCCAACAAATGGGTAGAATTAAGTGTAATTAAACCTGAATATATTAAATATACTAGTTTAAGAGCTGCCACCTAAAATTTTCAGTGTGTGAAAATACAAGTAGAATCGGAAGTGAAGGGGCGCTGAAACCACAAACTCAATACAAAATAATGTGTATATATAAACATTGAAATGTGCAATCTATTATTACAAAAATCATATATTAATTAGTGAAGTGAATTAGTGTCCATACAATGAAATCAAAGAGAAAAGTCCCAATAGTGCTGAATAATAAGCACCCAATGGTATATCTCAATTCAAAAAGAGGCGTATATATTGCAGTTCTGGAACCTCCACCATATAATTGCACCCGATGTGATCGATAGAAATGGCTCCTTACCAATAATAGTAGACTCTTTTAATTAAAAAAGAAGTCATAAACCGCTTTTGTCACTAGGATGACTCAGAATGATCCGGATAGGCACGTCAGATGATCCAACATTCATAAAGATAGGAACAGAAAAGCAAGTATTTAGGAACATGGTGCAGGAAGAAATTAGATCTTTAGACACCAAAAATTCCAAACCCAATAGACTGCTGAGGGAAGGTATTACAAAATTAGAGAAGAATAAAAACATAGTGGTGCGTACTGCAGACAAAGGGGGGGGTGTGGTAGTACTTACGAAAGAAAATTACTACAAGGAAGTCCAGCGGCTGGACGATACCAACACTTATACGCCACTACTAGGCGACCCACTATGTAGATTAAAAGTACAATTAAAAACTTGGGTTGAAGAAGGAGTCTCAAAAACTATTCTTACCCCAAAAGAGGCACTATATTTAGTGCCCGATGTACCACGTACTCCGGTACTGTACATTGCACCAAAAATTCACAAAAATAACACCAACCCTCCAGGCCGACCCATTGTTAGTGGGATCGGGTCACTTTACTCCAGATTGGGTGAATACCTCGATCAATTTCTACAACCACTAGTACAAAAAGGCCAATCGTATTTAAAGGACAGTACCCAGTTGATAAATGCACTAGCCAAAATACGGGTAACCACGGATACGTGGTTAGTAACAGTGGATGTAGAATCCCTGTATACAAATATTAAGCAGTCTGATGCCATCATAGCAGTTACCGAATCTTTAGAAACAGGTACCGATCTTCAAACGATCCAAATTCAGTTTATAGTACAGGGTTTGAAACAGGCTATGGGCAATAATTATTTTTGGGCGCAGAACAAGTATTACAACCAAACAAAAGGAGTCGCCATGGGCGCTAGATACGCGCCGAGTGTAGCCAATTTGGTTCTAAATAGGTGGGAAAGGGAAACGATATACAAAGAGGAAAATAAAGCTCTCCTTTACTATAAACGTTACATCGACGATATTATACTGTTTTGGGATGGGAACTTACCCTCTTTGGAGAATTTCATAATGGAAATGAACAACAACCAATATGAGTTAAAATTTACAGCAGAATTCAACTTATCTACTATTAACTATCTGGATCTTACGCTAACAAAAAGAGGTAACTTAATCAGCACCAAAACCTACTTCAAACCGACAGACCGGAATGGTTATGTCGCACTTTCCAGCTGTCACCACCCAAAATGGCTAGGGGGTGTCCCCAAAAGCCAACTAATGCGCATACGTCGCAACTGTGACCAGATAACTGATTTCGATGTACAAGCAAACATGTTGGTGGACAAATTTGTAGAAAAGGGGTATAATGCCCAAGACCTTGAGACGACCAAAAAAGCAGTTATGGCAATGGAAAGGCCAGTTTTGTTAGCACCAAAAACCAAGGTCCCCTTCCATGGAGAGATAGCATTCCTTACAGGGTTTCATAGAGAATACAAGAGTGTTGAAAAAGTTATTAAACAATTTTGGCCAATACAGTGCCTGCCGCCGAGAATGTGTTTTCAGCACGCCAGCATCGCGCTGAATCTCGGCGACAGGCTGCCGACATCTCGCACTCGCTGGAATAGTAAAAGTACATTCCAGCGAGCGCGTCATAGAAGCGACGGGGATCCGACGCGGATTCCCGCCAATTCTACACGTGGGCGGAGTTATGAATCCTGAAGGAGAAATCCCCGCCGGATTTTTAAAGAAAAATCCGGCATGGGTTCCCCCCTCAGGAGCATAACGGGCCCTTAGGTCGGTTACGGGTTGTAAGGAGACCCCCTACGCCGAAAAAACGGCGTGGGGGTCCCCCCACAATCCATAACAGACCCGTATCCAAAGCACGCCGGCCGGCCGGTCAGGAAGGGAGTGGGGGCGAGCGAGCGCCCCCCCCCTCCTGAGCCGTACCGGGCAGCATGCCCTCAACATGGGGGGGTCAGGTGCTCTGGGGTAGGGGGCGCACTGCGGCCCCCCACCCCAGAGCACCCTGTCCCCATGTTGATGAGGACAGGGCCCCTTCCCGACAACCCTGGCCGTTGGTTGTCGGGGTATGCGGGCGGGAGGCTTATCGGAATCTGGAAGCCCCCTTTAATAAGGGGGCCCCCAGATACCGGCCCCCCACCCTAAGTGAATGAGTATGGGGTACATTGTACCCCTACCCATTCACCTGCAAAACAAAAGTTTAAACACAAATAAACCACACAGTGTATTGAAATATTTTATTAGTTGGCCGCCGGGGGGGGGTGTGTATGATCGCTTTTAGAAAAGCGCCCCCCTCCGGCGGGCTTCTGTGGGGGGGGGTGGGTGCCGCCGTCTGGTTCTTTTCCGCCGCCGCCGGGGGGGCGCTTTGATAAAAGCGCCCACCACCCGGCGGGCTTCTTTCGACGTCTTCGGCGGCTGGGGGGTCTTCTCCCACTCTCCGGGGTCTTCTCCCGCTCTCCGGGGGTCTTCTCCGCTCTCCGGGGGTCTTCTCCGCTGTCCGGGGGTCTTCTTCTTCTTCAGGACTCGCCGCCGCTATCTTCGTGTGTTAGCTCAATTACTAGCGGCGGCGGTCCCCTCTTCTGCGACGTCGGCGTCTTCTTCTTCTTCTTCTGCTGTCCAGATGTTGACGCGACGCTTCCTCCCGCTGTTATGCCCGGCGCGCGGCTCGCAGCGAAATATATAGGCCTGTCTTGTGACGTCGCAGTCCCATCATGCTCCGGTAGGTACCACGTGATACCTACCGGAGCATGATGGGACTGCGACGTCACAAGACAGGCCTATATATTTCGCTGCGAGCCGCGCGCCGGGCATAACAGCGGGAGGAAGCGTCGCGTCAACATCTGGACAGCAGAAGAAGGAGAAGAAGAAGAAGAAGACGCCGACGTCGCAGAAGAGGGGACTGCCGCCGCTAGTAATTGAGCTAACACACGAAGATAGCGGCGGCGAGTCCTGAAGAAGAAGAAGACCCCCGGACAGCGGAGAAGACCCCCGGAGAGCGGAGAAGACCCCCGGAGAGCGGGAGAAGACCCCGGAGAGTGGGAGAAGACCCCCCAGCCGCCGAAGACGTCGAAAGAAGCCCGCCGGGTGGTGGGCGCTTTTATCAAAGCGCCCCCCCCGGCGGCGGAAAAGAACCAGACGGCGGCACCCACCCCCCCCACAGAAGCCCGCCGGAGGGGGGCGCTTTTCTAAAAGCGATCATACACACCCCCCCCCGGCGGCCAACTAATAAAATATTTCAATACACTGTGTGGTTTATTTGTGTTTAAACTTTTGTTTTGCAGGTGAATGGGTAGGGGTACAATGTACCCCATACTCATTCACTTAGGGTGGGGGGCCGGTATCTGGGGGCCCCCTTATTAAAGGGGGCTTCCAGATTCCGATAAGCCTCCCGCCCGCATACCCCGACAACCAACGGCCAGGGTTGTCGGGAAGGGGCCCTGTCCTCATCAACATGGGGACAGGGTGCTCTGGGGTGGGGGGCCGCAGTGCGCCCCCTACCCCAGAGCACCTGACCCCCCCATGTTGAGGGCATGCTGCCCGGTACGGCTCAGGAGGGGGGGGGCGCTCGCTCGCCCCCACTCCCTTCCTGACCGGCCGGCCGGCGTGCTTTGGATACGGGTCTGTTATGGATTGTGGGGGGACCCCCACGCCGTTTTTTCGGCGTAGGGGGTCTCCTTACAACCCGTAACCGACCTAAGGGCCCGTTATGCTCCTGAGGGGGGAACCCATGCCGGATTTTTCTTTAAAAATCCGGCGGGGATTTCTCCTTCAGGATTCATAACTCCGCCCACGTGTAGAATTGGCGGGAATCCGCGTCGGATCCCCGTCGCTTCTATGACGCGCTCGCTCTCCATCGCGGCAAGCCAGCTCGGCGCTGGCTCCCGCGATGGGGCTCGTAGGTGGTCAATCTCGCCGAGAAAGGGAGCGAGATTGACACAATATCCCAGTCACCTACTGTACTATTGAAAGATAATGATTTAGCTACGGTACTACCAGCCAAACCAAAGTTTATTTACACCAAAGCCCCTGGGTTGAGAAATATGGTAGCACGGAATGTGCCAGACCCCCCTGAAAAACCTCTCACTTTCCTGGATACTCCCGGTTTCTATTATTGCACTAGGTGCAGATCTTGCAAAACAACAAAGAGACAGGGCAAGAAAAAACTCCAGTTTAAATCTAATGTCACACAGCAAGAATTTAAAATCAAAGCACTTATTACCTGTCATTCTAGGTTTGTGACATATGTCATCGAGTGCCCTTGTCACTTACAGTATGTAGGGCGCACTACTAGAGAACTAAAAGTGCGTATTAACGAGCATGTGGCAAATATCATAAATGGTTATTCCAACCATAGTGTTTCAAAACATTTTGACCTTTGTCACAATAAAGACCCTCGACAAATGACGTTCTATGGGATAGATAGAGTAACTAGTCATTGGCGAGGTTCAGATCTTACCAAGGCGGTATCCCAAAATGAGACCTTATGGATACATCGCTTACGTGCCATGCAGCCTCAAGGCCTGAATGTAGAACTAGACCTGAATTGCTTCTTGAATAACAAGTAAAAGGACCTTTTTTGAAACAAAATATATAATTTATTTTTGTTAAAAAGTTTTCATTAATTTAAACAGTACTAATTATCAGATATTAGTACAGCTAGTGCACTCAACTGGTGGCAGTGGGTGTTCTAAGACTAGTAGCAGCATGTAATACACATATAGACAGATATAATAATGCTGGTATTTCATAGGGGTATTCCAATTTTTAATTTGGTATTTTTAATTTTAATTTTAATTTTAATTGTAACATCAATTAACATGTTGGAATGTAAGTTCAATCTATTCTAATTATACTGCCTTTTTGTTATTTGCAACATTTATGTAGTGCTATATACAATAGGGCTGGAATAGCATATGTATGTAATATACCGGATGTATATGACAACATTGTCAATTGATTTGCTAGTGCAGCATCTAGTAGGTGTTGTTAGTATATACAATTATATGGTGTGTGATAGCGGGACCGAGGCTTCCTATTCGATTGGCTAGTTCCCCTATCAATCTTAATTGGCCATTGGGTAAATACAACTCTGTAGCGTGACTGGTTACGCTTCCTGATGACGTAAACCACGAAACGTACGTCGAGGCGCAAACCAGTCACGTTTTTTCCCTACCACTTCCGATTTCCGGGTCCGTTGGTTTCCGACGGTGGAACGCACGCCGACTAGCGAAACTAGCAGTGCGACGGATTTTCAATCCTTCTCCGAATCCACGTTGCTTCGACGGTAGAACGTACGCCGGCCAGTGAGACTACCAGCGCGACGGATCACCGTCCTACATCCGAATCCGCGGGTTCGATTGGATATCGAATATACGCTATAAAGCCTCAGTGCCGGGATCAGGGCACAATCTGAGTAAGCAGCCATTTGGCATGTTACTTTTTATTACATTTTAATAAACAATACTTCACTATGATTGCTTTTCTGTTCCTATCTTTATGAATGTTGGATCATCTGACGTGCCTATCCGGATCATTCTGAGTCATCCTAGTGACAAAAGCGGTTTATGACTTCTTTTTTAATTAAAAGAGTCTACTATTATTGGTAAGGAGCCATTTCTATCGATCACATCGGGTGCAATTATATGGTGGAGGTTCCAGAACTGCAATATATACGCCTCTTTTTGAATTGAGATATACCATTGGGTGCTTATTATTCAGCACTATTGGGACTTTTCTCTTTGATTTCATTGTATGGACACTAATTCACTTCACTAATTAATATATGATTTTTGTAATAATAGATTGCACATTTCAATGTTTATATATACACATTATTTTGTATTGAGTTTGTGGTTTCAGCGCCCCTTCACTTCCGATTCTACTTGTATTTTCACACACTGAAAATTTTAGGTGGCAGCTCTTAAACTAGTATATTTAATATATTCAGGTTTAATTACACTTAATTCTACCCATTTGTTGGGAGAATTAATATTGTTTTTTCTGTGGCGCAAATTATACACATTTTCTTCACAGATCTCCTTTACAAGGTGAGGAACTGTGGGACTCTGGAGGAGGTCTTGGGTCTCAGATGGCGGCGAGCGTCAACTTCAATAACCAGACGCTGAGCCGCCATCAGAGGAGGTTTAAATAGCCAGCCTGTCGCGGGACACACGCTGGGCGCGCTTCCGCGTTCCAGCGTGGAGCGCAGGATTCGACGGCACGTCGGAAATGACGGAATCAGGATGCTGGACGGGACGCAGGATTCGACGGCACGTCGAAAGTGTCGATGACAGGGTGCTGAATGGAGCGCAGCTGTCTAAGGATGATACAGCTGCGCTCGTTCTGTACAAAGTAACGCCGATGGTGTTACATACTCCCCTCCTCAAGGGGGTCCCAGATATACACCCAGAAAGTGATGGTCGATCAGGGTATCTGCGGTGGAATTGATTGACGAGCCGGGGAGCATGAATGTCGGAGGAATCTACCCAGGAGTCATCAAGATGGCTATAACCCTTCCAACGGATTAAATATTGCAGGGAAGATCCATGTCTCCTGGAATCTAGAATTTTCTGTACCTCATATTCAGTCTCACCGAGAACCTCAACAGGAGAAGGGGGTTGAGGGTCTCTGTTAGGGAACGGATTAGGAGTGAAAGGCTTAATAAGTGAGACATGGAAAGAAGGATGTATCTTCCAATCCGGAGGTAGAAGTAGTTTAACGGTATTGTTGTTGATGATATGTGAAATGGAGAATGGACCAGTGAATTGGCGACCGAGTTTTCTTGAAGGGATATTAAGACGTAGATTTCGAGTGGAGAGCCAAACCAAATCTCCAACTTTGTATTTAGGAGGTGGAGTTCTGCGGGAGTCATAATACTTCTTTTGTCTTTGTTGCGCTGTAGTAAGATTAGAATGGAGTATTCGTAGGGTCCTCTTCAAGGTGGAGAGGTAATGTTCTACAGCGGGAACATTGTTAGGGAGAACGGAGACTGGAGCAGATTTGGGGTGGAACCCATAGTTTGCATAAAAAGGAGAGAATCCGGAGGAAGAACTGGAAGCGTTATTATACGCAAATTCGGCATGAGGAAGAAACTGAAGCCAGTCGTCCTGTAGATGGGTGCAATAACAGCGTAAATACTGTTCCAGTGTTTGGTTTACTCGTTCTGTTTGTCCGTTTGTTTGCGGATGATAAGCAGTGGACATTCGATGATCAATTTGCAAGGCCTGGCAAAGGGCTCTCCAGAATTTAGAAATGAATTGAGTGCCTCTGTCCGAGATAATCTGGGAGGGCAACCCATGTAGCTTAAGTACATTCTGAAGGAAGGCTTGTGCAGTCTCTAGAGCAGTTGGTAGATTTTTTAATGGGATGAAGTGAGCCATCTTTGTTAATAAATCTACTGTAACTAGAATTGTGTTGGCACCTTGAGACCTGGGGAGATCGACAATAAAATCCATAGAGACCATGTCCCAGGGTCTTTCAGGTATTGGGATTGAAGTAAGGAGTCCGTAAGGTGGCTTCCTGGAATGTTTGTTGGAGGCACATATCACGCAGGAATTGACATAATCACTGACTGTCTGTGAAAGCTTGGGCCACCAGTAATTTCTTTTAATTAAATGAATGGTTTTACTTATTCCTGGATGACCTGCCAGAGGAGCATCATGAAGTTGTTTGAGAAGTAGAGGTTGTAAAGAGGCGGGCACGTAGATCTTATTGTTGTAGGTAAATAACCCGTTAGGTTCCTTTTTGAGACCCTGGGGCATTAGGGGTACCTCGTTAGGGAGAGATTGGATCAGTAAATCCAAGAAAGGAACAGATGCTCCAATGAATCGATCAGGTGGAATAATAGAAAGGGGAGGTGTTTCAATTGTCTGGTTGTCATGCATACGTGACAACGAGTCAGCCTTGACATTTTCTGTACCAGGACGATAGGAGATGTTGAAGTCGAACCTATCAAAGAATAGACTCCACCTGACTTGGCGGGCAGAAAGGGTTTTACAGGCCCTCAAATGTTGCAAATTGCGATGATCGGTGAGGATGGTAATGGGGTGTTTGGAACCTTCCAAGAGATGTCTCCAATTACTTAGGGCATCCTTTATAGCAAGGAGTTCTTTTTCCCCAATGGGGTAATTCTTTTCGGCAGGTAATAATGTCCTAGAGTAAAAGGCTACCGGATGTAGAGGTTCAGATGATGAAGCTTGTTGGGAGAGTACAGCTCCCAAAGCAAAATGCGAGGCATCTACCTCTAAGGTGAAATGGTAAAGTGGGTTAGGAAGTTGTAAGATCGGTGCGGATGTGAAACTGAGCTTCAGAAGGTCAAAAGATTTCTGTGCCTGATCAGACCAGGAAAAAGGCGTCTTACTACTAGTGAGATTGTTTAATGGTTTCACGATCGTAGAGAAATCCTTAATGAATTTTCTGTAGTAGTTAGAGAATCCGAGAAACCGTTGTAGAGCCTTCCTGGAGTGAGGAACAGGCCAGGATAATATGCACTGTACCTTTGATGATTCCATCTGTATTCCGTTTGGGGTAATTAGATATCCCAGGAAAGAAATGCTGCGCTGACTGAAAACACACTTTTCAAGTTTGACATATAAAGAGTGTGTTCTCAATCTGGCCAAAACCCAGCGTACACGTTTGATGTGTTCTTCGGGAGAATCTGAATAGATTAAAATGTCATCCAAATAAATCACAACACAAACGTCGAGCAAATCTCGGAAAATGTCGTTGATGAAATATTGGAAGGTTGCAGGTGCGTTGCATAACCCAAAGGGCATTACGGTGTACTCGTAGAGGCCATAGCGTGTTTTAAAAGCTGTTTTCCACTCGTCACCAGATCGAATTCTTATGAGATTATAGGCACCCCTCAGATCTAGTTTAGTGAAGATCTTTGAGGTCTGGAGTCGTTCGATGAGTTCTGGAATTAATGGTAGTGGATATCTGTTCTTTATAGTAATGCTATTGAGTGCACGGTAGTCGATAATTGGTCGGAGTGAGCCGTCTTTATTTTTTACGAAGAACATGGCTGCACTCGCTGGAGAGGTTGAAGGTCTGATAAAACCTTTCTTGAGGTTTTCGTCGATATAATCCTTGAGGTGTACAAGTTCAGGTTGGGATAATGGATAAATCCGAGCAGTTGGGATCGGTGCGTCAGCTATAAGATCTATGGGGCAATCATAGATCCTGTGTGGGGGGAGCAAGTTTGCCTTGGTTTTGCTAAAAACGTCGGCGAAATCATGTAGATAAGGTGGAAGATCAGGAGGGTAGATCTCTGTGAAAGAGATAGAACAATTAGGATAACAGTTCTCTTTACAGAAAGAGGATTGTAAGGTTAAGGAACTAGTAGACCATTGGAAAGTAGGCTGATGAAGACGTAACCAAGGTAATCCGAGTATTATTGGAAATAGAGGTGATTGGATGACGTCAAAAATTAGGTTCTCGGTATGACCTGGAGCGCAAGTCACCCAAAGGGGTGAGGTTTGGAATGTAATTGGACCTGTGGGAGAACTGGAACCATCAATGAAAGTGAGCGACACAGGGGTTTGCTTAATCACACAAGGTATTTTATTAGATTCTACAATCTTAGAGTCAATAAAGTTTCCACAGGCTCCAGTGTCGACCATTGCTTCAATGGAGAAGCTTTCTTGCTCCCACTGTAATGTAAGAAGAATAATAATGTAACGATTAGAAATTGTACCAGTGAAATTAAATTTGTTTCTGTGGTGATCTTTACCTTCTGAATTCCTCTTAAGAAGGGGACAGGTGGATACAACGTGGTGAGGAGCAGAACAGTACATACAGAGGTTTTGGTCTCTGCGGCGTTGTTTCTCCGCTGTGCTTAAAAGACCTTTAATCGCACCAAGTTCCATCGGAAGCTCCTTGGGGGGAGATCTGGCTCTCCTGAAAGGTGAAGGAAAAAACGCATTGGCACGTTCAGCTCTTCTCTCTCGAATACGTCGATCTATGGTAATGGACAGTTGCATGAGATCCTCTAGGGATGGTGGAAGTTCTACACGTGCGATTTCGTCTTTCAAAGTTTCTGTCAGGCCTAGCCGAAATTGGTTCCTGAGTGCGATATCTGACCACTGGGTCTCTCGGCACCAACATTTGAATTCAGAAATGTAGTCCTCCACTGGTCTTTTCCCCTGTTTGAGATTTCTGATGGAATTTTCAGCAGTCAACTGTTTATTGGGATCCTCATAAAGGAGGGACATTTCTGCGAGAAAAGTGTCCAGGGCTCCAAGGAGATCTCCGTGTTCTTCTAGATAGGCGTCGGCCCAAACTCTCGGTTCACCCCTGAGGTATGAGATGAGGGTGAGAATTCTAATCCTATCAGAATAGTAAGTACGGGGACGTAGCTCGAACATCAAGCGACAAGAGCTGATGAATTGCCGGAAAAGTTTCCTATCGCCAGAGAAAGGTTCTGGAATACAGACCTTGGGTTCTGGTCTCTCTCTAACCTGAGCAAGGTTCTGCTGGCGGAGAGCTTCATTTTCTAGGCGGAATTCATTTAAAGAATTAGTTAGGGTATCTACCCTTTGAGTGAGTCCCAGTAGATGATTCGCTAAATCAGCGGGATCCATCTAATATATATATATGGTCTGGTTATTCTGTAACGGCTACGCCGTCACCATGAATAGGAGATGAATGGTAATTATTTATTCTGGAGGATACTCAGATTAAACCACCTGGTTGCTCTATGATGTTAAACAGAGCTCATGGGGTTATTTCATCACAACCTCCTGCGATATATCTCCTATTGATGGTGTGGTGCATCTACCATAGGTTACTTGAGAATCCTCGTAATAGGTCTCAGTCTCTACAAACATATGGTATCAGGCAATCAAGAACATATCATAGTATGCAATCCAGGATGAACAGTATTCTGAGTATACAGGCTTGATACAGTTAGCTGTGGGTACTTGCGGTTTAGATGTGACCAGGTGTGCAGTTCCTTCCTGGAGAGTGATTAGTAGCAGGTGCAGGATGCCTCTATGGTTCTGTAGATTGCCAGCTCTGTGGCCAAGCAGCAAGTCATGGATAGTAGCAGGGTCCGTGGTGTAGAACTTGGTGCTGTGAGCCTGGTGATCTCCTTTACAAGGTGAGGAACTGTGGGACTCTGGAGGAGGTCTTGGGTCTCAGATGGCGGCGAGCGTCAACTTCAATAACCAGACGCTGAGCCGCCATCAGAGGAGGTTTAAATAGCCAGCCTGTCGCGGGACACATGCTGGGCGCGCTTCCGCGTTCCAGCGTGGAGCGCAGGATTCGACGGCACGTCGGAAATGACGGAATCAGGATGCTGGACGGGACGCAGGATTCGACGGCACGTCGAAAGTGTCGATGACAGGGTGCTGAATGGAGCGCAGCTGTCTAAGGATGATACAGCTGCGCTCGTTCTGTACAAAGTAACGCCGATGGTGTTACACAGGGGGGCACAGGCAATCTGAACAAAGTGCATAATAAAAACATTTTTTTTAAAGTTTTTCTTTAACTAGTATTTTCAAGCTACCCCCTCTCTCCGCCTAACTTATCTGGGTGTGTTTTTTTCACCTTCTGGGTCCCTCTGTAATGATGGGCGTGTGGGAGGGACTAGTTCTTCTATTTCGGGCGTATGTCAATTATGTGCCCAGTCCGCATGTTATTCTTGGCTCATGACCCGGCCTGCATATTGCCTTCCCTGGCAGAGTGATTTATCTTCCTCCGCTCATGATGCTTAGCTCTGTTCTCCACTCGGCCTGAGACTGGAGAAGAAGCAGTGAGGCGAAAGACTGGCTTGGGGGTGATTCAGACAAGATCTGCTACATGGATTGCACTCTTGTCTCTGCAGGTAGCACATGCACATTATGACATTGGTAGCTTGGATGGCATTCTTGTCTCCGCAGGTAGCACATGCACATTATGGCATTGGCAGCATGGATGGCATTCTTGTCTCTGCAAGTAGCACACACACATTATGGCATTAGCAGCATTGCACTTTGTTTCAAGGCTTGGTCTGGGAAGGGACCAGGGGCAGGGCCAGTGGTGGGGCCGAAGAAGGGGTCAGGGGCAGGACCAGGGGTGGGGCTGCAGGGGGCCCGTCAGGTAGGCTGTACGGAGCCCCATGATTTCTATCAGTGGCTCTGGAGAGCAAAGTCAAAAACAGAGCACAGTGCAGACAGTGAGATGGGAGAGTGCAGACAGTGTGGACACAGGGCGATGTAGAGAGAACTCTAACAGATGCTGCCATTGGGGACAGTGCAGCTGTGTCAAGCTTAGTACTGACAGTATGCAAAGTCAAAAAAGACGTGGAGTACGGAGATTTTTGAAGAGTTGTGACAGAACAGCTGCACAGAAGCTAGAGCTCGGTAAGGCCTGTTTTAGACAAAATGGACCCAATGCTTAAATTCTGTAACCCTAGTACAGAGATATTTCATAAGTAAGCACTATTACAGTTCTTAAATAAACTTTACTCAGAATCAATATTAAAGCTGAACTCTGTGCCCAATAAACATAATATTGATTTAAAGCAGCAGATCCAATGTAGCTGGTATTGGGTGTTATAAGTATTACCCCGCGATAGTCACTTATGAGTCCAGTAACAGATCACTTTATAATGCCGCGTACACACGGTCGTTTTTGTGATGAAATAAAAAGACGTTTTAAAAAACGTCATTTAAAATGATCGTGTGTGGGCAAAACGTTGTTTTATGTCTTCAGAAAAACGACCAAAAAAATTCCAACATCCTTGAATTTTTTATGTTGTTTTTCAAAATGTCATTTTTTGTGTCATAAAAAATGATCGTGTGTGGGCAAAACGACGTTTAAAACGACATTTTTAAACCCGCGCAAGTTATGAGACGGGAGCTTCAATGGAACAGAGTGCCGTCGAACGTGGTGTACGTAACCACGCTTTGCAAGAGCATTTTCAGAAAACGATGGTGCGTAGGCATCGTAGTTTTTTTAAAATGAAGTTTGAAAAACGTCATTTTGTTTCGTGAGATAAAACAACGTTTTTTTTTCCATCACAAAATGTGATCGTGTACGCGGCATACGACTTTCTAAGGCCAGTTAGGCAAACAAATTTTAACCAGATTTTATTTTTGAAGTTTTTTATAACAGATCTTAAAGATTTTTATAAAAAAGAGAAAAGCATAGCATAAATTTACAGAGAGAGAAAAAAGTTAGACATTTTAACCACACGCAGTTGCCACTGCATTTCCATATTTAGGCCCATTACAACACAGCTGCACTTCTCCTAATTTTTTTTTACTGAAGTTCAGTGCTGAGCCTCTACACCCTGTGTAAGGCATTAGTGAGCACTGTCAATGGTGGAGGACATAAACACTGCTGGGGATGTGTGCTGCTCTTTTTGAAATCAGTGTGATGGAAGTCTGAGCACTGCTTGTGAGACGGTATGGGCACTGGAGGTGAATAAACTATGTATTGAGATAAAGCATGTTTTGTTCAGCCAAATGCAATGAGCTAATTGCAGGCTGGGAAGCTTCCCATAGACCGCCGCATGTCCGGCGCCTGGTCACTCTTAAAGTGAAATTTAAGCTGGGGGGCGGCGCCCGAGCGCCTCCTATGGACGGGCCGCCACTGCACCTACCATACAAATGATGGTCACCATTCCTCCCACTGACACCATATATGGGGTACTATTCTTCCCTTTGACACCAACAATGTGGTGCTTTTCTTCCCTTTGACACCAACAATGTGGTGCTATTCTTCCCTTTGACACCAACCAAGGGTGCACCTTTCCTCCCACTAAAAGCAATGATGGTGCACTATTCCTTCCACTGATGCCAACAACGGGGCACTAATCCTTTTACTTAAACCAGTGATAGGTGAACTATTTATTTTAATGGTACTAATAATGGGACACTATTCCTCCCACTGATACCAACAATGGGGCAGTATCCTTCCCACTAAAACCAAAGATGGGGCGTTGTTTACTCCCACTGATTACAAGGCATTTTCTACTTCCACTGGCCACAGCCTGGCCCTCTGAAACCTGAAAGTCATTAAACTGTCTTTATGTTTAGAAAGCTTGGAGACTTCCGCTATAAAGGATGCTGTTATTGCATGTCATGTTTTTTTGAGAAGTGGACAATTCTGAGAGATTTGAAGAGTAGATAAGGAGTAGTATTACAGGAGTGATATAGTTCAAGGCCTTGTTTACACGGGGCATTTTAATTTGTGTTTTGTTCAGGGCCGCATGCAACACCTGTGCATCCTCGTGCTGGTATAAAAAAAATGAGCATTTCAATGAGCCTAGTTTACACAACTGTGGTGCTTTCATGTGAATTTAAAAACATTACAGCATGCATTTATTTGCACTTATACTGTATGTACCAGAACACATATGAATGCACCTCAGCTCAGTAAAAAATATATATATATAAAAATAGAAGTCAATAGTGCCTTAAAATACAACGCAAACTGCATGTAAATGTGCATGCCAAACTGCACACTGACTGCAGGTATTGTGGTGTAACCAAGCCATTATATGAGCTATTCTGTATTGTTATGGTCTTTATCTCAGTGTAATGCTATAGTACATACTGATTTTGCTGCGGTCATTGACATTTGGTATTGAATAGATCGTAATAGTAACAGGGCCAGCTATTTTCTGTTATCCACTCAATGAATATCAGCTGATTGTATTTATTTTGTTTACTACAGGTACTTTCAGTGTCCACCGAAGTATGGCCTGTTTGCTCCTATCCACAAAGTGATCCGCATTGGTTTTCCATCTACAAGTCCTGCTAAAGCTAAGAAAAGCAAAAGGATGACAATGGGAGTGTCTGCATTGACTCACAGTCCCAGCAGCTCCTCCATCAGCTCAGTGAGCTCAGTGGCATCTTCTGTAGGAGGGAGACCCAGCAGGAGTGGCCTGGTAGGAGCAAATTGTTATTAGAATTTTAAGGAAAGTACACAGTTTATTCTAATAACATGCAATAGTTAATTTTATTAAGCTTTACAATGTGTTTTTTCACGTTTTTCATTGGCATAATGCATAAAGTATATTCATCAGCTCTGCCAAAGTAATGTGCAACAATGTTGGCACTTTGGCGCTGCACTTGGTTTTTGGAATGTTTGAGAGTACATAAAGAATTACTAAAGGTAAAAAAAAAAATTAAGTTTGGGATAAAAAGAACACCTGTCAGGTTTTTATTGCTGTATGTGCCCCCATTAGGGAGATTCACCCTCTCAATGTGTTCTGTTTATCATTTAGACTAGGGTGACCAGACGTCCCCGGTTTTCGGGAACAGTCCCTGGACTGAGGACAATGTGCCCGGACCAAGTCTGTCCCCGGTTTTGTCCCCGGACTGGATTTGGAGCCCAGGCAATTTCAAAGACAGCCAGTGCAGATTGAATTAAACCCACCGCTCTACTAGCTTGAGGGGGGTGTAATTCTGTTCATGTTCTGGTTGGAGCGGAGAGACAATTAGTTCAGCTTTTGGTGCATGCCCATTCCGCTCCCACTCGCATGTTCTTCTGCCTTGGCTCAAGTCCCAGGCAGCATCAGGCAGAGAGAGGCTGAGCTCAGCTGACAGTGTCCAGCAGCAGGAACAGGGAAGCGGAACTGATCGTGGGGCTGCCAGTGCCTTCAAGGCTTCAACACAGGTGTCCTTTGGGAATGTCTGTGATTAGACTACATTGCACTTTGTCTGTCTCTCTGGCATATTGGATGGTATCATAACCCACCGGCAGCAGGCACTCTATCATGGCTCTGTCTGGCAGTGCACAGTGACAGTGCATCACATAACATGGCTGCTGGGTTCTGATTCTGTTAACTTATTGGTTATAAGTTAACAAATCCAGCACCCAGCAGCCATTTTATGTGACACACTGTGACAGAGCCATGAGAGAGTGCTTGCTGCCTGTGAGTTATCATAATGCTGATGATCTTAACCAGTTGCCTAGCGCCCCATTGCAGATTTACTTCTACTGGGCGGTCGTGCTGCGCAGGATCATGTATATATACACGAGATGCTGCATTTCTGGATATCAGAGCCGATCAACGGGTCCGGCAGACTCTGTGTCCGCCGGTACCCGCTGATCGTTCTGTATACAGGCAGAACACCGGACTGCCTATGTAAACAAGGCAGATCTCCATTCTGTCAGTATGGAAGAGAGTGATCCTGTGTTCATGCAGAACAGGGACAGGGATCTATGCCTTCTCTTAGTAAAAGCAGCTCCCCCACATTGAGAAAACCCTGGTTAGGCACACAGATGTTAACCCCTCCCCAGCCAGTGTTATAAGTACATAGCGTATTTTTAGCACTGATCACTGTATTAGTGTCACTGATTCCCACAACAAAAGTGTCACTTAGTGTCTGATTTGTATGCCACAATATCACAGTCCCACTATCATACCTCCCAACACGCACGGATTCTGCGGGAACTTCCCGCACAAACAGGATGTTCCCGCAGTCCCGCGAAAGGGTTAATTTTCCCGCACTGCAAGAGGAGGCAGGAGGAACCCGAGCTGTGCATGGAGGACTGTGGAGAGCCGACAGCCTAGCTAATGACAGTCTGTGGCTGGCTGTCGGCACCGATGAGAGGCACTCCCCCCCGCGCAACAACTGTAGAAATCCCCCCCCCCCCGGACAACAACAAAAATGCAGCCGCCCCCCTGCTCAACAAGCAGCGTGGCAATAGAAGGAACCCCCCCCGCTCAACAACTTCAATTCCCCTACCCCGCTCAACAACTTCAACCCCCCCCCCCCCCGCTCAACAACTGCTGTCCCGCAGTAGATTTTAAAAATGTTGGGAGTTATGCCACTAAAAGTTGCTGATTTCCTCCATTAGTTGTAAATTAAGACTGAAAGTTAAAAAAAAATGATACCACATTTTGGTTTGCCAGCCAGCCAGACAGGCATAGGGGAAATGTTGCAGTAGGGACACTAGTTGTTGTGACAACCAGGGATTCGCTCAACTTAGAGGGATTTTATGTAGTATATGCAGTAGTGTATTTAGGTTTTGTGCTGCCCTAGGCCTGTCTAAACTCGTGCACCCCATAATTTCAATATGATCCAACCCTTCCTGTCAAGACCACACACCTTTCTGTTTAAGACCCGCCCTGAAATTTTCAAGTTAGGACACTAGTTCTGAGGGCCTGGGGGGGGGGGGGGGCAAAGGATTATCAGCCCTGTTGGGGGGCTTTGGTGAGATATCAGGGGTCTTAACAGACCTCTGACATCTCCCCTTTGAGACAGAGAAAGGGACTAAGGACACAGATTCCCCAGTCCCAGAGACTGGGGAGAGAAGACAGCGGCTTCACTGATCACTGATTCTGTACATTCGGAAAAGGTGGGAGCCAGATTTACCAGCTCCTACCTCCGCTCTCCATCCTGACAGATCGAGGGGGTGGAGGAGAAGAAAGGAGGGGGACACGGCAGCACAAAGGGGGACACGGCAGCATGGAGAGAGACACGGCAGCACAGAGGGGGACACGGCAGCACAGAGGGGGACACGGCAGCACAGAGGGGGACACGGCAGCACGGAGTGGGACACGGCAGCATGGAGTGGGACACGGCAGCACGGAGTGGGACACGGCAGCACGGAGGGGACACAGCAGCATGGAGACGGACAGGGCAGCACAGAGACGGACAGGGCAGCACGGAGACGGACAGGGCAGCACGGAGACGGACAGGCCAGCACGGAGACGGACAGGCCGGCACAGAGACGGACAGACCAGCACGAAGACGGACAGGCCAGCACAGAGGGAGACACTGCAGCACAGAGGGGGACATTAAAGGAGACGGCAGCACGGAGGTGGACATTGAGGGAGACGGCAGCACGGAGGGGGACATTGAGGGAGACGAAAATTGAAAAACAATAACTGTGGAGAGGTATTGGAGGTCGGACTGTCGAGGCCAAGGAAGTAGTTTAAAAATATAGTTTTAATGTAGTCATAAAAATAAAAACAAATTTAACATATACATAAAAATAACAATGATACATATATACAGGTAAACCACTCTATACATAAAATCCCCAAAGTCGCCGACTCGCGTTTCGCCGTGAGGCTTCTTCAGGACGGATGTTTAAGGATTTTTGTAAGGAGATGTATAAAAATAGTTGTATGGCCGATGACTCTGCAACCAATGCAAAACAGGACACACACCACGATCGGATATTCGATAGTATGAAAAATACTGAATTCAGGAAAGTCCTCAGAGCTTGTTGTAGATCTGTTAATTGACAGTAGAGTCAAAATAAGGGTATTTCCAACATTCATAAAATAAATTATAGTATGGTGCTATTAGCAGCCTTCATTCCTTGATAGGAGACCATAGGGCCAACTGGGACACAAAGCCAAAAGAAATGTATTAAGCTTCAAATTATCGAGGGGTACCAGACCACCAATCAGCGCATAGACTTTTGAGCTTCTAAGTATGAGCCCGCCGATCAGGGGGTTAACTCGTACAGGCGTCCGTGTCCCAGGGTGTACATCTGCATGGCTTTGTGTCCCAGTTGGCCCTATGGTCGTGGTGTGTGTCCTGTTTTGCATTGGTTGCAGAGTCATCGGCCATACAACTATTTTTATACATCTCCTTACAAAAATCCTTAAACATCCGTCCTGAAGAAGCCTCACGGCGAAACGCGCGTCGGCGACTTTGGGGATTTTATGTATAGAGTGGTTTACCTGTATATATGTATCATTGTTATTTTTATGTATATGTTAAATTTGTTTTTATTTTTATGACTACATTAAAACTATATTTTTAAACTACTTCCTTGGCCTCGACAGTCCGACCTCCAATACCTCTCCACAGTTATTGTTTTTCAATTTTGATTCCATATACGGATGTGGCCCATGTGAGTGCAATCCCTCTGTTCTTTCTTATCCCTTCTACTTCCCCATTCCACCCCTTCCTTTCCCTTACCATTCTCGTTTTCACACTCATTGAGGGAGACGGCAGCACGGAGGGGGACATTGAGGGAGACGGCAGCATGGAGGGGGACAGCAGCACGGAGGGGGACACGGGGGGTACAGCAGCAGAACAGAGGGGGGCTGGAGGAGGATACGGGGACAGTCAGTGGTGATCGGTGCTTGTAACTCCACCACCGCACTGATTACCCTGACTGTACAAGCATCGGGTGAAGCATCAGAGCATTTGCCCGAGTACAAGTACTCGGGCAAATGCTCTGTATCGGTACCGATACTAGTATCGGTATTGGGACAACCCTAGCTATAACCCTCCTTTTCTCTATCCAAAATGATGCCTATAGTTCTACTTTAAGCATGAATTTATGATCGTTTTATGGTGAGGACTAAGAGGATATAACCA
This sequence comes from Rana kukunoris, assembly GCA_029574335.1. Classification (NCBI taxonomy): domain Eukaryota; kingdom Metazoa; phylum Chordata; class Amphibia; order Anura; family Ranidae; genus Rana; species Rana kukunoris. The sequence goes on along the minus strand of CM056050.1, from coordinate 278,424,599 downwards.
TGCCAGTGATGCAGCAGAAAACATATAGTACATGGAGGAAGGTTTGTGATCCAGGATAATAGGACAGTCAAAATTAGAATCAGCGCCCCCCCCCCCCCCACACACACACACACACACACAGTTGCAGAATGCCAGCCACCCGCATACAGGAAGCAGTGCGGCCGCTTTATGGGGGCGCTAGACTAATTAGCCTCTCAGCCCAGTCGGCCCCATAAGACTGGCGCTACACTAACAGTGTAGCGCAAGCCGGGGGGACTCTTTCCGTGCTGCCCCCTGCAAAGTGCTGCCCTAGGCCTGGGCCTTGTTGGCCTAGGCCAGGATACAGCGCTGAGTATATTGTTATACTGACCAATTAAGTAGCAAGTTACTAAGTACAAACCACTGAGGTTTCTGTCAATGCTCATCTAATGGTATATTTACTGCATATTCAAGTAACAAGGCATTCAGTAACCTGTAACTTATATCCCGTTTAAAGCCATGTGTTTTTATGCATAGTAAATATCTGCATCTTGGTATAAGAATGAAAAGAAATGTATTCCCTGCATTATTGTAACTTGAAGCTAACGGATTTGCCTATAGCTCACAGAAACATCGTCTCGCTACGCACGAAAAATCTCTGGTACAACTGCACTTCAAGAGGCTCTGAAGGAAAAGCAGCAACACATTGAGCAATTATTGGCTGAAAGAGACCTGGAACGAGCAGAGGTAGCTAAAGCCACCAGTCACATCTGTGAAGTAGAGAAAGAGCTTACACATTTGAAAGCCCAACATGAAAAGGTAAACCAATGACTATATTCATTCATAGATTCACTTTTATGTTATATGGCTATATATTAGGGTTTTAGTAGTGTACAGGCAAGCCCCATCTGCTGCTAAAGCACCCTTTTCAATTCCATCTTGCACTAAGGTGAGTTACTACTTTTGGGATGGGCATTAGATCACACACAAACATCATTACTTACTTAAAACAATATTATGGTACTAATTGCAATTACTATAAAGAGCATTGATGTAATTGCTAGGATTCCTATACTGGAGCTAGCTCATAGATTGACTGCTACTCTACTGGATCATTAATTGAAACTTACTTGAGTTTTGATACAGTTGCATGGTTAGAAAGAAATATTAACTCATTGGTCATTATTAACTAAATGTGGCCATAAGCATGTAAGAGGGTCCCCTAGTGGTGGAGGGATGTAAAAGCCTTGTCCTCCTCATTGTCACATTGTGACCTCGGGACCACCAAGCTGTACATGGCAAAGTGGCCCAAATGTATCCAACCCCACAGTCCAGGGTGGCTTATCTGGCTTACTTGATATAACTGAAGACTCAAGAGCACAATATCTCCAGTCTCTCCCGCTCACGTTACAGACCAGCAGCGGAATCCCCCTTGCTCTGCCTCTTGCCCGTAGGGCTACAGGATGAAACACCGGTCACCAACCCAAACTATATTACAGGCCTTCCAGGGTATGTTAACCCTTTCATGCCATGTTAGACAAAACACTCATCTAAACTCAGCCAATAACACAGCGGTTCTCAACCTATGGGTAGCGACCCCTTCGGGGGTTGTATGCCGATTTGCCAGAGGTCACTGAATCCCGGGCTGTTCCTGGAGCTCATGCCACTCTCCCAGCCTTTTTGCGTCCGCCCAGCAGGGCTGTCTATGGAGCCTGTGGCCCATTCGGTTCAAAGCATGGCTGGGGGGCAAAGACTAGATACAGTTGACTGGTGAGGAATGTGAAGTGGGAGGGGAGGGAAGAGACCCTATCTCCTGATTTCGGAATAGGTTTCACTGCTGCGAGACAACATGGAGCAGGAGACACAGTGAATAACACTAACTGTGATTCTAGGTGCCATTAAAAGTTCTACAATTTTCTATAGTGGAAAATGGTTATAAATTCTGTAAGGGTTTGTCTATGTCCCCATTTAAGTTATTTTACATCCAATGCAGTCATCAGGACAGGAAGTGGCAGAATATCTCTCTAAAGGGGCACAGATACCCAATAAAGGTTTTTTTTTTTTTCCCAGCAGAGTTGCAGTCATCAGGACAGGAAGTAGTAGAATATATCTCTAAGGCCCTGTACACACGAGGAGACATGTCCGATGAGACAGGTCCGACGGACCGTTTTCATCGGACATGTCTCCAGGGATATTTTGGTCTAATCAGACCAAAATCCCTGTGGACAGAGAATGCGGTGACGTAGAAGATACCAACGTGCTCAAACAAGGAAGTTCAATGCTTCCACGCATGCGTCGAATCAATTCGACGCATGCGCGGGATTTCGGTCCGATGGTTGGGCGTACTAACCATCGGACATGTCCGACGGACAGGTTTCCAGCGGACAAGTTTCTAAGCATGCTTAGAAACTTTTGTCCGCTGGAAACCTGTCCGCTAGGCCGTACACACGATCGAACATGTCCGCAGAAACTGGTCTGCGGACCAGTTTCAGCGGACATGTCTCCTCGTGTGTACGCGGCCTTAAGGATGCAGATAGGAAAAAAGATATGGTATTTTTTTTTTTTTTTTTATTAGTAGAGTTGGGAATAGGTAGAAGTTTAACTTGTCACCCATTTGAAGTGAGCCGTCAGCTACAATGCTACTTAATACATAAAGTGGTTTAAAGAATGCATATTGGAAACCAGGTTTTGGTGTCCATTTATAGGCACTTTTTTTGTTAATTTTCTGCACAGCTGATTTCAACACAGAAGTTCCCATAATATCTGTAAGAAGATAAAAATTATTTTATGGTAACCTTTCCTGTACTTTTGACCTATTCATAGTGAGATTTATTGCATTACACCTTAATTAATCTAAGCACTATGAAGATAATTTAACTTTCAAATAATAACTTTCAAAGAATCTTCCTAAAAGAAACCTATAAAATACTGCTTATTCTCATATGATTATAATAAACTGCATTCTGGAGGCTTAATGCTTTGCCAGTGCTACAAATAAGCCTTTTTATTAGAGAAAGGCATGCAAGCATATCACAGCAATCGTCTGATAAAGATAACCACTAATACAGTTTCTGTTTTATGCAGTCACGCATGAATCCAAAAAGGGAAACATTGCCTGGCTGTAGACATTGTCCATTAAAATATGCCTCAGACTTATGAAAAGATTTGTTACTCAAGCAACACAGTGGTAGAGAATGGCGGCTAAGCTCTGTAGACGATAGTAAAACTGAATCTGCTGTAAATGTCTGCAGGATATCATATTACTCCAGAAGCCCATTTACCATAAATCTGGGTGACTTTTTTTCTGGGAACTGCCCCAGCTGTTCCCTTTAACTTATACTAAATTCACCAGGTTATATTACGTGTTACTAATAATTTGAAAACTGAAAGTATTTAAAATATTTCCGTTTTAATGCTAATATTAAGGGTCAATATATATATTTTATATTTATTTACTATAACAAGCAATTTGTATTTGACTGTTTTGGTATATACAATAGAGTGAGTACAATATGGCTTTCTTTGTGCTAATAGCTTTTTTCTGTGCCAGTATATTACAGAGGCCGAAGGAAATATACAGAGGGCTTGTTCTATGTTAGAAACAACACAGAAAGAGAAATTTGAGCTGCTTAACCAACTAGAAGAGGAAAAAAGGTAAAACATTAGAAATATATTTGTATTAAAAATGAAAAAAAATTTTTACATGTGATATTCAAAATACAGACAGATTCTGTGAGCAAATGGATTTGTATTGGACTGGGTTTGTTGGAAATTTGTGCTATATTCATTTGTGCCCAACAAAGGGTAAAATCCATTATACACTTCAAAACCTTTTTTTTTCTTTTCATATAGCATACAATAAATACTAAATGTGTGTTAAAACATTTAAATAATTTTGACAGCTTGATGAATTTAACAAAAATCCTAATTGTATGGGCAATAGATAGTTAGACAATAAATGTACCATTTTGATGGAATTTAAATGTTGTGATTCCCACCATACTTGGTTGATTCAGTCTCTGATTGACAGAAGCACATAATTACAGTCCAGTAATATGCTGTGTATACTTACAAACTAAACTAAGGCTAAGTAGCCTTTAAGGCCCTGTACACACAAGGAGACATGTCCATTGAAATCGGTCCGCGGACCGTTTTCATTGGACATGTCTCCAGGGATCTTTTGGTCTGATGTGTGTACACACCATCAGACCAAAATCCCCGCGGACAGAGAACACGGTGACGTAGAAGACACCGACGTTCTCAAACCAGGAAGTTCAATGCTTCCACGCATTCGTCTAATCAATTCGACACATGCGTGGGATTTCGGTCCGATGGTTGGGCATACTAACCATCGGACATGTCCGACGGACAGGTTTCCAGTGGACAAGTTTCTAAGCATGCTTAGAAACTTTTGTCCGCTGGAAACCTGTCCGCTAGGCCATACACATGATCAGACATGTCCGCGGAAACTGGTCTGCGGACCAGTTTCAGCGGACATGTCTCCTCGTGTGTACGCGGCCTAAGCCTTATACACATGATGAGAAAACCGAACATAAAATTCCTCTTTCAACGCAATTGTACCATAATCTTGCCCTTAGTAAACAGCTGTCATCCAAAAGGGACAAGATCGTACGACCAGGGACCAGATCATACGTTTTTTGTTTAATTAAGTACAGTTTTCATTGGAAAAAAACAATACAAATACATTACAGCACTTCCAATTTTTTTTTCTGTTGTACAAGAATTTTCGGACTTTTAGTAACCTTCTCGATATGGAGACTAGAATAATAAAAAAAAAAAGCGGATGATCATTCGTTCGATAATCTCATTGGGGCAGATTCACAAAACAATTACGCCTGTCTAACTGGTGTTAGACAGGAGTAATTTCAAATTTTGCACGCCGTATCACTAGTTGGAATCCTCAAACCATGATACGGCGGCTTCGGGCTTCGATCCGAGAGGCTTACGTTTTCGTAAGCCTTCGGATCTACGCTGCCATCTATTTGCGGCCGCTGGGAGGAGTTCGCGTCGTTTTGATGCGTCGGGATATGCAAATGTGTTTTTACGGTGATTCACGAACATACGAGCGGTCGTCGCAATCGTTTTCGTCTATTTTTTTGTACGTAATGTTAGAGCAGCTTTTTGCTGTTAAGTATGGTCGTCGTTCCCGCTTCAAATTTATTTAATTATTTTTTTTGTTTACGTAACTCGTCGGGACGTGGATCGCCCGTAAACTACGCTACATAAACAACGAATGACGTCACGACGTGATTTCGCGCAATGCACGGCGGGACATTTGCGAACGGAGCATGCGCAGATCGATCGCCGCGGGAACGCACCTAATTTAAATGTTTCACGCCCCCTACTCACGCAGATGGATTGCGACGGGAGAAATACACTACGCCGCCGTCGTTTACCGTAGAAAATCTACCTGAATTCCACGTAGAGCAAGGTAAAAAACGGCGGCGTAGTGTATTTCTGATACGCTACGCTACGCAAAATGTCTGTGAATCTGCCCCATTGTGTGTACTAGGCTTTAGACACAAATCTTATGTGTTTTTGGCAAGCTTTTAATGTCATGCACGTCCAAAGGGGTGCAGCAGTGGCTTCTTGTTTATACCTCTGTGCCAGATCTTCCCAATGTTTGATGATTCTGGGTCCCTGCTGTCAGCTGTCAGAGGAAACAAAAATAAAGGGAAAATGTCATATTTGCAAATGTGCTTCATTTGTCTGCACAAGAAACATGCTGATAAATTTGAAAGTTTACCAATTCTGCACAGGTCAACTCCATACAAACAGTTTTCAATACATTATACAGTTGCAGCACATATGTAAGGCCCCTTTCACATGTACCGATCCCGTGAGGATCCGTACATGTGTATCCGCTTGCTCAGCGGTGCTCGTTCCCCGCTGAGCCGGCAGATGAAAGGTGGTCCCTGCACATTGTGCAGGGACGCCCTGTCTTTTCTCTGCTCTCCCCTATGGGGGGATCAGATGAACACGGACCATCTGTCCGTGTTCACCCGATCTGCTCTGCAGACGGATGGAAAAATAGGATTTTTCTCCGTCTGCAGAATCGGAGGATTGCGGACACTCATGAGATCGGGTGTCAGCGGATGTTCATCTGCTGACACCCGCGATCTCATAGGGATTAATGTATGTCCCTTTTTCAACCGTAAACGGATTGATGAAAGAGCGGACATACGGTCCGCAGGTGTGAAAGGGGCCTAACATGTATTTTACCTGTAAAACAGTTTGAAAAAAAAATGACATACTTTTGAGATCTACAGACCAATGCAATGCTATATAGCAGCAAGCTAGAGAAGCATAACAGCACTTTTCCCAAAAAAGTACTCTTGGAGACTTAGTACCTTTGCCTGCTTCATGTATGGTCTTTGGTTGACTATATTAGTGACACTTTTTCTTTTTTTAAACATATATAAACCTTTTTTATTTAACGCAACATATTTATTTATTCATATGTAAAAAATACCCATAAAAACAGAGAAGACACTCCCACTAACTAACCTTACTTTACCTTTTTAACTACCAAGTGGCTGCTTAGTAAAAACTTTTTATTCAAGTGATTACAGTGGATGACCTGAAAAATCCAAGTACAAGTTATTGAATCAAACCGATTTTTGTATGGTTGCTTTAAAGCGGAGCTCCAGCCGCGATTTTTTTTTTTTTAAAGTCAGCAGCTACTAACAGTGTAGCTGCTGACTTTAAATAAGGACACCTACCTTGTCCTACTTGCCCGCGCTGATGGCCCCCCCGATGCCGGTCCCACGATCGCTTCGGGTCCCGCGCCGCCATTCACACTATGGGAAACAGGCAGTGAAGCCGTACGGCTTCACTGCCCATTTCCTACTGCGCCTGCGTGAGTCTCACGCTGGCTTGTGAATGGGCGCGCTGCTCTCTGAGAACACACACAGTTCCCAGAAAGCAGCGCGCCCCATTCACAAGCAGAAGGACAAGAAGAAAAGGCACCGCGGAGTGGAAGAGGCAGATTACGGACTTCCGCATAGCAACAGGTATTTCGGGTGAGTATTTTTTTTTTTTTCCGGTTTCTTTTTTTTTTTTTTTAAACAACATGGGAAAATGTTGTTTTCCTGGGTGGAGCTCCGCTTTAAGTTCTTAAGGTAATAGTCCAAGAATTCATGATCTATCAGTCTTTTAAATAATAAATCTGTTACCTTGTTATAGGAGAGTAGAAGACCTCCAGTTCAGAGTGGAAGAGGAGTCCATTACAAAGGGAGATCTTGAGGTATATGATTCCTTTATTTAGCAAGATATTTAATTAAAAAAATCTGTTATGATGGTAGTTGTGTACCAAAAAAAGCTTTATTACCATAGCTCTCCACAAAGTCTTCAGACTTGAATTTACTTTCTGTACTGTACATAAACCAATTAAAGCACTTGATTGGTTGTTCTGAGGAACATCAGTATTTTTCGAATGCTGGGATTCGAAAGTTTTGAAAGCAATTCTGCGATTCATTGTATCACTTGTGACAACTGGGGTGTATAAGGCCACTTTTAAAATACAAATAAAGTCTGCTATTTGACCGTCTATATTGGTCCTAAATCCATGTACTGTGTGATACTCAAGCCTTATACAGTAAACAGAAAATGTCCTTTCCTGAATGAGCCAAATCCCCTTCATTTATGTCTCACATTATCCCCCTTCCAGGCACTGCATATCACAGTTTGAGGCCGTGCTGTCTATCCAGAATGCAGTGGGTAGGAGTCCAAGCAGGGTCATCCTACATGAGAGTGACAGCTCTCATCTGAATTCCGGAGCAGTGCAGCATTGTTGCCTCATCTTCACAGGAAGTGCCATTAGGTGGACTTCTCTGACAGGCTCAACAGGCATTTGTGGGACTTTGCAGGGAAGTACACTACAACTTCTAAACTTGAGTTTAGGAGCTTTTTGCATTTTTTTTCCAAAGCTCCTAAACTCAACTCCATAAAAGCCTATTTGTCCATGTACACATAGGCTATTACAAGAGGTTCAACCTCCCTCTCCTGAATGGGGAAGAATCGTGTTCAGCATAGGAACATTTTGACAAAATCGTGGTAAAATCTCAGCGCTATTTTGCCGCATTCTGCATTTTCCCAGGACCAACGGTCAACATAGTCTGTGTGTACATGAGCCCTAAAGGTGGCTATACACAGCAGGCTACTGAACGAAAATAAACACATCCTTCCATCCACACAAATGGGGTGGATGTAGGAATCCCTCCCCTGCTTGGATTTTATATTCTGACAGTGGCTCCTGCTTCTGTCAGCATACACTACTCACCCACTGATTAAGAGGAATTTTCAAACTTTGCCTTTTGACGGAAGCCAATTAAACAATTGACTTCTGTTGAGACATGACTGCCACACACACTGAACAAGATTCAATCAATGCATAGCCTGTTTAAGGGAAAACTGTAAGTGCTAGCTGTAGTACAACTTTGCATTTATACTCATGGAAAATATTGCACTGTATAGACAGGTACTGCGCTATGCAAACTTAAATTGTGCTTCATATTAAAACGCACGGTTATTTTTGTCTGATCTTGAAGAAACACAATAATATGTTCAATCTGTGACTGTTTCCTGTGCAGACTTTTTTTTATTAAAGAAAAAGATTGCACAAGGGACTGTTATCAGTGTTATTCTCTAGAAGCTTTCTTATCAGAGCATTAGTAAAACTTATAAATATCGTGTCCCAGCCAAGACGCACAGGCACACTGGCTCTCTGTCACAATGTTCCTATTCTTTTGCAGTTCATCCTCCCAGATGGCCCCTTCCATTGACATTCACTCAAATAGAAACACATTGTGGAATGACATTCAAGTGCCTTTGTGGGGAAAGCTTCCGGGCTCTGCGATCATACAGTATATCCAAATGAAGAAAATATATAATGTGTTCAATCACCTTTTTTGTTGTATTAAATCAGAAAACCTTTATTAGAAATATGACATTTGACAAATGGTCTAAATCTAGAAAAGTTTTATCTTTATTATCAAAAAATACTCCTAGTGCAACTCCTGCAGGGCTGTATACTGATAATAATCAATGATTAATAGTCTGAAAAAAAGAGGAACATATAGATATATCAGTATCAGCATATTTTAAGTTGGTGGTATTATAAAAAGTGAATCCCGCCTGACTTAGAACAGGGTGACAATGCATAAATGTTTTTCAAGGTTGAGAAATTAGGATGTAAGAATGCAAGAAATTTTCGATGAAATTCAACAAATTCGTTAATTCAGAAATATTTGAAAGTTCGAAAATCAGAAAATCAAAAAATTTGGAAATTCAAAGATTTGGAAATTAGAAAATTAGACAATCTGAAAATCAGAAAATTCACATATTTGGAAATGAGAAAATCAGAAAATTTGAAAATAAGCACGAAAATCAGAAAATAAGAACAAAAATCCAAGCATTAGAAAACCCAAAAATCTGAAATAACAACTAACTAATAACTATTACTAACTATTAAATTATAGCTGTTGGAATTTCCTTTCAAATTTAGCTGTTAGTGAACGTAACGAATATGAATTTATCCAAAATAGCGATAAGTTACGTTCACTAACATCCAAATTTGAAAGAAAATTCCAATACCTATAATTTCATAGTAATTATTATCTGGTTAGTTATTATTTCGGATTTTCGTTATTATTTTGAAATTTATTTTCTTATTTAAAAATTTTCAGATTTCGAAGTACCGAATTTCCGAATTTTTGAATTTATAAAATTATTCGAAGTAACAAATTTCGATCATAACGACTGCCCCGAAAAACAAATGAAACGAAAACAAACACATTTTTTGGCAGTGCACATGTATACAAGACATTCTTATTTAAATACACAGTACTTAACTGCTCAGGTTTACCTGATCCAAATAGAAGCATATAAAATGTAATTGTTTTTTCACCCAGGTTCAGTTATATTCCAAACATGTATAAATGGTCTCTTGACCTGCTGTAGTTAAATGAAGCCTTCTTCTACTTACTGTTTTGCTATTGGTTGTCTCAACTGTGTTGTGTAAGTTTTCTGGCATTCAGGGCAACCAGTCACTAAATTGGAGCAAACTTGTTCCCACCCTATTTACACATTTCTCTTTCAGTAATCATTCCAACCTGAAGACAATATTTTTTTTGATATAAATTTTGGATAATATTGCAACGTTTTTTCTCCTGCTGTCTCTCTTTTTCCTATCCCCTGGGTGCAGACACAGACGCAGTTGGAGCATGCCCGAATTCGGGAGCTCGAGCAGAACCTGCTGTTTGAGAAGGCAAAAACTGCAAAGCTTCTCAAAGAATTTGAGGACCAGAGGGTATAGTAAAATGAAATCAGTGACCCCCTACCTAAACTGCAGTGTGCTTGCCAGCTTCATTTACACCTCCGGCCCTGATCGTTTTGCTTTTAGTCATTTCTGCCCATTATGGCTTTAACAGTTTTATTTTTGCATCCACGTTTCTGTGCACACCCAAATAAATTATTATTTGCCAACTATTTTTTTTTTTTTACCAGACTTAAAGCAGTAGAACTTTAAATGCACAAGCCAAACCTATGTGGATTTTATGAAAATTTTCTCTTAAAAAAAAAAAGCCTGTTATAATGCAAGTTTTCTCAGGAAAATGCATACATTGAGAATATGTTATGATATACATAACAGACAATCTGTAATCTGATAATAATATAAAGAGATATTGGTATACAGTGCTACTGCTTTAAGTATGCTATCCAGCACATGGAATCATTGGCTTTCAGTTAAACACATGAGTATTTTTATAGCAAACATCATTGTCTCATTTACTTATTTATAGTGACTGACAAGTAAAAGTTATAAACATTCATTAAAAATGATTCAGTTACCTCACCAATGCTATGTGACCAGAAGGACTTTTTGTTTTCAATTAAATGTTTTCCTGTAACCAAATACATACTAGCATTACATCCTTTAAGTCAACTAAACTCAGTGACATTGCTGTGCTGTACAATGATTTAAATAAATAAAAAATTGGTAAAATGCATGTACATTAAGCTTACAGTAGATATGGCTAGATTTAATTAATCACAATGTTAACATGTGTTGAAGGTAAGACGCAAGAGGGGCTTTTATGGCACATTTTAAGAGCGATAGATCTTGTTTGCCAGAAAACAGAAAAAAAATTACCCTCACTGCAAATAATTATCTCCAATAATTGTATGGTTCTCCATATGGCCATCACATTATCGTTTCTTTTGTAAGGCTAAATGTATGCATCAGAGCAACATATTCAGATCTATATGGCCAAATGTTTCAAAAGTTTGGAACACTCAAGCTGGCCATTCATTTTCAAAAATGACCACCCAAATTTAAAAAATGTAATAGTTTTCAAAAATGTACCCCGGGTATTTGGCATTTCAAATGTAAGAGTTTGATTTGTTGGGAAGAAGCTAAAAAATTTATTGTGCCACACTTTAATTTTCTCTAAAATAGCATTTAGAAGCTGTTTGAACTACTAACATCAGAAGCGTATGGCAAAAAAATCTAAACCTACTAGGATACTTCAAATGATATGCACCACATGTTTATACCAGCCTGGACTTGGGCTCTCTGTCCAGACTTTACAACAGGACCAACAAAGGCCTATGTATCGTGTTTCCCTGAAAATAAGACCGGGTCTTATATACATTTTGGCCACAAAAAAGACCCTAGGGCATATTTTTGCAGGATGTCTTAGTATCAGTATCTTGACATAATTTTATTCCCACAAAAACACTTTGGTTAAAGTACTTTTAAGATTATGCAGTCCGTTTTCTGGGAGGATTGTGCTGGTGTAGGGTGCAGTGTATCTGCCTTTGTGGCAGTTTTATGAGAAGTACCTTTTACAACAGCCCTCAGCAATCATGTAACCTGCCTTAGCTCTTCTTCTCCGCTCCATGATTCCTGCTGGCATCTGCTCCCTCTGAGCACTGCAGAGGGAGGAGCCGCAGACGTCAGTCGGGATGAGAGGATAAGACCTCCGGCGGGTCAGCAGCAGCTGTGGATGGGGTATTTTGCATCATTGTTACAGGGGGAAACACACTGCACCTTATAACAGTTTGGAAGTTTTACGATAATTTTTTATTAACATTAAATTTACTAGGGTTTATTTTCAGGGAAGGGCTTATATTGCAGCCCTCCCTAATAATCGTGCTAGGTCTTATTTTCGGAGTAGGGCTTCTACTTTTTATTTAAGGCATTAGACAGTTTATAGACAACGTACTCTCAGCTGTGAAAGCACAGAGGTCATCTGAAAAGCCAGAAACAACTAAATTTTATATGGTGATCCATAAAAGGTGTTATGTTCACCGCAAATACAGTCTAGTTTTAATAGATATGCTGCTCTAAAACACAGCTTACTTTAAGCTTACAAAATGCTTTAAAATACTTCTGAATCAAATTTAGATTTCTTTAACCTTAATGTTAATGTCTTAAAGAGGAAATTGTACTTTTGTACAGTACATGAATAAATGGATCTATTGGATGGACATTTGAATGACATGGGGCATGGAAACTTTAAGGGTCAGTTCACTTAAAACTGGCATTTCGATTATGGACACTGATGGACTCAATAATGCACCTCCAGGCATTTGTTATAAACCAGGAAGAGTATGAGATCATTATGGCAGCAGGGTGTAGCTCAGAAGTCAGGTGCAGCAACCTTTCAGCTAGGTTCCCAAAGACGAATAAAAAGTTGTTGGTCTATTCAGCTTGGTGACATGATCACCAAAGCAATATGTCAGATTTGGTTACTTTCCTTTAAATAATATCAGAGACTGTTAATCCAAGCATCAAACTCTGTAAAGATGAAAAGAAGCACATTTATATGGCGAATTAACACCTTGAGTTATGTCTTGTCCAGCACACGATCAACATTACATAAGAGCAATACCAGTTGGTTGTTGACAATTTACTGAAACTAACAGAGAGCATCTAACACACAACCATATGTCATTCCCAATTTGTTTTTTATACCAGGGCATATAAGAAGATCTCTTGAAAGTTTTATTGCTGAAAGTTAGTCTGAGTAATGGAGAAATACAGAATAAAATATGTCAATGTCTAATATGACTAAAGCATTATGCCTTGGTGTAAAATAATTCACTAAAATAGATAACAATACTATCATTTTTTAACTGTCAGATTACTTGTTGCACTGATAATGTAACTTTCATATATGTGCTTTTTATCCTTTATACAGCTAACAACAGTTGCAGAGCAAACCAGAATTCAACAGCTGGAAGAGGAACTGAACCTTCGTCGCAATGAGATTGAAGACCTCCAAAATTGTTTAATGAACTCTAGTCAGTCAGAGACACCTGAACATAATATTGGACTGCAAACCGAGGCGTTGCGGCTAAGGGATCAGCTCCTGTCTGCTAGTAAAGAGCATCATAAAGAGAGTAGCCAACAGAGAGACAAGTATGAGAAGAACATGAAAAGATATCAACAAGAGATTGAGAAATCGAAGGCCTCAAATGAGAAATATGTCCAGGAAATTGGGGAGCTGAAAAAAAAACTGGAACAGGCCACAAAGGAAAACATAGGCATAATGGACAATTGGAAATCTAAATTGGACAGCTTAGTTTCTGATCATCAGAAATCATTAGAGGACCTAAAAGGTTCTCTGGTTACCAGCCCAGACTCACAACATAAAGAAATAGTCGAGCTTAAAGCCAGCCATGAAAGCCTTAAATTGGAGCATCAACTGGAACTTGAAAACCTGAAGGCTAAAAATGAGATAGAAATTGCAGTTCATGTCAAGGAAAGGGAGACCCTGAAAATCAAACTTCAAGAGGTTAAAGATGAAATGGAGGAAGTAAATAACAACTGGAGATCACAATTAGAATCAAAAACCAATCAGCACCTCAAAGAGCTCCAAGACATCAAAGACAAATACCGAGAAGCAGAACAGCGAGTATGTGGGCTAGAGAAGCTTCATGCTGGGTACAGTGATCAGACACAAGCCATAGCCTACCTTAAGGAGCAGATCGTTGCTGCCGAAAAGAAAACGCAGGACTATGACGTGCTCCAGAAAGCAGACACAAGACACAAGCAAGAGATTCAACGACTACAGGAAAAAATACTTGTTCTAGAAAACAAACTACAGTCAATGGAGGATATTCATTCTTCACAAAATGCTAATGTAGGATATATTTGTTACTTTTATCACTTCTGGATATGTTTGACAATTTCTTTGAATATTTTTGTAGAGAGTTACTATTATAAACAACTAGGAACATGCAAGACACAAAAATGTTTTTTTTTTACAGTTCACAAATTAACCTAGTAAGTGCAAAATTATATTTACAAATAATAATTAGTCTTTTAGAGAAGTTTTGTAGTGTTTGTATAGGCGGGATTTTTGAGAGATGACTTACATCAATATTAATAAAAGACAAATCATTTTATAAGCAACATTTTAAAAAGTCTTCACAATTTATAAAAGCATAATGGAGGCCAATCATATACAAAACTTAGTGACAAATTATCTTTCTTTATCCATAGCATTGATATGCCCTTTGAACGAGTTTCTAGCATTAAAACCACTTCTTTAGGAGATGACAGGAACAGAATAGGCAAATCTACACAAAACACAAATTACCAATAAAGAGACATCACATCCATTATCCAATAAGACGATAATGTGTACAATCTTTAATCACATAGTAGAAAAAAACACCACTGTGATTACCTGGAGCCCTCCATAGGGAGGTATGATGACCAAATTACCATTAGCAGGCCCAGCAAATAGAAACCAAAATGGGGGCCAGTGACAACCCCTTGAGTGGCAGACCACATTGGGAGGCATTTATATTGGCTAATATTAGTATGCTGAACTTCACCACATATCAGTGTCACTCATATCTATAAAATATACACTATAACCAGTATAAATATCAGGCTTCTACATCTCCAGGTGGATATATGACATGTCTATATATATCTATGTGCACACAAAAAAACTTTTGTGGAAGGTTCTATTATGACAAGGGCGTGGCACATTATAGCCAGCTTTTTGGATCCTTATAATTGGTCTTGAAAAATAAAACAATCAAAATACAACTATATGACAACAGTAATATACTCAAAGGGCCTTATATTTCAAAATGTCTGAAGGAATATTTGTTATAATAAAAGCAATCAAATACATTCAGAATCTATTTACATCTCTCTGTTGCATTGACATGCATTGTGTTAAGGCATCCAAATCACTTTAAATAGGTAGTTAACCACTTGACCACCGGAACCGCGGTTTTTATTTTTTGCGCTATAAACAAAAAAAGAGCAACAATTTTGAAGAAAAATATATATTTTTACTTTCTGCTATACAACATATCCAATAAAAGAAAAGTAGAAAGGACCAATAAAATTGTTATTGATAAAAATAAAAAATAAAATGTAAAAAAAATCAAGTTTTTTCGTCAGTGTAGGCCAATATGTATTCTGCTGCATTATTTTGGTAAAAAACGCATATTGACTGGTTTGCGCAAAAGTTATAGGCCTAGATTCACAAAGCGATTACGCCTGTGTAAATGTTGTTAGACAGGAGTAATTTCGATTTACGAGCGTTTTTACGCTAGTCGAAATCCTCAAACCATGAAAAGACACCTGCGTGCTAAATTTCGACTTTATTACGTGTTAGTACGCCTTCAGATCTACGCTGCCTGAAAATTGCGGCCACTGGGCGGACTTCCTGTTGTTTTTCACCTTCATGGTATGCTAATGAGCTTTTGCCTGGAATCCACAAAATTTCGCTCTTCAAACGCAATCTCTTACGGCACCTTTAGTCATCTTTTTTTTCCGTTTCACTATACCAGCTTTTTGCTGGTCTAATATTAGACAGCCCATGTTAAGTATGGCCGTCGTTCCCGCGTCGAATTTCAACGTTTTTCGATTTCTTTTATTATTTTTAACGTAAGTCGTCCGGGAATAGGAATGTTCGTAAACGCCGCTACTCAAACAACGAATGACGTCACGACGTGATTTCGCGCAATGCACGGCGGGAAATTCCTGAACAGAGCATGCGCAGTTCGATCGTCGCGGGGACGCGCTTAATTTAAATGCTTCACGCCCCCTACTCACGTATTTCGATTGCGCGGCGGAAAAAAAATACGATACAATAGCGTACGCGCAAAAAAACTACCTGAATTCGGCGTAGAGTCTGGTGATAGACGGCAGCGTAGCGTATTTCGATTACGCAGCGGAAGATTACATCTATGTGAATCTGCCCCATAGAGTATACAAACTATGTTTTTTTTTTTTTACTGGTAATGGCAATGATCAGCAACTTATAGTGGGACTGCGATATTGTTGCGGACAAATCGGACACCTAACTGGCACTTTTGGCACTTTTTGGGGACCAGGGACACTAATATAGTGATCAGTGCTAAAAAATATGGTAGGGAAGGGGTTAAAATTGAGGGCGATCATGGGTTAACAGCGTGCTTAAGTTGTCCTCACTCACTGTGGGGGAGGTGCTTTGACTAGGGGAGGGCAAAGATCTGCGTCCCTGCTTTGCAGAAACACAGGATTAATACCTTCTCTTCTGACAGAATGACAATCTGCCCTGTTTACATAGGCAGATTATTGTTCTGACTGCATCCTGTGTAAACGTCAGGTGCCAGCAGACATCAGGTCCACGTTACACGCCACTGGGCTTCCGCTGTGTGTGTGTGATCACAGCAGGAGCGGGTCGCCAGCGGCAGTGGGCATTCCCCAGACCTGGAAGTCTCAGATCACATACTACTACATGATCTGGTGCAGAGCGGCTGCCCTGCCGCAGTAAATGTATGGTGGGCGGTCCGCAAGTGGTTAATGTGCCTTGACAAATGAAAGAAAAGTATCTGCACTGTTTTTGACAACACAATGCACAGAGCAATTACATATTTGGGTTGAGGTGGGCAATAGCAAAAATAGGTTTTACTGCATATATGTGCATTGTGTTTGCATTTAAAATGAAAGCTACTACTGTAAAGCTAATTGTACACCTTACCAGCAATAACTGGCTAATGCTGTGGTTAAACTGTCATTTTTGGGCTTTGAACATTTTCAAATGCAATGACTGCTGCAAAAATCTTTTAGGAATGTCTGAAAGTATGTGTATAATCTATCATGTGAAGTAGTTCTTATGGAAAGAATTGTTAGGATAGTTTGCAGTTTTAACAAGAAAAAACTGATACTGGACCTTTTTGACATCTGTTTATGTACAGCTGAGCTAATAAAATGAATACAAAACAATAGGTATCTGTGCAAATACCAAGCAAATTGCTGGCAGTGAGTTTGAGTTATGAAAAATGAAGCAAATAGAACAGTATAAATTATCGTGTTACCTACTGTGACCCATCAGATGTTATAGTTCAGATAAAGCAAACAATATCATTGGTTTTGGTGATAGTCCTACTTTTGCTCTATATTTGCTTACTTTTATTAATTTATAGAAGGGGTATTGAATTAAAATTCATAGAGGACCGGTCCCTAAAGTTTTCTTCCAGCAGAGATCTGAATATCATGTTTGTGTTATGACTTTTGGGGTTATTTACTAAAACTCGGGCATGCAAAATCTGGTGCAACACTGCATAGAAACCAATCAGCCTCCAGGTTTTATTGCCAAAGCTTAATTGCACAAACTAAAGTTAGAAGCTGATTGGCTACCATGCACAGCTGCACCAGATTCTGAGTGCACTAGTATTGTGCATTCTATAGCATTTCAATAATATTTATTGTCAATTTTCTAGTATGACCGTTTATATCAGGTGTCCTCCCCATCAGAGTGCCCTCTTACATCAGGTGGATCCCATCAATGTGTTCCTTTACATTGGGTGTCCCCATCAGTGTCCCCCCTTACATTAAGTGACCCCATCAGAGGGCCCCAGTACCTTTTTCTGCCAGACAAGCAAAGGGTGAGAGCCAGGAGGTGGTGACGGCTACAGGTCTGGACATAGAAAGTTCCACTTCTGCCTTCCAGTGATGATGGGGATGCCCTCATATGAAGTCATTGTTGTTAGGTGGTCCTAACAACCAGTCACTGTAGAGAAGGGGGAGACCTGAGATGGTGACTGGCTGGCTCACGGTCCATATAAAACTGTCACACTGTCCAAGTCTGGACTGTTGACCACCATTTAGACCCCTTTCACACTGAGGTGCTTTGATGGCTCTATAACGCTAAAAATGGCGCCTGAAAAGCGCCCTGAAAGAGTCGCTCCTTTCACTGCAGTGTGAAAGCCTGAGGGCCTTCACACTGGAGCTGTGCGCTGGCAAGACGCTAAAAAAAGTCCTGCTAGCAGCATCTTTGAAGCAGTGAAGGAAAGTTGTGTGTATACTGCTCCCCCGCTGCTCCTGCTCATTGAAATGAATGGGCACTGCGGCTATACCGCCGGCAGCGGCACTTTGCGGATGGTTTTAACCCTTTTTCGGCCACTAGCGGATACCTCCGAAAACACTACGGTTATGCGCCGCTTAAAAAAGTGGCCCTTTACCACCGACGCTGCCAACGCCCCAGTGTGAAAGGGAAACCAGATATATAGTATTATTTAGGTGCAAATAATTTAACAGCATATTGCATCTTTAATCCAGATGCTGACGGGATCAGCAAAAACACATACTACTTTAGCTGTAGCGAGAACTGCTGAATCTTCAAGCAATCTTATTGGGGGGCAAATTCCCTCTAGTGTTTAAAATTGTTTTGTTTTGTTAAAATATGCAAAAAGTATTTGCTGACAATGCTGAGTGAACCCATTTTGTACTTAGTAGCTTCAGGTATTAACTGAACAAACGCAGACAATATCATGAATCATTAAAGCAATCAGGAAGATGTTACGCAGGCATTCTGACTTTGAAATTCATTCTCTTATATATTTTCTCTTGCAGATGATTGAAACAAATGAAATGTCTGAGGAAAAAATAAAAATGAAAAAGACAATGGAAGGTATAGTCTTTTATCAAAATCTGTGTTTATCTGAATATAATTCAAAATTCTATTGTTGAATGACTTTGCAGTAGTGGAGGACTGTACTATTGTACTTGTTTTCACAAAACCGTCCTTCAGTTTTATTCAAAGCTGAATTCCAGGCAGATTTAAATATACACCATGTAACTCAGCTGCGCATTAATTCTGAATCCTTTATTGTATCTTAAAAATTCAGATATTGTAACTACTTCACTAATTTATGAATCAGCTTCCTGTAATCTTCTGCACAGGACAAAGACTGGGTTAGGAAAGTGGTACCACTATAGAAGGAGGAAAGTGCGGTTACTAACTAGCAATGTTGTCTGACAAGACTGGCTATACAGAATTATTGATGCTTTTGGGAGGTAAAAGCCAGGGCTGCTGATAGAAATCACGGACCCCGTATAGCCTACCTGTCAGGGCCTCTCTCCTCTGAAAATATCAAATCATATTTTTGCTAAAATGCAACTGCAGTGCTGCTATGCTTTGCAGCCACAGAAGAAATTATACTGCCGTCGAACAAGACCCATTGAAGTGAATAGTGGCACGGAGGCAATATCTGCACCCTCACATTGAGCTCTCGGTACCGATCGCTCACTGTGTTCATTCAGGAGGGTGTGATCATTTAAGATTGTGAGCCCCCACCCCTCATCCTGAAATAACCCTCCTGTGTGCCCTCAGCAGCTGCCAGCTGGAGAGAAGTGAAATTGACAGCACTGCGTGGAAAGGGGCACACTGGGGTCCCAGACTGCAGGGAGCACCGATACTAGAACCGGTCCCCCTGCAGCACAGATGGAGGGTGAAAGAGAATTAGAAGCTGGCAGCACTGCACAGGAGTCACCATTATCAGCAATAAGGCAGTACTGCCAGCCCTTCTGCTTGGCAGGTGCCTAGGCCCCCCTACTGCTTGGCAGGTGCCTAGGCCCCCCTTCTGCTTGGCAGGTGCCTGGGCCCCCTTCTGCTTGGCAGGTGCCTGGGCCCCCTTCTGCTTGGCAGGTGCCTGGGCCCCCCTTCTACTTGTCAGGTGCCTGGACCCCCCTTCTGCTTGTCAGGTGCCTAGGCCCCCCTTCTGCTTGGCAGGTGACTAGGCCCCCCTTCTGCTTGGCAGGTGATTAGCCCCCCCTTCTGCTTGGCAGGTGCCTAGGCCCCCCTTCTGCTTTCAGGTGCCTGGGCCCTCCTTCTGCTTGTCAGGTGCCTAGCCCCCCCTTCTGCTTGTCAGGTACCTAGGCCCCCCTTCTGCTTGGCAGGTGCCTAGGCCCCCCTTCTGCTTGGCAGGTGCCTAGGCCCCCCTTCTGCTTGTCAGGTGCCTAGGCCCCCCTTCTGCTTGGCAGGTGCCTAGGCCCCCCTTCTGCTTGAATAGATGAGATCTGGGCCCAGTGCAGGAGGGCTGGCTGTACTGCCTTATCAGAGGCCCTGGTAAAAGCCATTTCAGCTGTGTGCTTAGTAGCTTTCCCGAAGTTTAAAGTTTATGATCTGCCAAAACTTTTTTTTTTAGTTCTGAATAGAGTATGGAAGTGTTAGAATCTTTAGCGGATCTTACTGCTATACTGAGCACCATTATAGAGTTTTCCCCTTACTCACTTTCCCAGTGACAGTGGTTTAACCAGACAGGAAGTTTGAAAAGAGAAAAGAGAAAATTCCCAACAGCAACACAGACAGGATTAAAAGTGGGTCTTATAGTAGGCAAAGGTTTTGTATTGCTGTTTGTGTACCTGCTGCAAATTTTCCCACACTTCCTGCTTGCTAAAAACCCCCTAACAAAGCCCTGCATAGTAGGAAAAAACTGACAGAGGTTTCTCCTTCTCAAAGAAGAATAATAGATGACGTGTGTGTGTGGTTGAGGCTCTTTTTGAGTAATTTGTAATAGCAAAGGCAGAGAAGAGAGTATAATCTGTTGTCATGTTGGTGCTGTATCTAGGATATTCTGGGCATATTATGATTATCCAAACCATTATAAACACGTAATAAAATTCAGAAATACTGGTCTAGAACTTCAAAAACTCCCTCCTCCCCTTGGCACAGCTGTGATAGCGTGACGGCTCAGCTTTTTGGCAGATCTTGTTATTATCAGTCTGTGCAATCTTTGTATAGTATTAGAGTACAATCCACTAACGCACAAATCTGCATCTGTGGATTTGGTGTGTAAAATATGACAAGTACAAAATGTGAGCTAAGTGTAAAAGCAAATGCAAATACCAATCCACATATGATGCATTTTTTTTTTCATATTTATTTTTACTTGAATGATCCACTAAAATAAAAACCCCAAATTTCTCAAGCGATCACAACTCATACAAGTACAGTATCTTGTTATTCATATTCGTTTAACTTAGTCATTATTCTATGATGTAAGCATGAAAGAATGATTGCTGTAAAACAATGCATTCAATAGATAATAATAATAAATAAATAATTTATAACCTAAGATGACCTAAAATGAACCTGATTTCTCTTGCTGAGTTCATTCATCATCCTTGCAGTGCAATATGTCAGCAGCTGGAGATGCCTTAGGGGTAAAACATGGAGGTCAAGTTTACAGACTGAGAAAGTCTTATTTTCTCTGCCTTACATACACACCCAGAACATGTGTCACTTCTGTAATCTGGAAAAGCTATTAACCCTTATGTAACATTGTGCATTTGAAAGGCATAGAATGGAAGTGGAAGTGCACCACTAATAGTTGTCCTGTAGACAGATTCTTCCAATTGAGCTGTGAATCTCTGCAGATCCTCCAGAGTTACCATGGGTCTCTTGGCTGCTTCTCTGATTAATGCTCTCCTTGCTCGGACTGTCAGTTTAGGTGAATAGCCATGTCTTGGTAGGTTTGCAGTTGTACCATACTCTTTCCATTTTCAGATGATGGATTGAACAGTGCTCTATGAAATGTTTAAAGCTTGGGATATTTTTATATACCCTAACCCTGCTTTAAACTTCTCCACAACTTTATCCCTGACCTGTCTGGTGTGTCCCTTGGCCTTCATCGTGCTGTTTGTTCACCAAGGTTCTCTAACAAACCTCTGAGGGCTTCACAGAACAGCTGCATTTTACTGAGATAAAATTACACACAGGTGAACTCTATTTACTATTTGACTTCTGAAGGAAATTTTTTCCACTAGATTTTAGTTAGGGGTATCATAGTAAAGGGGGCTGAGTATCTGCATCTGTATGCACGCCACACTTTTCAGATATTTATTTGTAAAAAATGTTGAAAAACATTATCATTTTCTTTCCACTTCACAATTATGTGCCACTTTGTGTTGTCTATCACATAAAATCCCAATAAAACACATTGGCCCAGATTCACAGAGCAATTACGCCTGTCTAACTGGTGTTAGACAGGAGTAATTTCAAATTTCGCCGTATACGTATACGACGCTACTCTGTTTACTGGACAAAATCTACCTGGATTCCACGTAGAGCCAGGTAAAAAAACGGCGGCGTAGTGTATTTCTGATACGCTACGAGAATCCAATTCTCTCTGAATCTGGGCCATTTACTTTTTTGTTTGTAACATGACAAAATGTGGAAAATTTCAAGGGGTGTGAATACTTTTTCAGGGCACTGTATATCAAGATCTATGACCTTGGTGTCACTTTGTACATTTTAAGGGCTCTTTCAGACGGACGTTCCGTATGTCCGTTTTTCATCCATCCGTTGTCAGATAAAAAACGGACATACATGTATCCCTATGGAAAAAAAAGGAAAAAAGCGGCGCCCTCTAAGCGTAGTATGAAATTTATTTAAAATAGATCAATAATACAATTCTTATGAGATGGGTACTCACAAGACTGCGGGGGGTCAAAGCGCATCAATATACAATATCATCCGTGGGAGACATCCTCAGTTCGTGGGGTCCGCTGGAGCGATGGAGTGGTGACAGCTCTCTTTGCAGGCACGGCGTCCAGTTTCCACAGCCCGTGGGGGTTTCAACCGCTATGTAAGTCCCTAGATGGAATTCGGTGCTGATTCACCGGGGGAGGGAAGCGGGTGAGCCGTGTGGTTTCCTTGTCCGGTCTGTGGAACGCAGCCCTGGAGCGCAAAACAGCGCGACGTCACTTCCGGGATGAATCACGGGGCGGTGCACGCGTTCGAGGCATGCGTGCCTCTTCGTCAGGCTCTATGGGGGCCATATTGGATGAGGGACCTAAGTATAGCTTAAGCGGAGCTGATTGGTTGTGCCACACGAATTACACACGGAGATCAGAAAAAAGCATTACATAGAAAGGAAAAATTGTCAACTTAAATACAACTAATAAAGAACGAAGTCTGGGACTGAATCTAATATAATATTTAGAGCTGGAATGGAAAAATGTATAAGGGGATATATATATGTGCATATAGAGAGATAGAGATAAAGAAGACTCGCTTAAAATCGCTTAAAATCAATTGAGAGGTAGATGGGGTGGACTTGAATATAAAATCATATAGTCGTATTGTCACATAGTCACAAATACTATAAACGAAGGTTGATACCCTATTGTGGACATACTGTGTGTGTTTTAGAAAAAGGACTTAAAGAAGGGAGGGAGGGTTTTATTTTAAAAAACACACACAGAACATAACTGTATATAGAAGAGATTCCATTTTATTATTCTATTATATTAATGGGGTAGGGTGTTAGAGTAAGATGTTGATCTCTAAACCCTCATTTAACCCTCGAGGCGATAAGCAATCTAAGGTGAAAATCCAATAGTTTTCCCTTTCACACAGTTTTTTATATCTTTCTGCTTGAGGGAGAGATTTGGGGATGGCTTCTATAACCCAAACCCGAAGCTCGGAGGAAGATTCATGGTGGAACTCTTTGAAGTGTCTGGCGACACTGTACTTATCAAGCCCTTTCTCTACAAAATTACGGTGCTCGCCAAATCTCTTCCGTAGGGTCCGAATCGTACGGCCCACATAGAAGAGACCGCAAGGGCAGGTGAGACAGTATACCACATATTCGGAGGAACATGTGAAAAAATCGGGTAGAGTATACTCCTTACCCTTGCACGTAAAGCTCTTTTGGCGATGCGTTACGTGAGGACAGGTAAGGCAACGCGCTTTCCTACACTGGTACATCCCTTTAATATAGAAAAATGTTAAGGAGGGGGAGGCATCGGTGATTTTAATTTTGTTATTGGTTTTACTCGGCGCTATGCTGGCCTTCAGATTTTTGGCTCTTCTATAGCTTATTGTCGGGCGTTCAGATAGAGAGGATTTTAGATGGGGATCCTCTTTTAGTATAGGCCAATGTTTATCCAGAATCCTCTCCATCTGTCTGAAGTGACTATGGAATTGTGTCACAAAACGCACTGGTTGGAAGTTTTCTTTTTCGTCCTGTATCTTAGGTATTTTGGGGACTAAATCAATAGTAGAATAGTGTTGAAAAGCACTTTCTATTAGTTCATCTGGATAGCCTTTTTCAGAAAACTTGTCCCTAAGTTTAAGACCATGGGTAATGTAGTCATGCTGTCTAGTACAATTATGCTTTAATCTGCAGAATTGGCTTTTCGGGATATTTTTTATCCATCGCGGATGATGACAGCTCTCAAAGTGAAGGAAGGAATTGCCAGCGGTAGGCTTGACAAAGTTTTGGGCACAGATGTTGGTATTCTCAAAAAAGAGCTCTAAATCCAAAAAGGATAGAGTTTTGTCATCTGTAACTGCTGTAAACGATAGGCCCATGTTGTTGGAGTTGCAGTGTTCTAGGAACTTGGGGATTAGAGTGTCAGGGCCATCCCAAATGATTACTATATCATCTATGTATCGGCCGAAAAATACAAGATGAGAGGCAAAGGGGTTGTTGCGCCAAATATGACACAATTCCCAATAGCCCATAGTTAGATTTGCGTAACTAGGTGCAAAATTAGCCCCCATAGCGGTGCCATGGATCTGGATAAAGTACTCACCGTTATTTTCAAAATAGTTATGTGTGAGACAAAACCTAAGCATTTCCAATAAAAAATGAACTTGCCGTGGATTGAGCAGAGGATCTTGGTTGAGGAAATACTCAGTGGCGTGGAGACCAACGTCATGGGGTATCGACGTGTATAATGATACCACGTCCAGGGACAACCAACGATAGGTCTTTTCCCATCGATAAGGTTGCAGTGTCTGAAGTAGATGTATACTATCCTTTATGTAGGAGGGAAGGTTGACCACTAGGGGCTGTAGGAAGTGGTCTATATAGATGGAAAAATAACTGGTGACACTCTCCATTGCTGCAACTATGGGTCTTCCTGGTGGATTGGATACGCTTTTATGGACTTTGGGTAAATGGTAGAAGTATGGCCTCTTATAGAAATCATGTAGTAGAAAGGCGACTTCAGTTTTTGTCACCAGTCCTTCAACCTTAGCTGCATTAACCAATTCATGTGCCTCCTTTGAGAAGGCCAGCAGGGGGTCACTATTGAGTTTTTTGTACGTTGAGGTATCAGACAAGAGGCGTGAGCTCTCTGTCTGATAGTCAACCAAGTTCTGGATCACTATACCTCCGCCTTTGTCAGCTTGACGTATAATAATAGACTTATTCTCAGTCAATCTCTTGAGAGCAATATTTTCTGCTGCCGAAAGATTGGAGGAACGTTTGTGGATGGTGGATTGTTCACACATACGTAGGATGTCACTATAAACTACCTGGTAGAAAGTTTGTATGTAAGGCCCTTTAGAATAAGTGGGGTAGAATATAGATTTAGGTCTAAACTTAGTTTGTACTATCGGTGGTGATGTGGAAAGGTGTTGGGTGAGTAATTCTACATAATCATCTGAATCCTCTGTATACAAGAGTTCAAGATGGTCTAGGGCCATTCGTTCAGGGACACTACAATTCTGAAAAAGGTCTTGACTAATAGGACAAGACTCCATGGAGTCTATTTCACTATCCTTTGCTGCTTTGGTAGTTTTGAGGTTAAAAAAACGTTTTACCGTAATGTTACGGATAAACCTGTTAAAATCTAGAAATAGGGTAAAGGGATTAGGTTGAGCCGTGGGTGCAAATGTTAGGCCGCGAGCTAACAAAGACTCCTCAGGAATGGTTAGGGTGTGGTCTGATAAATTGAAGATTTTGATAGTTTTCGTACCTTTCCCCTCCTTTGGGCGTCTCTTTCTGCCCCCTCTTCTGCCTCTGTATCTAATTTTCTTTTTGGACAGGACAGGGGGGCAACCACTAAAAAAGGAGAGACTGGAGGTGCAGGATCTGAGGGTACTGTAATGTCAGTTAGTGAATCAACTCTCTTTACTAAAGGTAGTGCCTGTGAAACAATAATGGAGACACAACTGGTCTCCAATGTGGAGGTGATGATGGTACCTTCTGACACAGGACTAAAAAGAACTGGGGATTCAGGAGGAGTATGATGGACAGTGGAATGGGCTTCAATATGAGCCTGAGCTCCAACTTGAGCCGGAAGATTATTGGAGGCTATGATTGGAGCCTTAGTGTGCTCCAATCTAATAGCGGAAGGATCAAGGATGCACCCTGGTTGTTTCACAGACCTAGATGTAGAAAAACATCTATTGTTGGAAAAACCATAGGGATAACGGGTTGGTCTAATGGTAGGTCTGGGAACACAGTCCATAAGGGGAATGAGACCCATCTGCCCATCAGGACCAATGAACTCATGGTCCAAATGAGGATGGTGGGGGGATTGACGATTCCTTTTCCAACAGAATATCCGGTTGGAATTGTAATCATCAAAGTCTCTCCGGATTTTGTGGAGTTTAGTGCCCAATAGAAGATCTTCCTGGAACTTCGTATTAAGTTTAAGCTTCCTCAACCATGACACTCTAATCCCCAAGTTCCTAGAACACTGCAACTCCAACAACATGGGCCTATCGTTTACAGCAGTTACAGATGACAAAACTCTATCCTTTTTGGATTTAGAGCTCTTTTTTGAGAATACCAACATCTGTGCCCAAAACTTTGTCAAGCCTACCGCTGGCAATTCCTTCCTTCACTTTGAGAGCTGTCATCATCCGCGATGGATAAAAAATATCCCGAAAAGCCAATTCTGCAGATTAAAGCATAATTGTACTAGACAGCATGACTACATTACCCATGGTCTTAAACTTAGGGACAAGTTTTCTGAAAAAGGCTATCCAGATGAACTAATAGAAAGTGCTTTTCAACACTATTCTACTATTGATTTAGTCCCCAAAATACCTAAGATACAGGACGAAAAAGAAAACTTCCAACCAGTGCGTTTTGTGACACAATTCCATAGTCACTTCAGACAGATGGAGAGGATTCTGGATAAACATTGGCCTATACTAAAAGAGGATCCCCATCTAAAATCCTCTCTATCTGAACGCCCGACAATAAGCTATAGAAGAGCCAAAAATCTGAAGGCCAGCATAGCGCCGAGTAAAACCAATAACAAAATTAAAATCACCGATGCCTCCCCCTCCTTAACATTTTTCTATATTAAAGGGATGTACCAGTGTAGGAAAGCGCGTTGCCTTACCTGTCCTCACGTAACGCATCGCCAAAAGAGCTTTACGTGCAAGGGTAAGGAGTATACTCTACCCGATTTTTTCACATGTTCCTCCGAATATGTGGTATACTGTCTCACCTGCCCTTGCGGTCTCTTCTATGTGGGCCGTACGATTCGGACCCTACGGAAGAGATTTGGCGAGCACCGTAATTTTGTAGAGAAAGGGCTTGATAAGTACAGTGTCGCCAGACACTTCAAAGAGTTCCACCATGAATCTTCCTCCGAGCTTCGGGTTTGGGTTATAGAAGCCATCCCCAAATCTCTCCCTCAAGCAGAAAGATATAAAAAACTGTGTGAAAGGGAAAACTATTGGATTTTCACCTTAGATTGCTTATCGCCTCGAGGGTTAAATGAGGGTTTAGAGATCAACATCTTACTCTAACACCCTACCCCATTAATATAATAGAATGATAAAATGGAATCTCTTCTATATACAGTTATGTTCTGTGTGTGTTTTTTAAAATAAAACCCTCCCTCCCTTCTTTAAGTCCTTTTTCTAAAACACACACAGTATGTCCACAATAGGGTATCAACCTTCGTTTATAGTATTTGTGACTATGTGACAATACGACTATATGATTTTATATTCAAGTCCACCCCATCTACCTCTCAATTGATTTTAAGCGATTTTAAGCGAGTCTTCTTTATCTCTATCTCTCTATATGCACATATATATATCCCCTTATACATTTTTCCATTCCAGCTCTAAATATTATATTAGATTCAGTCCCAGACTTCGTTCTTTATTAGTTGTATTTAAGTTGACAATTTTTCCTTTCTATGTAATGCTTTTTTCTGATCTCCGTGTGTAATTCGTGTGGCACAACCAATCAGCTCCGCTTAAGCTATACTTAGGTCCCTCATCCAATATGGCCCCCATAGAGCCTGACGAAGAGGCACGCATGCCTCGAACGCGTGCACCGCCCCGTGATTCATCCCGGAAGTGACGTCGCGCTGTTTTGCGCTCCAGGGCTGCGTTCCACAGACCGGACAAGGAAACCACACGGCTCACCCGCTTCCCTCCCCCGGTGAATCAGCACCGAATTCCATCTAGGGACTTACATAGCGGTTGAAACCCCCACGGGCTGTGGAAACTGGACGCCGTGCCTGCAAAGAGAGCTGTCACCACTCCATCGCTCCAGCGGACCCCACGAACTGAGGATGTCTCCCACGGATGATATTGTATATTGATGCGCTTTGACCCCCCGCAGTCTTGTGAGTACCCATCTCATAAGAATTGTATTATTGATCTATTTTAAATAAATTTCATACTACGCTTAGAGGGCGCCGTTTTTTTCCTTTTTTTATATTTTCAGAATTGCTTCTTCTCGACAAGTCGGCTGCCCTCCCAGCAACAGTTTATTTCCTTGTTAGTACTATATAAACGTGATCCATTGGACTGAACTATTTTATATACTTTATACATTTTTCCACATTTTTTATCAACTATTCCTTGAATATGCCATTTCCCTTGCCCTTACATTTGGTGTCTTTTTTCCCCTCCCCCCTTTTTTGTATATAAGTATATATCTGCTTATATGATTCTTTATTTACCTAAACAATTTTACCTCTTCTGAACAGCGCTTGATTCAATTGTTTGTTTTTGTGATATCCCTATGGGATTGCGGATGTCAGCAGAGACATGTCCGCTGACATCCGATCCGCTCCGCCAAAGTATGCCGGAGGAAAAACCTACTTTTCCTTCCGTCTGGCGGATCGGATCGGATGAACAAGGACAGACGCTCCGTGTTCATCCTATTCCCCATAGGGGAGAGCGGAGAAAAGACAGGGCGGTCCCTGCACAGTGTGCGGGGACCGCCTTGTCATCCGGCAGCTCAGCGGAGATCAACAGAGCGATCCCCGCTGAGCAAACGGAGGTGCACGGGGCGGATCATTAATCATCCGCCCCATGTGAAAGAGCCCTTACAGCCACCAGGTAGCCAATCAAGCCAAAGTAGCCAATCAAGCATGCTTTGGTGGACAGAGGAGACATTGGGGATCACAGTACCTATCAATTGCCCAAAGCTTTTACATGTTTGCACCCTTGTGATAGCAAGAATGTTAAATAAAAGAAGCATTTAAAAAATGTGTAAAAAATGTGTATTATATTGTGTTTACGTGCACTAAAATTTATTTTAGTGTATTGTATCCTGAAAATCTGCTTTTGCTAGCCAGCTGCACACAAATTGCAGCTGCCGCCATTTAATTCTACAGGGCCTCTGCTTTCAGAAAATATATAATATTTGGGGGTTCTAAGTAATGTCTAGTAAATAAATGTTTTTAACATTAGGGAGGGTAAAATAAAAATAAAGTTGTGCTTTATGGACATGTAATTTCATCAGTATTTCCCTAATCATGCTTTCTTTTTTCTTTCCCTTTTTCTTGTAAGATGTTTCATGACTGGTATTAATTTTAAAACCAGGTTTAAAACATTTAAAAAAAATCTTAAATCAGATGAATAAAGATAGAATTCACACCAGAACAAGGTGCGGGAAACCAGCGTTCCACGCACATTTAAAATGCACTGCCCTTGCGATGTGCAGCGAGTAGGTCACAAACGCAGCGTGTTTGCTGCATCGGATCACATGGTACAGAAGTGCTCTGCAGTGCCGTTGCAGTGCGTTTTTAATGTAGTGGTATGGTGAAGTGCGATTTCTGAAAACAAGCTATGCTCAAATCGTACATGTATGTGACCGGGTTCCTGTGCCATTCCTGGTGTGAACTTACCCTAACAGTATTACAGTGCAAAAAGATTCTACTTCAGATCTAGGATTCCCAATCTGGAAATATCATATACAGCTTCAGGGAGAATTACACAATTACTAACATGTTTTTGCCTTTTTTGTAGACTGTTCTGATTTATAAGCCTTGTAAACTGAAATGGATATTTTATTTAAATGCAATTTATCAGTTTCAAGGCAGATCCCCCTATTTAGGTTTCCTTCTTGTATACAAAGTAACTTGATTCTCAGCTGCTATAGTGAAGGTCAGTAGCTCCTTGTAATGGGCACAAAGTCAATATGCAATCCAAGACATCCCATGTGAGATGTACGCCAGTCATTGCTTACCTACTGTATTCTTGTCAGCATAAACTGTACTTGAGTTCTACATTGTGGCAAATTGTTCTTATATTCAGATTTTTGTATGCAGTTTATATTTCCTATTGAATATGAATGCACTGAGTGTACTGTGTATAAGAAGTCACTAAAGCAGCACAAATGCTATATGCATAAATAAAACGACTCACAAGGAATTGATTTGCTCTTGCATGCAAATTTGACATAACTAAGTCCAGCTAAATTATTATAAATAGAAAAAAAATGAGTTAAAGTGTATCTATAGGCAAACATTTTTTTCGTTTTTAGGTTGGGGAAGGGGTTTACTCCTATGTGTGGCTCAATTCGAGAGATATTTTTTCACTTCCTGTTTTGTGGACAACATTTTACAGAAAGTGAGGGACAATCCACAGCAGTAAAACAGACAACAACAACAAAAAAGAGTTCTAGCCTTTCCCTAGCTAACCTAAAAAAAGTGTTTTTACATCTGTCTGTGTTGCTGTTAGATAGTTTCCGTCACTTCCTATGTGGTAAAAAGATAGGTACAAGAAATGAGGGGATCTATCATGACTGTGCCCTGGTTAGCAGTAAAACCCTAACAGGAGTTTTAGGCCTTCTCCATGCTATCCAAAACTAAAAAGAAACTTCTGCCCATTGACAGCCCGTTCATTAGGGGCGCACGGGCACTGCCCCCCCATCCATAAATTCGGCCCCCTGATTTAAGCACGTGATTAGAGCCAGAGGCTCTAAGAGGCTTCAAAAAAGGGAGGGCTCTGGGCGCCGAGCACTGTGCTCCGAGCCAGCTTAGATGTGTTGCAATAGCGAAGAAATATTCTCTATTGTAACACTGAATCTCGTTCCGGGCCAATTAGCCGATTGGCCGAAAAGGAGATCAGATTAGCTTGGTTGACAGGAGACAGACTACACACAGAGAAGAGGAGGGAGAAGACATACACGGGGGAACAAAGCAGCAAGCAAGCAGCCCGAAGAGAAGCCGCTGCCACCCTCCACGCTGCCCACGAGATGACCCGGCCTTCCGTGACTCAACCGACTGACTGGGGGATGTTAAAACACCACCCACCACTGCTTCTGGCTATAGACACGTGTTATCCATTGCCACCGGTGTAGCATATACTGTATATGCGGAGTTGTAGTAGTGTGCCTTCTTCCAAGAAGGCACACATTGCGTTTGTTCTGAAAGCACATCTACATTTGTGCTGAAGGCATGCTCCATAATGTACTCCGACGTTGAAAGAAAGAGATAGGAACACACCGCTCAAAGCCACCTGTGAGGATCTGATGAGCTGCTAAAGAGATCCGGGTGCCTGCCTGGTCCACAGCCAAGGGAATTCAATGTAAAAAAAGAAGAATGGCGGCACATCCGGAACATCTGGCACATCCGGAAGTAAAATCAAAAGGATTTTTTGAAAGGCCATAAAATCAAGCGAACATGACAAACATCAATCCAAAGAAGGTGCTCAGTGGACACGTTTCACACAGACGTGCTTACTCATCACTCATCAGACATTGCCTGAGCCGATAGTTCTGGGTCTCATACTAATGATCAGAAGGTGGGAGAACCATCTCCCAATCACATGATCATTGTGATAGCCCGTGATTGGTTTTCACGGTGATCATTTTGTGTAACCTACCCCAATACTTTCTTTCTCCTTCCAAATGGAAAAAAGATACATTTTTTTTTATTCTCCTAGACAAAGGAGAAGAATGTAAAATAAAAAATCTATATGTAAAAAAAAAAAATTGTAGCCATAATAAAGATAAAACATTTTAGGGATTTATCTAAGGTAATGTCAGGAACAGGATCAAAAGGCAGAGCCAGGGTCAAATGTCAGAGTTGGGGTCAAAGGTCATGGCCAAAGCAGAGACAGGGTCAAAGGTGAGTATATTTTAGGTAGCATAAAAATAACAAAAATCTAAATGTGCATTATTGTTTTTCACGCTACCATGGGCACAAAGAGCAAATAATGTACACATATATGGTAACGCCACAAACGTTAGGAGTAGAATAATACATGTGGTTTATTTACTGGTGGGTCATGGTACTGACAAGAATTATACAAGAAGTTTTAAAAAAAATAGATATTTTGGGCCAGTTTTCCTTTGATAATAAAAAGTTAGGAGATATCCATTAACATTTACCACCAAATAAGGCCCAATTTATCCTGAAAACGCAATATGATTTACCTTAATAAATTAGGTAGTTGCAATGATATGTACATTTTTACTAACATGTGCATGTTGCATAGTTGCACAGTTGAAAACATTAACATTTCAATTTGTTTACATTTAAGCATTAAGGAGACTGAAATTAATATTTCTTATATTTTCTTTCAAATTTTCTTTTTATTACTTTTTATGCAGATTTACAGTTGAAACTTAACAAACGAGACAAAGAAGTATCCTCCATGTCTGCACATATCGAAACACTTAGGGCTCAAATCAATGGTATGTTTGGCTATTGATATTTTGTGGCATGGCAAAGAAAATTCTGCAGGAGTGTACTGTACAAACCTAAAAATTTAAAGCTAAACCCTCGGATAAGCAAATGAATCATGTGTAATCATGAATCATGTGTATTTTTACTTGAATCTGGTGTGCTTTGTGCATTTCTTCCAGATCTGTGCAGTAATTCAGTGTTAAACTTTTCCTCTGTGCAGGAGTTTCCTGTAATAAAGACCAGTCTCTGTGGCTCGCTCTTCTTGTGCAGAGTGACCGGTCTTGTCTCCGCCCCTGTAGTTTTATGAAAGTATCCTATAGTGGGTGGACTTGTTGGGTCCTTCCCACAGCACTGCTTTCTGCACAGGCTATGTACAGCGTGATTATTTCACCACTACATTTATAAGGTAATAACTTGGTTTGACAAAGGCACACCAAGTGAATTTATTTTCTTTATGGCTATTGAGGATTTAAATTACCATGAATGTTTTGGTCGCAGGATGCACTTTGTTCTATTTGGCTTTGTATGCATATGCAGATTCGATTTTTCTAGTTTATAGTACATTTTTAATCACATTAATTCACTACATCAAATCATATGGATGCAAATTACACATTTCTAACAAAACAAATACAAAAATAACTCAGCAGGGGAGAATGAAGGAGGCCATCTCAAATAAGCTTGAATACTTAGCTATGATTATACTTTCTAATAATTAGTATGAACATGTATTAGTAATAAGTAATATTCAAATTTTATGATATGTCCTGAAGTGTACCACAACTACAGACAAGTACATTTAATTTGATTTTTAAAGGATTCATGAATTGCTTTCATCTATGTACCTTCCAACCTGCCTGCGGGACAGACCCCTTACTCCTGCAATCTTGGTATAAAAACAGGGATATCCAAACTTTATTCCCATGCTTGAAAAGGCTTGCAGTAACCCCAACTTGGAGTAGGTATGCTTGCTAAGACTGGCCATACATTGGGATGAAACTTATGCCTGGTACACACATTCAGTTTTGTTTTCCGTTCAACCCAGTGGACTGAACGGAAAAAAAACAAAGATGTTAGTGCAGCGATCTCTCCCGCTGTGCCTGATCCCCCTCCCACCAGAACACAGTAATCACAGCCACAGACCGTCTTCAATCAGAAGGACAGCTGTACACATGGCCTGAAATTTAGCCGATGGTGTGTACCCAGTTTAACAGCTTCCTCCATCCACGCAAAGAAGGTGGATCCCCTCCACCGGGACATTGTATTCTGACCATGGCACCGGCCACAGTCAGAATACACTGATCGGTGACTGCAGGTAATGATTGTTGGAAAATTTGCTGACATGTGCCAAGGGTTGCCACACACTGGTTGAAATTCAGCCAGTCCCCGCTGATATATGGCCAGCTTAACTTGTTTGCTTAAGAACAATGGGTATAGTCTACCAAGGTGCACAACACACAGTGACATAACAAGTGTAATCCATTTGTTAATTATTTTGTACATGGTTAAGTTTTTAAAGCGAGCACAGGTTTCACTTTATTCAATTAGCTAAGTGAACCTTCTTTACTATTTCGTGAATTAAACTCAAAGGGCCAGATTCACATACACTTAATATTGCGCTGCGTAATCGAAATACTCTACGCTGCCGTATTTCACCAGGCTCTACACCGAATCCTGGTAGATTTTTGCCCGTACGCTATGGCGGCGTAGTCTATTTCTCGCCGTGTAATCGAAATACGCGATTGGGGGGCGTGAAGCATTTAAATTAAGCGCGTCCCCGCGGCGATCGAACTGCGCATGCTCCGTTCAGAAATGTCCCGCCGTGCATTGCGCGAAATCACGTTGTTAAGTCATTCGTTGTTTGAGTAGCGTCGTTTACGAACATTCCTATTCCTGGACGACTTACGTAAAAAATAATAAAAGACGTCGGAAAACGTAGAAATTCGACGCGGGAACGACGCCCATACTTAACATGGGCTGT
The DNA here is from genome assembly GCA_029574335.1 of Rana kukunoris. Taxonomy (NCBI): domain Eukaryota; kingdom Metazoa; phylum Chordata; class Amphibia; order Anura; family Ranidae; genus Rana; species Rana kukunoris. The sequence continues at coordinate 278,389,701 of CM056050.1, read as the reverse complement.
CTAATATTAGACCAGCAAAAAGCTGGTATAGTGTTACGTAAAAAAAAGATGACTAAAGGTGCCGTAAGAGATTGCAATTGAAGATCGTAATTTCTGGGATCGCCGGCAAAAGCTCATTAGCATACCCCGACGCGGAAAACGACTGGAAGTCCACCCAGTGCCCGCAATTTTATTGCAGCGTAGATCCGAAGGCGTACGAACACGTAATCCAGTCGAATTGAAGCCCGCAGCCATCTATTCATGGTTTGAGGTTTTCGACTAGCTAAAAAACGCGCGTAATTTGAAATTACTCCAGTCTAACACCAGTTAGACAGGCGTAATGGCTCTGTGAATCTGGCCCAATGTCTTTAAGATTATTAAGATATTACAGAAATATTCTATTTATAATATCTGTAATTACTGTGATCAACAGCACTTGAGAATAAATGTAAATCAGGAGACAAGAAGGTGGATTCATTAGTGAAGGACAATAAGAAGCTAGAAGTGGAACTAGAAGCTTTTTCTAGGAAATCTCATGATGCGTCAGGCCAGTTTGTCTTAATCAGCCAAGACTTGTTAAAGAAAGAAAGGTAAGTGACAATAAATTAATTAGGAGTTTATGAGATCCTAAAATGTATGCATACCCAAAGCTTTTATTTTTAGTTTTGTGTTAAGTGGGGAAGAGTTATAACCATGTTATTTTTTCTGTCTGTCGCCCACTGAGGAGAATCACCTCTCTATTTGTCCTGTTGGCTACTGTCACTGAAATAGAAAATGAGAATAGAGATCAACAAACCATACAGAAAAAAAAAATACCAGAGCATTCCAGAGATTCCATACAAATGAAATGTCAAAGAACGGTTACATACGTAACATAATCCTGACATTGACATGTATAGTGGTGAGCAGGGCTTTTTTTCTGGGGGAACTTGGGGGAACTCAGTTCCACCACCTTTGGCTCAGACCCTTTGGTGCCTGCTCACCACAATCACTTGTAAACACAGAAGTCTGGTTTCTGTGTTTATAAGTGACAGCTTTGTAACCCCCTGAACTCTGCACTCTGTATGTAATGCAATTCTGGTATTTAATGCCCCTTTAAGACCCTTCTACTGTTTGTGAAATCTGAACGGGTCGTGGTTGAGTTCCTGTACCTATTTTCTGAGAAAAAAAGCTCTGGTGGTGAGGATTTCGCCTCACGTGAACTATATAACATTATAAACAGTAGCATAAAGTAGGCCTTAGTCCCAGCTTCATTTGTGCCCCTAAGCTTAGCTGTAACCCAAAACAGCCAGTAAGTACTTTTGATAGCCTTGGACTTTATTGTAAACAGTTTTTTATATCTTAGTGTGGTCAACCCACATCTGCATTGTTCATATGATCTGGGAGCAGGAGCGTTTTTAAGGCAGGGCAAAAGGGGCAGCTGTAAAACGGATTTTGAGTCTAGCTGTTATTTATTGTATGTCTCAGAGCAGGTGGAGAGCGAAATTGCATATAAGGGGGGCCCAAGAAAATGTTTGCCCCGGGTCCAGTCAATATTAAATATTAGGATAAGCTTACAGGCCTGAAACAGAGCCCTACCAGCTGCCTCTCGAAGAAATGCAGCCTGCACTACATCCTCCAAGATGCCCAGGAGGCAAGGCTTAGGATTCAAAGGAATATCTATGGAAAAAGCATACCTGGTACTTTTTTCAATGAACACCATTTTTAGGTATTTTCTTTGAAACCTGTAAGCAGGCTGTGACTTAGGAGCTTGCACAGGTTTAGTCTTATGAGCTTATACTAAAAATGGTTTTCTATACACTAGTTGCAAACTGCGGGGGGCATTTATGGAAAAACAAAATTGTTTCTACTTGTTAATGTAACTTCTTTTACTTTTACAGTTTAGGGACTGAAAATGTTGGAAACTTTTTCAACATGTCCCAAAATAATTTAAGAATAGTCAGCAATCTCTGCTATCTCTGCACATCTACAATAAAAGGGTTAACATGCGTTTCTAATTTCCTAACACTTAAAGTTGATGTCACAATGTAGAGTATAAGATTTCCTATCATCTGTGCCCAGTCTTGCTACACAGAGTTAATCCAGCTCTGATCAATCCTATTTTATTGTTCAGTGAAAATTAACAGACTTCCAGATAAAAACCTGTCTAAATAAAAAGTCTGTTTCTCTCTCCTTGCTTTGAGTGACAGGTTATTTACATATCTAGCTTGGACATGTTTATCATATGTTATGTTATGTTTATCATAATATGAGGTGATATTAGTTCATTGTATATTACCAGGATGTGTTATGTGGGGGAAGGGTGGATTTCTCACTTTTTATACTGTGGATCACCTCATATTATGATAAACATAACATATGATAAACATGTCCAAGCTAGATATGTAAATAACCTGTCACTCAAATCAAGGAGAGAGAAACTGACTTTTTATTTAGACAGGCTTTTATCTGGAAGTTTGTTAATTTTCACTGAACAATAAAAGAGGATTGATCAGAGCTGGATTAACTCTGTGTGGCAAGACTGGGCACAGATGATGGAAATCTTATACTCTACATTGTGACATAAAAAAAAAATGGGGGTTTACATCCACTTTAAAGGGTCACTAAAGGATTTTTTTTAGCTAAATAGCTTCCTTTACCTTACTGCAGTCCTGGTTTCATGTCCTCATTGTTCGTTTTTGCTATGATGTTGCTGTAATTCTTCTCTGTTCTGGACACTTCCTGGTCACCTGTTTCCTGATGAAAAAAGTCATAGGAGCTTTCTCTCTGTGGTCACTAATCAAGGAGGTGTGATTACTGTGTGTCTAAAACCCCTCAGAACCAATCAGTTTTGTTTTACAAACCATCACTGCCCTGTATTGGCTCTGTGTCTCTGTACATCACAGAAGCATGAAACAGCATGCAAAAACGAAACTGAAACTGCAGGTACATTATATGATTGATTTTTATCTATTTTTAATAATTTTTAAAAGGAATAAGTTAACTATTATGTCTCTATACCCTGTAAACAGTCATTTTAGCAACAAAAAAAAAATTCCTTTACAACTCCTTTAAATAATCACTATATCCTTGGAGAAAACCAGCATCCAGTCATATGTTTTGCTTATTATTATGACCATTGATATCATAAGAAGCAGATGCTTCCAATATGCTTAATAATGAAGCACACCCCAACTATATTCTGCCAATGACTTTTGCAAAAACAGTGGGCATACTATTTCATGGTGCAGTTTTTCTCATAAACCCCAAACAGATATTTAGGACATTTCTTGCCATTTGTGTTAGATTATATAAATTTGGGAAATGCTAGTTTAATTTAAAAATATATATAGACAGCTACAGTATTTAATAATGACCGATTTTGCAATATATATTATATCATACCTTGTCATTTATTTATATTACTACATTGGAAATGCATTTACACAATATTGTATATGCTTTATTAATTCCAGGTAAGACTAAAATAATTAAATTTTTGCACTTTTTTCACTTTATCGTATTTCCTATTGTACTGTAGAAGTCTAAATGAACTGAGAGCTTTATTACTTGAAGCCACTCGGCACTCACCCGGACCTGAGAAGGACCTAAGCCGGGAGGTCCATAAGGCAGATTGGAGATCAAAAGAGCAAAAATTAAAAGAAGAAATCAATGTACTTAGAGACAAATTAACAGCTTTCGTGAGTATTAAAAACTTTTTAAAACTTACATCCTCAAATTTTGGATTTATTTACATTAATTCACAATTTCTAATTTTTTTTGCATTCTACCATCTGTGTCTCTTGAAAATAATATAAAGAAATTCCAGAAAGTTTAGTAATTTCCTTGTCAGTTCAATAAAAAATGAGTTGAAAGCAACAATGTCCACACCAATAAAAATGTCAATGCTCTAACCTGAAAATCAAAATAAGTGGTTTGTTTTGGGTTGAAACATGTGGACAACATAAAAATGGAAAATTATATCAATACTTACTGTAATTTTCCTCCTTTCCGGGTGCCTATCGATGGTAGTGTACTCCTGATAGAGCTTCAGTTCTAACACCTCCCTCAGGACCAGTGAATAGCATAAAATAAAAGACAAGTAGACCCCTAGCATTCTCAGTGAATATCTAATACTGAGGGTAGGAGTGTATGTTGCCATGGATCGGCACCAGGAAAGGAAACTTTGGGTAGGTATTGAAACAATTATCCATTTTCCTGGTGTCTTCACAGCAGCATACCTCTAAATAACCTAAATAATCACACTGCAAACCTCAGATATTCTTGAATTGGGAATTGCGTAGATAGGCATCCTGGAGGTCTATTGACAACATCCGGGTGCACTGTCTGTATAATTGCTAGTGATGACTTGAAGCCCTCTAGGTGAATGAAGTGGTTTCATCTCTTTAGATCTATAATTGGGTACTATTCTCCCATTTTTTTTACACCAAAAATAGGGTTGAGTAAAAGCCTGATAACCCTCCTGAGGATGGTAACGAGATAAAGGCAGCTGGTTCCTAAAGTGAGACTATGGACCGAAACAGGGCCTTTGGGATGTGTGAGGGAGTTAAGCAATTTTGGGGGGCCGAATCTGATAGTTGACACCATGCAGGAGTCTTGGCAGTGATTCGCCCAGACAGATGAGAAGTGCCTCAACCCTGGTTCCTGACGGGAAGCGTCTAGGCTAGCAAATTGTCGAAAAGATTTTCTGGATCTTGGGGAGCAAAAAGGGCATTTTGCATATGCGTCTTCAAAAATATCACCTGAGTGCTCCTCCATGTTCTTGTGGAATCCTTTGCATGAGTTGGCTGAAATCCCTGGCCTTTGATTGCTGGAATCAACCAAAAAATGGTTTGGCACGCCTCAGTCTCCAATCTCCCCCCCTTGTTTTCCCTTTATTTCCACCTGTTTCCTGCGAGTACAACTTCCAGTCATTGGGGGGGCAATGCTTGCTGACTGCGCTGTATCTATGGAGGAGTAGCAGAGTCTCCCTAGCAAATGACTACAGTACACCCCCTCTTCTCTTCTCCATAATATAGGAAAGAGGGGTTTTGTAGTTCGCAGAGAAAGCTGGGAACAATGCTAAATGCTATAGCACTACACAAACTTTTGGCACTATATACAGTAAGTCCTGTATAATAATAATAATAAAAAATAATAAGTAGCACAGCATAGGCAGAGAGCACAGATTATCTCCAAAGATTTCTGGAGAGATCAACATTTACAGTATCTTCTTGTACCTATTGCACAGATATACCAAAAATGCAACACTCCTATTTTTCTTTTGTACCATTCTTTATGTATTATCCCATTCACTTTTACTTTTGTCACAGATGTATTTAGAACAATCATCCTACATCCTAATATGTATTTTATTTGTTTTCTGTTTTGTTCATCTAATAATTATTCTTACTGTTAATCCAAAGGATTTATAGAGAAATAATAAATAAGCTTCTGGAATGTCCAAATACTTGTTCATGGTGCATTTGATCGAAGTACATTGGGCAGCATCAACTAAAAATACCAGTACAATTCAAGCTGTAGAATACATAGCGTATTTGATGTTTCAATGCCTGTACATCACATGTGCATTTATGTGCAATTTCACAAAATAACGTTTTTTTTTCTTCTGTTTATTAGGATAAAGAGAAATCAGGAAGGGATCAGAGGAGATACTCATTAATAGACCCATCCACGGAGTCAGAAGTTCAGAGGTTACAACACTGTTTGGTTAGCACAGAAGATGCACTTCGAATAGCTCTAGACCAGGGTCATCAAGTGGAGAAACTAATGGAGGCCATGAGAAGCAGCACTGAAAAATCTCAGGTAAAGTTTCTAAATAACTGTGCTCTTATGTCACCACCAGGACTGTGACAGTAGGTTGGGGGGGGGGGTGAGGGGGGCATTAGGAAGGGCAGCTGCCCTGGGCAGAGTGTCTCTGTATGTAGAGGGGGGGCACAAGGCAGCAGCCCATAGAGTACATTTAACCAAGCTGAGAACACGGCCTCACCCCTTCCATCCTTTACTAACCTGCCCTGCTGTCTGGAGTTTTTCTACCTAGCAGGAGATTCCCAAGCAAAGGGGAAGTAATGTCTTGAGTGGTGAGGTCCATTGTCTGCATTTAACTTTGTTCACCTTCAAATGTCAGACAGGAAGAATTGGCACTATAGTGCTAATATCATAGATCCCAGATGCAGAAGATGTTCAGGGACACCCACATCAAGGATTTGGGAGCACACATTGACATCTTCGCCCTGGGTACTAGATGGCCTTGTCCTGGCACTGGTCACCACATTCATGGTCTTACCTCATCATAGTAGCACATGTTCTGCTTAAAGCGGAGTTCCACCCGGAAATGCAACTTCCGCTGATCGGATTCCGCACCCCCCCCCCCTCCGGTGTCACATTTGGCACCTTTCGGGGGAGCAGATACCTGTCAAATCCAGGTATTTGCTCCCACTTCCGGCGAAAGAGCACTGCATGATGTGCGGCAAAGTACACTATGTCCGACCCCTCCTCCTTCCCCCCCTGCTGTCTTCTGGGAGACACACAGGTCCCAGAAGACAGCAGTGACCAGGAGTGAAGCCAAAAGTCTTCACTGCCTGTTTTGCTTACCAGGAACGGCATCGGCAAAACTCTTGAGTTAATCCGAAAAGAGCGGCTTTGGGTGCTGACATGGCGGGCTCTCTGGACAGGTAAGTGTCGGTCCGACCGATTTGAACAAATAGATTGCCTCGTGTGTACGAGGCCTAACAGGATTTCAAGGTTTAAAAAATTGATAACCAACTGCACTATTTTTGCATATTTTTATGCATATTTTTCTCTCACAGATGACTGGAAACTCAGGGTCTGCCAATGGTATCCATCAGCAGGATAAAGCACATAAACAGGAGGTATGTTGTACTGGAATGTACGGGACTTTTAAATTCACATTTGAGGAAGATATGATGCTCACTTCACCCCAGTGATAGATATCATGCTACAGGATCATGAGTCTTAAGTGCAATTATGTTGTATAATTGTTATGGCCTAATAATGCCGCGTACACACGATCAGTTTGTCTGATGAAAACGGTCTGATGGACCGTTTTCATCAGACTAACCGATTGTGTGTGGGCTCCATCAGTTTTTTATCCATCGGTTAAAAAACTAGGAACTTGTTTTAAAATTATCTGATGGTTAACTAACCGATAGGAAAAAACGATCGTCTGTAGGCACGTCCATCGGTTAAAAATCCACGCATGCTCAGACTAAATTAGGGGACTGGAGCGCTCGTTGATTTGAACTTCCCCTTTATAGTGCGTCGTACGTGGTTTACGTGACCGCGTTCTGACCTGATCGTTTTTTTAACCGATGGTGTGTAGGCACGACTGATTATCAGTCCGTTTTCATCGGATGGACCAATCGTGTGTACAGGGCATAATACTACTTAGGTAGTGGTTTAGGCTGTGGACACAGAACAGTGACCTCACAGTTAATGTAAATAAATTGAGACAAACCCTTACTTTGTTATATGCTTTGTACACTGTGCAGTGGCATCATCAGCAGCTTGTAACAGAGGATTAAATTCTCCATACTTATTATTACTATTAATATTATTATTATACACGATTTATATAGTGCCAACAGTTTATGCAGTGCTTTACAATGTAGAGGGGGGACAGCACAATTGCAGTACAGTTCAATAAAGGTACATGAGGGCCCTGCTCGTAGAGCTTACATTCTAAAGCGAGGGGGTACAAAAGGATATACTTGCAGAGAATGATTTGATGGCGGGGGCTCGGGGACAGTTAGGTGGGTGTGGGATAGGCTTCCCTGAATAAATTAGTTTCCTAAATTTGGAGAGGTTAGGGGCTACTTACTTTCCCTCCAGTGTAGCGAACTTCTTTGCCCCAGTCTTCTTCTGTGGCTTTCATCTTGATTGGCCAGCCCAGGAGGATGTAACTTCCTGCACATGCACTGAAAATTGCACATGCACTAACAGTATACATTAAGTCACACATGTGCCCCTCAGTTTTTTTAGTTTAGTAGTGTTACGTTGTAAGTAGTTTTAAGAAGTAGTTTAGTAGTTTTAATAAGATTGCTGACAGCATTGGAGGTTGGTAAAGTTCTTGACTCCTTCCACTTCTCACAAGCCCCACCCCTTATATGATCCACCCACTCTGTCCCCTGTATTCCACTAGCTTCCACCCGTAGTGTCAGGAGTATTTTGCTCAACATCACAGGACAGAGTATACAGACCCAGCACCACAGGGCAGAGTATACAGCCCCATCACCACAGGGCTGAGTATACAGCCCCATCACCACAGGACAGAGTATACAGCCCCATCACCACAGGACAGAGTATACAGCCCCATCACCACAGGGCAGAGTATACAGCCCCATCACCACAGGACAGAGTATACAGCCCCATCACGACAGGACAGAGTATACAGCCCCATCACCACAGGACAGAGTATACAGCCCCATCACCACAGAACAGAGTATACAGCCCCATCACCACAGGACAGAGTATACAGCCCCATCACCACAGGACAGAGTATACAGCCCCATCACCACAGGGCTGAGTATACAGCCCCATCACCACAGGACAGAGTATACAGCCCTATCACCACAGGACAGAGTATACAGCCCCATCACCACAGGGCAGAGTATACAGCCCCATCACCACAGGACAGAGTATACAGCCCCATCACCACAGGACAGAGTATACAGCCCCATCACCACAGGACAGAGTATACAGCCCCATCACCACAGGACAGAGTATACAGCCCCATCACCACAGAACAGAGTATACAGCCCCATCACCACAGGACAGAGTATACAGCCCCATCACCACAGGACAGAGTATACAGCCCCATCACCACAGGACAGAGTATACAGCCCCAGCTCCACAGGACAGAGTATACAGCCCCAGCTCCACAGGACAGAGTATACAGCCCCAGCTCCACAGGACAGAGTATACAGCCCCATCACCACAGGAAGGAGTATACAGCCCCATCACCACAGGACAGAGTATACAGCCCCAGCACCACAGGACAGAGTATACAGCCCCAGCTCCACAGGACAGAGTATACAGCCCCATCACCACAGGACAGAGTCTGGACACAGGCTGTTAAGTAAAATTCAGAAATTGAGGAAATAGGAAATGTATTATGCTGAGGTGGTTTTGTTAGAGGGGTTGGGGGGATTGTAATAGAATGAGAGAGTCATTTTTGCTTGTTAAGGCACCCTGTGCATGTATTACTCTTGACTTTTGCACTGTACACACCTCACTCCAGTTCTCTGTGCATCACACACTCTTGACCTACAGCAGAATAGGCTCAGTTTTTTTTAACCTGAGCAGTTTGAATGCCACATCATGAGAGAGAGAGAGAGAGAGAGAGAGAGAGAGAGAGAGAGACATGCCAACAGCAAAAACAGAGAACTGCAGGTCCACTCTTCAGCTGTTGCAATCCTTTCTGCCGTTCACAGTGCCATATTGAGAGAGTGTCACGTCTACCCCAATGCAGGTGGTCAGACACTATAGCTGGTTACTGTGTGCTTTACCTATAGCAGCCCCCTTTCCCATAAGGCAAGCAAGCCTAGCGCTACTCGGTTGCCCCCAGGACTTATACACACTGCTATAGTGCCTGGCCACCACACCAGGGCAGATGAGAACTGATTAAAGCAAATAGATACTTGCAGTTAGCAGACAGATAACGTGGTTCTATGACAGTCTGGGTAAAAAGGCAGGCTGAGTTCAAGGAATAGTCCAATAATCCGGTCCAAAGACATACACAGGGAAATCCAAACTAGCAAAGCAGGGCAGACAGACAGGGAGCTTGATCAGGAACAACACATGTATCACTCACTATCACAAGCAATGCCATAGCCAAAACCCAGATGTTGGAATGAGGAACAGGGGCACTAAGTGATCCTGACAGAATACTCCCTGAACATGGGAAAATCAGCTTCCCAGCTTGCAATCAGCTATTTGCAAGCTGGGAAGCTTCCCATAGACTGCTGTGTGTCCGATGCCCGGACACTATTAAAGTGACTACTTTAGTTACTGTATCCAAAATTCAAAAAAACAAGTTTGCATATAGTTCTACTTCAGTTCAAAAGAGAGATCTTGATGTAGGGGAACAATTAGGAAAACTAGTATTCTGGAATCATCCTTGAAAATCACAAACTATTGCCAAATTTGAAGGTATCTTCTGCCTGTCCCTATATTTCCTCATCTCCAGATACCATCACCAGCAATATATTGCAGGGGCAGTTTCTTTATAAAAAAAACAAAAAACAAATACGTATTAAAGACTAGACTTCCCTGCCCTGGTAGGCTTACACTTGCAGACCTGGTTATCGTCTTAAGTACTGTAGGTGATTTTGACAGAAAAATTGGATAAATTAAATGAAAATTATGAAAAGAACCAATTTGTGATATTTAGCATTTCAGATTTCACTTCTGGGTTCCTTTGCTTGCCATTACATACACAGGCACAAGACATCTCCCTTCTGCAATGCAGTTCAAGATTTTGATGACTATTCAAATAACACTTTTGCATTGTCAGCATTATTACCTATAATAGCGATCACAAGGGCAAGGCTTAATGCATCCTAGTCTATCAATGATCATAAATGATTTTGGATTTTATAGTGCTTGCCATATGTACACTGTACTACTTCTAAGCACTTATCTACATCCTTTTCTGTTGCAGGAAAACCATTGATATCCCCAGCAAAGTATACCATCCTTCTCAGTATGAAAAAGATGCTTTCTTAATTGGGACTGGCATATCACAAAGACTTTGTATGCATTTTTCATGTGTGAATAAAAGTGGACAGTGTTCATTTTTGCAGTTAGATTCCACCAGGACAATCATTAGTTCACAACCGCCATTTGCAAGAAGTTGGCTGGGAGTCCAGGAACCATTTCTCCTCATACAGAATTGTGGATTGGGCTTTCAATTTTTTTGAAGAATACATTTAGTTGGCCAGCTCCAACGTTACACTACCACCAAAATTATTTTGATTGATAATAGATGACATTAAATAAATTGTATTGGAACGCTAATAGATTTGTAATTGAAGCACTAATCTTCAGACTGACTATAACCAATAAAGTGTTGCAGAGGATGAATGTAATAAACACAAGGTTATGTTCACTCAGTACATATGTATTTGTCCTCTTCACCTTAGTGGGATTTCAGCTATGTTCCTATGCCACTGGAAGTATACTCTGGAATGGCACCGCTTTAAAACAAGGGCAGTAATTCATGATCATGCATAATGTCATAGTGCAAACCAATGTTAACGTAATAAGCAGGTACATTTCATTTTTTTTTTTACTGTTAGATTCTTATTTTATTGTTATGATGGCCATTGTTGAATTATAATCTTCAAAATGCTCCCCACTGTATGGTAAAGTCAAGTTAATTCCTAAGCATCTGGATGAATATGTGCAATTAACTCAGTTGTACTCTAATGGACTTTTGCCTAATAGTACTAAATATGGCTGAATAATCATTGAAAGACTGTAAGGTACTTTGTGTTATTTTTTTTTTAACATTGTATGTTATGGTATGAAAAAAAATACTTTTGACCAAGAAAATTTTATGTTAGATAAACTTAAGGGTTTAAAACATGAACATGTAAGATATGCCTTTTTAAATAAATGTAATTCCTTATTTATCTTAACACAGCAAGAGGTGCCTTATCTTACCTGTAATTGTGAAAGATTTTATTATGTTCTTCTTCAATTAAGGGACTAGTGACATCCTTTTATTTAGTCATTTAATATTTGTCAGAAAGCAGTTATATTGATTGTATTAGAACCATGTGGTAAATGGATGTCACTGCCAAGATAGGTTATGCCTTTTATCGGGACTTAGAGTGACTTCTTTATGGTGAACACAAGTACACTGTCCACAGAAATGTGTTTTGTTGCATTATAGTAACCCCTAATATGAACATTGAAGTCAGTCTTCCTACAATGACACGGGAATCCATTTTTTGTGTGTGCTAATCTTGGAGTCACGACACAGAGGACTAAAGCCCCATACACACTATTAGATTTTCTGCAGATGTTTGTCTTCAGATTTACCAAAACCATATAATATGAGGTCAAACCTTAATGCCGCGTACACACGATCATTTTTCGGCTTTTAAAAAACAACGTTTTTCAGCCACTAGACGATGTTTTTTTCAACTTCATCATTAAAACGATGTTGCCTACACACGATAGTGGAAAAAAAAAGCCCCAGCAAAGTGCGGTGACGTACAACACGTACGACGGCACTATAAAGGGGAAGTTCCATGCGGATGACGCCACCCTTTGGGCTGCTTTTGCTGATTTAGTGTTAGTAGAGACGATTCGCGCTTTTCTGTCTGTTACAGCGTGATGAATGTGCTTACTCCATTACGAATGGTAGTTTTACCAGAACGAGTGCTCCCATCTCATAACTTGCTTCTGAGCATGCGCAGCCTTTTCACGTCATTAAAGCCCACACACAATCATTTTGTACAACCCAAAAAACAACATTGTTTAAAACGTTGTTAAAAAATTGAGCATGTTCGAGTTTTTTTTTTGATCATTTTTCAGAACCTGAAAAATACTGTGAAGCCCAAACACGATCATTTTAAATGACATTTTTAAAAAATGTTGTTTTTTACAAGCCGAAAAATGATTGTGTGTATGCGGCATAAGAGTTTCAATTTGTATGCAATCAGGCAGGTCCTTCCACTACATGGATTTGGTAAATCTGAAGATAAAAATCTGAAGAAAATCTAATAGTGTGTATGGGGCTTAACAGTCACTCTAGAACACTTATGGGTAGCCTCACTAGAAGTACACGTCAACAATAAATGGTTTTCTCAAGCTATTCATCCTACTAGCAGCTAATGCACTAACTGAAATAACCACTAGATGTCATATGACTCATTCTAGCTAATCATTTCCTGATTGGTTGGTTAAATGTAATTACTGTAAGAAGTACAATATGTTCAAGAAATCAAATATTTAAGAACATGATACTAAAACATAAACATCAAAATAGTCACCAGTGATAACTGAATCTTCATTTTGAACAAAATGGGAGGGTTACAAAAAAAAATCATTATCACATAAATTTAAATAAAGTCAATTTTTTTTTATTTATTTTTTTATTTTTATTTTAAAGTTTGGCTCCTTGGAGGGCTGCTAGGCAAGATATTGCTACCGAAAGGCCCCACGGTCCTCCAATGAATATTCGTTTGCTTGTTTTAGTTGTTTGGTGTTTTAGACCAGCCTTCTTCAACCAGGGTGCCCAAGTACTCTGGGGTGCCTTCAGGTTTCTTCAGGGGTGACTTGACAAAATGCTTAGGAATTGCCCAAAAACTGTATACAAGCCAGTGGTCGGATCAAGCCTGCTTATTTGTTACGTAAAGACACAAGTTTTCATTGTGCATCATTACAACCTTCCACCGCCAGTGTCCTAACAACCAATGACATCATCGGTTGATAAGGAGGATGTTGGGCACTTGCACAGCATCCTTGTTTGCCCCTCCCCTGCCACACTTCTTCAGCACCAGGGTCACATTAGCTAAATGAGAGAGAGAAACTAAAGAAGAAGACTGGACTGAATAAAAGTTGAGAAACACTGTTTTAGACAATTGGTATGAAAATATCATTTTGAAAAATATAGGGCCAGATTCAGAGAGCCGTAACTCCTGTCTAACTGGTGTTAGACTGGAGTAATTTCAAATTACGCACGTTTTTTAACTAGTCTGAAATCTCAAACCATGAAAAGACGGCTGCGGGCTTCAATTCGACTGGATTACGTGTTCGTACGCCATCGGATCTACGCTGCAATAAAATTGCGGCCACTGGGTGGACTTCCCGTCGTTTTCCGCGTCGGGGTATGCAAATGAGCTTTTGCTGGCTATCCCCGAAATTACAATCTTCAATCGCAATCTCTTACGGCATCTTTAGTCATCTTTTTTTTGCGTAACACTATACCAGCTTTTTGCTGGTCTAATATTAGACAGCCCATGTTAAGTATGGCCGTCGTTGCCGCGTCGAATATCAACGTTTTCCGACGTCTTTTTTTATTTTTTACGTAAGTCGTCCGGGAATAGGAATGTTCGTAAACGACGCTACTCAACAAAAAAAATGACGTAACGACGTGATTTCGCGCAATGCACAGCGGGAAATTTCTAAACGGAGCATGCGCAGTTCGATCGCCGCGGGGACGCGCATAATTGAAATGCTTCACGCCCCCTAATTGCGTATTTCGATTACGCGGCAAGAAATAGACTACGCCGCCGTATCGTACAGGCAAAAATCTACCAGAATTCGATTTAGAGCCTGGTAAAATACGTCAGCGTAGAGTATTTAGAAAACGCTGCGCAAATTTACGTGTACCTGAATCTGGCCCATAGAGAGCAACGGTTTGTCTATTTGACCATTATTTGGCATTTCTTAACAAATAACAGTAAAATACAAATAAAAACAAGGAAAACAGCAACAAATTTTGTTGTTTCAAGTTGCTATTTGACCCTTTTCGCCTACTGACTAAACATAATCTCCAATAACAACTATATAACAAATAACATAAAAGAAATAAAAAAAAAAAATCACAGGGAAGAGCAAAGTCGATTTAACCACTTGATACCCGCCGGCCGTCAAATGACGGCGGGCGGGATACTCTATTGTCCTGACAGGACGTCATATGACATCCTGTCATTTAAAGCTGCTAGGGGCGCACGCGCGCCCGTCGCGTCACTGAGAACACCGTGCGTGTGCCCGGCAACAGCGATGGCCGCCGGGCACACGTGATTGCCGACAATTGAGCTGGGACGGGGAGCTCTGAGTGTAAACACAGAGCTCCCCGTCCCTGTCAGGGAGAGAGGAGACCGATCTGTGTCCCTTGTACATAGGGACACAATCGGTCACCTCCCCCAGTCACCCCCCTCCCTCTACAGTTAGAACACAAACTAGGAGAAATATTTAACCCCTTCCCCGCCTCCTAGTGGTTAACCCCTTCCCGCCAGTTACATTTATACAGTAATCAATGCATATTTATAGCATTGTTCACTGTATAAATGTAAATGGTCCCAAAAATGTGTCAAAAGTGTCCGATGTGTCCGCTATAATGTCCCTGTCCCGAAAAAAAATTGCAGATCGTCGCCATTCCTAGTAAAATAAAATAAAAAATAATCATAATTATGTCCCCTATTTTGTAGGCAATATAACTTTTGGGCAAACCAGTCACTATACGGTTATTGCGATTTTTTTTTTATTTTTTTTTACCAAAAATATGTAGAAAAATACGTATCGCCTAAACTGAGATAAAAAATTTTTTTTTTTGTTTGTTTTTTAAATGGGATATTTATTATAGCAAAAAGCAAAAAATATTGTGTCTTTTTTCAAAATTGTCGCTCTTTTTTTGTTTATAGCGCAAAAAATAAAAACCGCACGGGCGATTAAATACCACCAGAAGAAAGCTCTATTTGTGGGGGAAAAAAAGGACATCAATTTTGTTTTGTAGCCACATCGCACGACCACGCAATTGTCAGTTAAAGCGACGCAGTGCCGGAAGCTAAAATTTTGTCTGGGCAGGAAGGGGGTGTAGGTGCACAGTAGGCACGTGGTTAAACTATGCATTTTTTGGGATTGTTTACTTGGCTGTGTTCTTTAATAGTTTTTAACTGTTCTGTATTTACAGTCTTGCTGTTCTGAAGGACTTTGGACCTTGGTTAGCCAAAGCATGAATATTAAAGAATGAACCCTGTCAGCGCCTTGCCCAACCTTTCCTAAGCAGCCGGGGCATTAGTCTTAGTTGCTGCATTGTTAGGGGGGGTGGTTCTGAAATACAAAAACACCTGCGTTAAAGAGGAATTAAACTTTTTGACTTTTACCTATAGGTAAGCCTATTATAAGGCTTACCTATAGGTAGTTTAAATATCTACAAACATGCATCGTTTAGAAGATATTTAATTAAATGCAGCCAGTGACATCACTGGCTCATGTGCTCTGAAGGAAAGGCCACCCGTGCCATTCCTTCTGAGCCCCATGCTGTAAATGGTGGCTCCCGTGCACATGTGGAGGAGTGCTGTCATTGCGGCTCTGACCAGTCACAGAGCTGGAGCTCGCGAGCCCGGAAGCAAGATGGGTGAAGATGGAAGCGCATGCAGTGCTAACATTGTGGTGCTGGAACAGCTTCATTTTAAGGTAAGTTTCACATAATATGCTAGTATGTGTTGCATACTAGCACATTATGACTTTAGGTTGCAGGGGGGAAAAAAGGCTAGTGGTATACAACCGCTTTAAAGTGGAACTAAATTCTTCATACTTACCTGTCCAGGGGTCAGGCTAGTGGGGGGTGATGTCAGGAGGCCATCATCCCGGCACTGTAAGCTGAGTTGTGCATGCACAACTCAGTTTACAGTTCCCGGAGGTGATGGTAAGCAGGCAGGTTGGGGCATTTTATTGCAAAAGAGAATGCATGTTTTTTTCTGCAATAAATGTCTGCCTGCTCCCAATTTTTTACAGCCGGACTTTAGTTCCGCTTTAATGCTAGTGATAAACTGCATCATATATGCCATAGTTCCACTCTAAATGTAGACATTAACTGAATGACATCAGTTTGCTAAAACACTACATCAAAATCAAATGCTATTTATGTTATCTTTTCTCATCCTTTATTGCATTTGAGTAGTGCTGATTTTTGGCTGACTTTTTACAGCAGTTTCATGTCTATATGTTGCATTTCAGAGAGGGCTGCATGATTTTTCTCAGGTTTTCTGATGGTGACAACATGCCTGCATAAAGTGAAAGTGTAATGTTAAAGCAGCCACTTCCAGTCTTTTTTAGAAGCCCACATGACATGGTGACAACATGTATTGTCACGCTATAACAGGAAATGCCTAAACAAAGACCATGCATTTTCTAATGACTGTTACAAAAGTTTTGAATATGACTGTTGAAATTACACTAGTGTATTTTTTTTTATTCTGTCATAATTGGCTATAAAATGGTACATAGGGTTGAATAAGAACATGGTCGACCATAGACAAAAACATTACTCATAAAAGCCACGACTATGGTGTCAATGTTACAACAGGTCAACATATATAAACGGGTGAAGGAATAGACCTACAGAATGTAAAACCGATGAAAAAGAAAAGAAAAAAAAAGGGGGGAAAAAGGGAAAACCAAGGCTTCCACTGCAGCAACATAGCCGGTAAATCTGCACCATAGGACTAGTAAGGAATGCCTGATGTCAGAGTTCAATCTAGCCTAGGTGAAGCAAATAATCTAGACTTGTCTTGTAATGAGCACATAAAACACATTAAGATAGTGGAGAAATACGAACTAGCTTCTGGGGATAACTCCAAGTATAGCAATAGCACTGTAATGAAAACGTTTCAGGTAGCTGCACTCCAATACAACTATCTTTATTGGTATAAAAGACAGTCAATACCACACATAGGGGCACAAGTGACAGCTTTAGCTAACGTGTTTCACACCCTTACTGATACTTAGTCATAGCAAAAATAACAGGCTATATACAGTGCAGAAAATAAGTATTTGAACACCCTGCTATTTTGCAAGTTCTTCCACTTGGAAATCATGGAGGGGTCTGAAATTGTCATCGTAGGTGCATGTCCACTGTGAGAGACATAATCCAAAAAAAAAAAAATCCAGAAATCACAATTTATGATTTTTTAACTATTTATTTGTATGATACAGCTGCAAAGAAGTATTTGAACACCTGTCTATCAGCTAGAATTCTGACCCTTAAAGACCTGTTAGTCTGCCTTTAAAATGTCCACCTCCACTCCATTTATTATCCTAAATTAGATGCACCTGTTTGAGGTCATTAGCTGCATAAAGACACCTGTCCACCCCATACAATCAGTAAGAATCCAACTACTAACATGGCCAAGACCAAAGAGCTGTCTAAAGACACTAGAGACAAAATTGTACACCTCCACAAGGCTGGAAAGGGCTACGGGGAAATTGCCAAGCAGCTTGGTGAAAAAAGGTCCACTGTTGGAGCAATAATTAGAAAATGGAAGAAGCTAAACATGACTGTCAATCTCCCTCGGACTGGGGCTCTATGCAAAATCTCACCTCGTGGGGTCTCAATGATCCTAAGAAAGGTGAGAAATCAGCCCAGGACTACACGGGAGGAGCTGGTCAATGACCTGAAAAGAGCTGGGACCACCGTTTCCAAGGTTACTGTTGGTAATACACTAAGACGTCATGGTTTGAAATCATGCATGGCACGGAAGGTTCCCCTGCTTAAACCAGCACATGTCAAGGCCCGTCTTAAGTTTGCCAATGACCATTTGGATGATCCAGAGGAGTCATGGGAGAAAGTCATGTGGTCAGATGAGACCAAAATATAACTTTTTGGTCATAATTCCACTAACCGTGTTTGGAGGAAGAAGAATGATGAGTACCATCCCAAGAACACCATCCCTACTGTGAAGCATGGGGGTGGTAGCATCATGCTTTGGGGGTGTTTTTCTGCACATGGGACAGGGCGACTGCACTGTATTAAGGAGAGGATGACCGGGGCCATGTATTGCGAGATTTTGGGCAACAACCTCCTTCCCTCAGTCAGAGCTTTGAAGATGGGTCGAGGTTGGGTCTTCCAACATGACAATGACCCGAAGCACACAGCCAGGATAACCAAGGAGTGGCTCTGTAAGAAGCATATCAAGGTTCTGGCATGGCCTAGCCAGTCTCCAGACCTAAACCCAATAGAGAATCTTTGGAGGGAGCTCAAACTCTGTTTCTCAGCGACAGCCCAGAAACCTGACTGATCTAGAGAAGATCTGTGTGGAGGAGTGGGCCAAAATCCCTCCTCCAGTGTGTGCAAACCTGGTGAAAAACTACAAAAAAACGTTTGACCTCTGTAATTGCAAACAACGGCTACTGTACCAAATATTAACATTGATTTTCTCAGGTGTTCAAATACTTATTTGCAGCTGTATCATACAAATAAATAGTTAAAAAAATCATACATTGTGATTTCTGGATTTTTTTTTTTTGATTATGTCTCTCACAGTGGACATGCACCTACGATGACAATTTCAGACCCCTCCATGATTTCCAAGTGGGAGAACTTGCAAAATAGCAGGGTGTTCAAATACTTATTTTCTGCACTGTATAAGATCAATGACTAAATATGTCAGCTTGGGCGTGGCCTGGAAAGCCATGGTGTAGGACGTCTGCAGTGTGAGCTCCGTCTGCCCATCCTCCTGTTTATGCCATCCTGCCTCAATCCTGCTCCCTGTGTACCATCCTCTCTCTCTGGGGGCTCACCCTGCTTCCCCCCTGGTCCCTGGAGCCTCTCAGCCTGTTCGACGCCGCCCGCGGCCGCCGCCGTTCTCCTCGTCCGGGCAGCTGCTCTAGGAAAGACCGCGGCTTCGGCCTAGTCCTGGAAGTGGCGGCCATCTTGCTCCACCCGGCGGCAGCTCCAGCACGATTCCTCGGCCTCCCTGACTACACAGCACTCGGTCCCTCTGGCTAACATCTCCGGACGGCCACTAGACGTCACCGCTGTGCCTGCTACAGGTCCTGCAGTTCTCCCCAGGTCAGTCCGCGGCTCCGGCCCAGCTCCACTAACGGCGGCCATCTTGCTGCACCCGAAGTCACCAGCAGACTTGTCCTTGCTTCCAGCCTGCCTTGAGCCCGATTTCCCTCTGGAGCAGCCCTCCTATTGCCCACAGTCCCTCCTCCATCACCTCCTCACTCTGCGGCTGCTCCCGAGCCGGCCCGTGGTCTTGGACCGGTTCCCACGGAGTGTCAGCCATTTCACTTCCCCTGGCAAAACCCTATACAGGATCTGTGGGTCCCGCTGGTCACCCCGAACTTTGCCCCTCCCCTTTGTAGCCACTGGACACTGTACCTAGTCAGCCATTGCCCATTGATGCCGTGGTGACGTCCCTGAACCACGGTGGTGGGGAGATAGAGGATTCGGCCTAGCCCGCACTGGTCATCTTGGTGTACCCTGATATCCCCCCGACCGCTCCTGTAACATGTCCCCAGGGAAAAAGGGTTCTGAGGCCGTCGACAAGCTGGCCAAGTACCGACGGCTTGGGGAGGAGCAGCAGACCGGGGATGGCGTTGGCACCTCCTCGGGAGCGGAACATTCCGATGCGGCCACTAATAGAGTCCTTGACGCCATCGCCATGTGCCAGAGTACGCTTACTGCCAAAATTGAGGAGGTCAAAATTGATGTGTCCCTTATCCGGCAGGACCTCTCTACCCTACGGGACCGTGTGGCGGAGACGGAGACCCGTATTAGCAGAGCAGAAGACATCTTGCACCCCCTGCAACACACCACGGATGAGGTGCGTCGCCAGCTGCAACAGATTAGCGCGAAACAGGACGACATGGAAAACCGCCTCCGAAGATGTAATCTCCGCTTTATCGGCCTTCCTGAGGCCGCTGAGGGCACCGACCCGGCAGGCTTCCTTGAAAATCTCCTGACTTCCACCTTTGGCCGGGATGCCTTCTCTGTGATGTTTGCGGTGGAGCGAGCCCATCGGATCCCTGCCCGCCCTCCTCCCCAGGGAGCCCCGCCGCGTACCCTGATAGCGAAATTTTTTAACTTCAAAGATCGCGACAAGATCCTCCGCCTGACCAGAGAGAAGGGAAATATTCCCCACGTCAACACACATGTGGCCGTATTTCCGGACTTTTCTAATGAGGTGCAACGGCAGCGGTCCAGGTTTCAGGATGTTAAGCGGCGTCTCCGTGTTCTACACCTTAAATACGCCATGCTGTACCCTGCAAAGCTCCGTGTGGAATGTGACGGCCGAACTCACTTCTTCGAGGACCCCGAGTTGGCATCTACCTGGATTGACCAGAGGGAACGACGAGACTGACTATACTGCGCTGCTTGCAAGCTGTGAGTACTTAATTTTTCCACCCCCTATTCTCCCATGTGCCCACACTGCTGCCTGATCCTGTTTCGATGTTTGTCCCTCCAGCGGGTGCACTGATTGGGTGTACCCTCTGCCCGGGTGGGGGGGTCGGACCTGGAGATTCTTTTGGGCCTAACTGGACCTAGCAACAAGCCTGCCGCCTCCGGGTGACCTCACTGACATGTGATCCCCCGCTATCCCCTCTCTTGCGGGCTGCTTGTGGAGAACAGTATACTGAACATTACTGAAACTTTCTGCATTGCTTTACCTACCACCCTGATGGCAGACGGGTTCCCCTTGCACTGTCGTGCTCACGCTACACACTTGTAGCTTCTACACCCCACGCACTTCTCAGAGAAGAAGTCGCCCCCCTAGGATCTCTATGGACTTTTTCACCCCCCGTTTGTTTGATAATTTTTTCTTCCCCCTTTTTTTTCTTTTTACCACAGGTATCTATGCCTCTTTGAAATTAAGTCCCTTGCCTCCAATGGGTTTACCACATTGGATGTCCCCCGTTGATACCTGGTTTTGGGATGCTATGTCCATGCCGTGTTGGGGTGGCACTGGACTGGGTGGGAGGGGTAATGTTGTGGTAGTTTTTTCACCACCATGTTTACAACTGTTTATTTCTATTGAAGGTACTTTGTTATTGTCATGCATACATTATCGATATTGGCTGCTGGTATGTTTTATGCTATCTAATGTGTCTATCTCTGCTCTGCTGGTCCAATTACGGTCTGTCATATGTACCCTATACCCGCCATGAGTTCCCTGAAGCTTCTTACGTGGAATGTTAGGGGTCTGCGCAATAAGATCAAGCGCACAGCCGTTTTGACGTTCCTCAAGTCTCAGCGTGCTGACATTATTACACTAGTCGAGACCCATGTCACAGGCCACTTGCAATCCTCTCTTAAAAAGCCCTGGGTAGGGTGGGCCTATCACGCCACCCATACCTCATATTCCAGAGGAGTATCGGTCCTTGTTGCTAAACGGGTGCCGTTCAATCTAGTGCTGCTCCAGACAGACCAGCAGGGCAGATATGTATTTATACACGCCACTATTAACGGATCCCCTATCCTGTTACTAGCCTGCTATATCCCCCCCCCCCCATACAACTCAGCTGTAATTAAGGAGGGCCTTGCCTTTATGGCACAATATCCCTCAATACCGGCAGTGTGGATGGGGGATTTTAATATGACCCTCACTCCTGCTCTAGACCGAATGGGTATACTGGACCCCCCTCTTGACCCGCCGACCCACACCAGACTACACCGCATACTGACCGACTTTGCCCTTGTTGATACATGGCGCCACAAACACCCGCACACACAGGCTTTCTCGTGCTTTTCAGCCAGCCACAACACTATGTCACGCATTGACTTCATCATTATTTCAAAGTCCTTGACGCCTAAACTGGAAGAGGTGGGTTTTGCTCCGAGAGTACTCTCGGATCACGCCCCCTACTGGATCATGCTCCGGCTCTTGAGGGCCTCCCCTGCTCCTTCTTGGCGGCTAAACCCATTTTGGCTGACCGCTCTGCAGGACCAGGATGACATCCCGGCGGAGTTGCAGTACTATTTTGCAGCCAACGGGGATTCGGCCGCATACGATATGGTGTGGGAAATGTTCAAGCTTCACGCCCGTTCTCTGCTTTCCACACGTATCAACAGACTTAAACGATCGTCGAAACTCATTGTCCAGCAGGCTACTGACCACCTACGGGAGCTGGAGGAGACGTTCCGTCGGGACCCCTCGCCCAGCACCGCTAATACACTTAAAGTTCAGGCGCGGCAGGTTTCCCAATTGCATATTGAGAAGGCCAAACAACGCATATTTTTCTGTAGGCAAAGGGTGTTTGAATATGGGGAACGATCGGGCAAATTGCTTGCGTATCTTGCCCACCTAGACTCGCGCCCCCCAGTGGTGGTGTCGTTGACCGACCAGCAGGGGAACGATGTTACTGATCCACAACGAGTGGCGGAGGAATTTGGGAGATTCTACTGTGCGCTCTACACTTCCCGAGTCACCCACACTCCTCAAGACACCAGGGACTATTTGGCGAGTGTTAGGTTCCCTCGATTGACTGATGACCAACTTGACCTCTTGGAGGCCCCTATCACTAAGGAGGACATCTCCGAGGCCATCTCCTGTCTAGCCACATCTAAGGCCCCAGGGTCGGACGGCTTACCACTTGAGTTCTACGCCACCTACTCTGAAATTTTAACCCCTAAACTCCATGATCTGTATAAATCCATATTTGACTCAGGAGTTCTACCCCCATCTATGAGAGAGGCCCAAATTGTGGTGATCCCTAAGCCTGGTAAGGACCCCAAACATCCAGAATCGTATAGACCCATTTCCCTACTACAGGTAGACATCAAAATACTAGCCAAGATCCTAGCCTCCCGCCTCAACCAGGTCATTCTATCGTTGATCCATCCTGATCAGACAGGCTTCATGCCAGGTAAGAATACTGCCATGAATATTCGCCGCCTATTCATGAACATTCAGGGGTCCCATCATGAAATCGGCTCGAGGGTCGTGGTGGCTCTAGATGCCGCCAAGGCCTTTGACTCCGTGGAGTGGAATTACCTGTGGGAGTGCCTTTTGGGATTTGGATTTGGCCCCAACTTTATCCGCTGGGTCCAACTCCTATATCAGTCCCCAAAAGCCAAGGTGTTTGTGAACGGTTGGCTCTCTGACCAATTCCCGCTGGAGAGGGGGACCCGACAAGGCTGTCCCCTTTCCCCTCTGTTGTACGCCTTGGCTGTGGAACCACTGGCCATCCTGATTCGCGCAGACACCGGTATTCGAGGCCTCAAGATAGGGAATATGGAGGAAAAGATTGGGATGTACGCTGACGACACACTCTTGTACTTAGCAGACTCGGGTCCCTCTCTTGTTGCAGCCCTCCAAGCCATAGAACGTATGGGTGGCCACTCGGGTCTAAGTATTAATTGGTCTAAATCCCAGATCCTTCCGATCGACCATTTCCCCCCCTCGTTCACATCCCCCCCTCTGGCCCTCCCAAGGGTCTCCTTGATCAAGTACCTTGGAGTGCAGGTCACCAGATCCCTCACGGACTACACACTATTAAACATTGAACCCCTATATACCCTGATCAAGACCAAGACACAGACATGGGCCAGACTACCCCTGGGTGTAATGGGACGCGTCAGCCTAGTCAAAATGATACTCCTCCCAAAGATTCTCTACTTGGTATGGCATGCTCCCCTGTATATACCTCAAAAATTCTTCAGGATAATTGAATCTATTCTTAACTCGTTTATATGGGGTCACAACAGACACAAATTATCTTGGAGAATTCTGAAAAACCCTGTGACATTGGGAGGAGTCGCTTTCCCAGATTTTCAGGATTATTACCTTGCCTCCCAGCTGTCCCATTTTTATCATTTCAATAAAACAGAGCGATCACGGTACCAGCTATTGCTCTGTGAGCACCCTGACGATCCTGCCCACTCTCCACTTCAGTCGGTCCTCAGAACCCCTTTGACAGGACGTCCCCCTCATCACAAAGCAGGCATGCTGGCGCACCACCGAAGGGTATGGCAGACAGCATTACAGAAACTCGGGACCCCACAGGTCCATTCTCATACCCCTCTCTGGTTCAACACATGCCTTCCTGAATTATTGACCGTTCCGGACCCACGCCATGGGATCCTGTACATACACCAGATTATGACCCCTACGGGGCTTAAAACATTCCAAACGCTGAAAGATGAGTTTTCTCTCCCAAATCACCTTCTCTTTAGGTACTTGCAGCTGCGCCATGCTATACAAACCCAGTTCACCGGCTCCAACCCGTCTCTGGCTGTTCCCTCTATAGTAGACATAGTCACTGACACCGCACCAGCCAAACTAATTTCCACTCTATACTCCGCCATCCGCCTCCCTGGTACAACAGCTTTGGCTTATGCTGCCAAGACTAGGTGGGAGGTGGACGTTGGACTGGTTGAGGATGAGGATTGGGATGAGATTTTGGGGGGCACTAAAAAAGTCTCCCCCAGGCTGTCAGACCACCTCACACAGCTGTATATCATACACAGGACATACCTGACCCCTCAGAGGATAGCGCGTTTTAAACCCATGTACAATCCAGGGTGTCGCCTCTGCGACCACACCCCAGCCTCCTTCTATCACCTTCTATGGTCCTGCCCAGTTATCCAAGCATACTGGATGCAAGTGATACGCTTCCTGCACGACGAGATGGGCTCTCCTGCTACTCTAGACCCAAAGATGTGCCTACTCGGTCTGCTGCCGGAATTAGATGCTGATAAACACCTGCGTACCTTTCTACATGAGACGCTCTTCTTGGCGAGAAAGGTGGTGGCCCGTGTTTGGATGCAGGCCCTACCCCCACAATTCAGTGCTGGAAAAAAGTAGTCAATGATGCCCTCCCATATAAGAAACTGATTTATGTCCATAGAGGGTGTCCGCTTAAGTATGAGAAGGTCTGGGGCAGATGGTTGGCGGATGGCGAGACGACGTGTGTGTGCATGATGTGCTTAACTCCCCCCCCTTCCCTTTCCCCTTTTTGTACCCCTTTCTTTTTTTTTTTTTTTTTTTTTTTATGTGCGCTGGCTCCACCTCCGCTCGGTCTATACCTTTATGTCACTCAGGTAATCCAATGTGTTTATGTATGTATTACTTTTCTTTTGGTCACAATGGTTTATATCGATTTATGTACCATGCATGTACTCTTCAATAAAGTTGTTTTTTCCAATTAAAAAAAAATATGTCAGCTTAACCACTTAAGACCCGGACCAAAATGCAGGTAAAGGACCTTGCCCCTTTTTGCGAGTCGGCACTGCGTCGTTTTAACTGACGCGGTCGTGCGACGTGGCTCCCAAACAAAATTGGTGTCCTTTTTTTCCCACAAATAGAGCTTTCTTTTGGTGGTATTTGATCATCTCTGCGGTTTTTATTTTTTGCGCTATAAACAAAAATAGAGCGACAATTTAAAAAAAATGCAATATTTTTTACTTTTGCTATAATAAATATACCCCAAAAATATATAAAAAAACATTTGTTTTCCTCAGTTTGGGCCGATACGTATTCTTCTACATATTTTTGGTAAAAAAATCGCAATAAGCGTTTATTGGTTGGTTTTCGCAAAATGTATAGCGTTTACAAAATAAGGGATAGTTTTATTGCATTTTTATAAAAAAAAAATTTTTTACTACTAATGGCGGCGATCAGCGATTTTTTTCGTGACTGCGACATTATGGCGGACACTTCGGACAATTTTGACACATTTTTGGGACAATTGTCATTTTCACAGCAAAAAATGCATTTAAATTGCATTGTTTACTGTGGAAATGACAGTTGAAGTTTGTGAGTTAACCATAGGGGACGCTGTGACTTTGAGTGTTCCCTGTGTGTGTGTTTACAACTGTAAACTCACTGTTTACTTATTGTGAAAAAATTAGGGCTGTTACTGATCAAAATTTTTGTGTTCGATTAATCGTTTATTTTTTTAATCGACTAATTTCGATTAATTATAACACACATACAGATCCAACTACTTTTAGCTGATCTCCTTGCAGGCTGATTCCCAGTGCAGCTCCCAACCACTGGAAAAATGGATAGCAGGATACAAAAAACACACAAAGGCAGCACTCGATGGGAATGGCATTAAAACTTTTATAGTCTTCAAGTAGGTAACAAAATAAATATTGCACTGGAGATAAAATCGATGTAGCTACATAAACTGTAAAAATGGTGCGAGTAATACCAAACGGTACCAAAAGTAGTCATAAAAAAATGTAGCAAAGTATGATACTGGTATAAAAAATGTGTAAAACGATGCCACTGCTGAATCCAGATGAGGAGAGGTTAACATCAGTCTGTCGGCATGTAGATGTCCCGTGAAGGGAACTATAACAACTTCCAGTGGATGGTTGTAGAATCCCAGGTTAAAATATTTTGATCGATCAAAAAAATTAAAGATTAATCGATCAATTAAAAGTTTATTTGCACAGCCCTAGAAAAAATAAATAAAAAATTAAAACAATTTAAGTGAAACATTTTAAATAAAAAGAAAAAAACATATAAAATCAAAAACAAAAATCATATATATGGAAAATGTTCATATTGTTCCAGATATGTTGAAATACAGGTATTCAAACGACCAGATGAACATGTCCTACAAATATACAGTACATACATATATGAAATTACAAACCTCAGAAGTATGCATATATCCGAAGACATTGGAAAAACGCAAAGGCTCCAGACACATACCTAAATGAAAAAAGATATCTAAACCTAAATTACTTCTCTGGAAAATTTTCAAAAAAAAAAGGCAAAAAAGGACTCGATCAGAACCATAACCTTACAGAAGGATGATGATATCATATGAACATAGAAAAACAAATATAGAGAAACATTAATGATTCTTTCTTCTGTCATATAATTGGATATGGAGCTGATCCCTTAGGCGGCGTACACACGACCGAGGTTCTCGCTGGAAACCAGCGAGAACCTCGCTGGAAGCTGCATTCCAGCGAGAACCTCGGCCGTGTGTACGCTTTTGGCGAGCATCCCGTCGGGAATGCCGTCGAGCAGAAATAGAGAGCATGTTCTCTATTTGCTCGACGGCCCGCCTGGATGAATGGCTGGTTGCCATTCCCGAC
Organism: Rana kukunoris; assembly: GCA_029574335.1. Taxonomy (NCBI): domain Eukaryota; kingdom Metazoa; phylum Chordata; class Amphibia; order Anura; family Ranidae; genus Rana; species Rana kukunoris. The sequence continues at coordinate 278,362,181 of CM056050.1, read as the reverse complement.
GGGCGGTTCGCCGAATCTGACGGCCGGCAGAGAACCTCAACGGGCGGAACGATGTGTTCTGCCCGTCGAGGTTCTCTGCCGTGTGTACGCGGCTTCAGTCTGGAGATCGTCCGACCCACATACTGGATTGGACATGACTCACAGGTAATGACATAGACAAGATACCTTGTGTTGCAATTATTAAAAGATGAATGTTTAAACTGTTTATCGGTTGTAAAAGAGCGGATAGTGTCCCCTCTTTTTTTTTTTCTTTACTTAAAATTTTTTTTTGCATCATATAACATACAAAAGACATAAAACAAAACATCATAGAAAAGAATAAAAGCATACAAACAGGTCCACGTTAGTGTCATTTGTGGTGCTCAATATAATGACTAAAAAAAGGGGGGAAATAAGGCAAGTAAAGCATCATATCCATAATTTATCTGATGAACGTAAACATAAATGTGTCGCCCCAAATAACCCATCCCAGCGTGAGGCTAAAGGTGACTTAGACCCCATAACATGGATGAGAAACTAGGGAGGGATAAGGAGGGACAAAACAAAATAAACAAAGCATAACAAAACAGGTATGTGGGTACATTGGCTATTCTGGTTTGGCTAAGGATCCGGAGCCACCCCATTCCCAATCCCATCAGGCAGAGGGGTTGCAATGGGTGGAGTCCCCTGAGAGTGTCCCCTCTTTTTATATGAGGGCAACATTAACATCCACTCACGCACCGAAAAGTCCCTTTGAATTTCAACCAGTGTGTGGCAGATTTTGTACTGGTATACAAACTGGGAGATAGGGTTTTACCTAAAATGGGGCTTTACGAGATACTATCCTTACTTCCTTTGACAGAATTTGAGCATAGATAGGATCAGTGTATAGTACTGGTAAGTATTTGAGAATAGTGTTTCTGATCTTCTTGAATTCCACTAAAAGGAGAAGAAAAAACATGAAAATCGGCCTGCAGAGAAATGTTATTTTTATTTTTATCCAGCAGCAAACTGTTGCTTGGAGTATTCTCAGCCATACCAATGGCTCTATTAAAGGAGTTGTAAAGGAAAAAAATGTTTTGCCTAAAATGAATGTTTGCAGGGTAGACAGACAGAATATTGTAATGATTCTGTTAAAAAAACTAGTAAATACCTATTAAATTCTTTTATCTATATCACCTCCGGCGTTCTAGTTTATGTTCTCTCATTCACTTCCTTTTTTTTTCAAAATTCTTTATTTACTCACAACAGAGAGCACATCCACATTATCATTGCACACGTAATAATATCCACAGGTAGACAGACATAACTCAATCATGTACACTTGGCAGTTGCTCGATGGGTTAACAGTCCGCGCCAGGCCATCCATTCACACGGGCGCCCCGCACCAACAGCAACGAGTTCATCATGCTATACTCAATTCGGCGTTGCTATCATAACATTATCTACCCACATGGCGTGGCATGAAATTAGGGATCCGCGGACCCGCCCTCTTTATTCCAATTATCTAAAGAATAGTAAAAAAAAAAAAGGGAAAGGAAGCAGTAGGGCATAGCAACTCCCGAGATATATACAGGAGATGAAAGAGGAGCAGTCACCCCGAGAGGGAAGCTCCCGGTTGGTGACACAGAGGGAAGAGGGGAGGGAGGGGGGGGGACAAGCTTGCGAGTATGGATCATTGTGTCCGTCAGACCCGTCATCACACCTCGGGATGACAGACCCGAGTTTTCCTCATTCACTTCCTGGTTTGCGGCGCTCATTCATGTAAGAACTACATTTCCCAGTATGCATTGTGGCACGCCCAGTAATTCACACCTCCTTGAAGTCTCTAACACGAAGAGAGCGTCCTGCCGCACAGATGTAGTTCCCAGGAGGGGGCGAGCATGTCACTGACCACCACAGTAAAGCCTCCCTTCACAGTGGTGAGTAACAATCAGACAAGCAGGATGTGAACAGAACAGAGAAGAAATAGAGCCACTTCTGAGCAAAAACGAACAATGAGGAAGTGAAAAAAGGAATGTCTGCAGGTAAAGGATGCTTATAATGAAAAAAAAATGTTTTTCTTTACAACCCCTTTAAGGATAGACCTAGAGTAACCCCTATCTTTGAAAGCCATATCTCCTATTTATCTCTTGAAATCTACATCATTGGTACAAACACACCTAAGTCTCAAAAATGTACCCACAGGTACTGTATGCTCTTTATAGTGTGTTTGGGTTGAATAGAGTCAGCCCTTATAAGTGAGTTACCAGCAGAAGGCTTTCATTAAATACTAGAGGTTACCCTGCTGTCCTCGTCTGTTAATCTGACACCTAGGAATTCAATAGGTCTAGATTCCCAGTGTCCTGTGAATTGCAAGTTTAAATAGGTATTTCTCATATACTGTAACCAGTCATCCAAATATCTCTCCCACCCTCCTATAAAGATATTGGCTTGGGAAGGGGAAAACTAAAAGTATCAGTACATTCTTCTGTAAAGGGAGTAACCAGTTTAAAAGGAAAAGTTGGGATGGGCACCTCCATCCATCCAAAGACAGAGAAGCAACCAGTGATGGCCCGTCAATAGGGCGCCGCCGCCCCCCAAAGTTACTTATATACACTACCTAACTTATTCTTAAAAATTCAATGCAGGCCCAAATGCATAAAAAACCTTTTGTGCTGCAGCACCCAGACCCCCCCCCCCATGTTCTTAACTGAGCCTGATTGTTCCAGTGATGGGGACAGGCACAGCAGCTCCAGCCGCCTGTCTCGGGACCTCATTGGATAGATTGATAGCAGCAGGAGCCATTGACACGGAAGCTGGGGTGCAGGGCCGATTCCTGCTGCCTGTGTCAATGGACGCAGCAGCAGGACTCGGTAGCGTGCCGACACGAGTGCCTCCATGGAAAGTGTCTCTCCGTGGGAATGCACAGCATTATATTTGGAAATGACAGGGTATTAGAATATCTCAAAACATCTATACCGTTCTAAAAAATTAAGGGGACTGGCGTTACCAAATTTTGAATTATATTATCAAGCAATTGCACTAGCCCATATGGCAGACTGGAAATATGCTAAAAAGACTAGACTCTGGGTAGAACTTGAAATGGCACTAGCGGAAACTGACTTATCAGTAGTGCCATGGATACCACGGGCTGGCGACCACAACATGTCCCCTGACTAAATCAACCCTGGCAATATGGGACTCCCTACATACTCGGTATGGTTGGGAATATAATTCCCCACTAATGCCCTATCTGAAACTTGAATATTTCATGCCAGGAGTACTTGATAAGGGCTTTGAATTATGGTTCCCAGGGATAACACACTATTACACCAAGCATTAAAAGACTCAAAAATTAACCAATTAAGTCCTTATGTGGGGTAGATCAGCCAACACGTCTTTGAGAACCTGGGTCTTGCCCCAGGGAACATGTATCAATGGAAAAAAAAGTTGTAAAAATGGTAGTTTCTTCTGGAGCAGCGATTTTAATGATGCTTAAAGGAACACTAAAGGTTTGTTTTTTATTAGATCAATTGATTGCTGTAAGCTAGAGCATTTAAATATCACTTACCTCGTTTTTCCTTTTAAACCCCAAAACACAGTAATCCAGGTTTGAAAATGCCATTTCCTGTCTCTCCTCTTCTTGCTTTCCACCAGCATCTGAGCTGTTTTGTATGATGGAAAGCAGAATGTGCTCACCCCCTCCCTATGACTACAGCCATGCATGAAGATGCTCTCTTATCCCTCACAGGGATAGAGGCCAAGCCTAATGAGATCTGTAGTTCCCATTAGGCCGTGATGTAGCAAGAATGAATGCGCACCGCAAACCAGGAAGTCAATGAGAATAACGATTCAGGAGTGACAGAGGTGAATAAAACGGCTCGATTTCAACAGGTATCAAACTAGTTATAATGCAAAACATTACTTTTTACTTTATCAGCTACCGTCAGACTTTAATTTAAGAGGAAAATATTTTTGTCTTTACAACCCCAAAAAAATGCAAAATTCCTTTAAATATCGTACCTGCTGGGTGTCTATAGTATGCCTGTGAGGTGGCACGTGTTTAGAACTGTCCCTGCACAACATTAGATTACTATAAGAAACAAGTAATTTAATACTGCTTGCGGCTTAAATGTAATGTTTGGTCCCTGCAATATGGATAAAAATCACTGAAAAAAATAGCATAGGTTTCCCCGCCACCACTCCCCCCAGGTCATTACAAGACCCTTTGGCCCTATATACTTTGAACAGCAGTATACAGCAGTATACAGGCAGTGCAAACAAGACAAGGACTGTAGGTTTGTTAAGTAGAATCTGAACCATGTCATACTTTTCTGCTGCATATTGCACAATTTCCTAAAGAGACCCTCAACAAACTACATGATACTTGTGCCTGATAAGGCCATTGATGTTCCAGTGAAGGCCCGTGAGCCTGGCCATATAGGCTTGGCCCCCAAAGCGCACGTGCTGCGCGACAACAATATGTTGATTTTTTTAGGGGTGGGGGGGGGGGGGGGCCATTCCAATGCCAGATCTTGGCTGAATAAATTATTTTTTTGGGAAAGAAAAATTCTAGAAACCAAGTGGGCTTAGGTGCACAGTAATTAGCACACTTGCACTATAGGAGTTGAACAGGATGAGCACTGCCAGAACACCAGAATTGGCAGGGTCGCCACTGGCTCCCTGTGCTTTAAACAGATTTGAACAGGTTCATGAGAGCACATATGACTGACGTAAAAAGGGTCTGGAGAACATTACGTTGCCTGTAACATCATTCTGCATGACTGTTTTGGTGGTGGGTCTATGATGGCCTGTGGAGGCATATCCATGGAGGGATGCACAGACCTCTACAGCAGGGGTCTCAAAGTACCGGCCCGCGGGCCATTTACGGCCCCCGGACTGGTAATAAATGGCCCGCAGGCAGGGCGGGTGCCGCAGAAGTGTAGATCGAGGTGCATGAAGAGTAGCGCAGAAAGCGTCTGTCAGAGGTTCACTTCTCTCATGTCACGCTGCTACTCCCCGGCGGCCCCTCCTCTCTTCCATCCCCATTTGTTTGTGACATCATCTGGGATGGACAAGAAGAGAGGAGGGGCCGCCGGGGAGTAGTAGCGTGACATGAGAGAAGTGAACTTCTGACAGACGCTTCCTGCGCTGCTCTGCATCTGAAGAAAACAACAAGTAAACGCTGACCTTTGCCCTGATTTGCTCTCATGTGCCCTGGTGTGCTCTCATGTGCCCTGATGTGCTCTCATGTGCTCTGATTGTGTCCCATGTGCCCTCATGTACCCTGATGTGCCTCATGTACCCTGATGTGCCCTATGTACCCTGATGTGCCTCATGTACCCTGATGTGCCTCATGTACCCTGATGTGCCTCATGTACCCTGATGTGCTGGGCTCTGTACATCAGGGTACCCTGTGCCCTGATGTGCCATGTGCCCTGTACTCATGTGCTGTGCCTGATGTGCCCTGGTGTGCTCTCATGTGCCCTGATATGCCCCATGTGCCCTGATTGTGCTCTGATTGTGCTCCTGATTTGCTGGGCTTTGTACCCTGATGTGCTGTTTCATGTGCCTGTACCCTGATGTGCCATGTCCTGTACCCTGATGTGCCATGTGTCGTGTCCTGATATGTCCTGTCCTGATGTGCCGTGCCCTGTACCCTGATGTGGCCTGTTGTGCTGTACCCCTATGTGCTGTGCTCTGATGTGCCCTGTACCCTGTTGTGCTCTGATGTGCTGTGCCATGTACCCTGATGTGCTGTGCCGTGTACCCTGATGTGCTGTACCCTGTACCCTGATGTGCGCTGTGCCCTGATGTGCGCTGTGCCCTGATGTGCGCTGTGCCCTGTACCCTGATGTGCTGTGCCCTGTACCCTGATATACTGTGCCCTGTACCCTGATGTGCTGTGCTTTGTGCCCTGATGTGCTGTACCCTGATGCCCTGTGCCCCGATGTGCTGTGCCCTGATCTGATGTGCTGTGCCCTGATGTGCTGTGCCATGTGCCCTGATGTGCTGTGCCATGATGTGCTGTGCCATGTGCTCTAATTTGCTGGGCTCTGTGCCTTGATGTGTTGTACCCTTATGTGCTGTGCCCTGTACCCTGATGTGCTCTGTGCCCTAATGTGCTCTGTGCCCTGATGTGCGCTGTGCCCTGTACCCTGATGTGATGTGCCCTGTAACCTGATATGCTGTGCTCTGTGCCCTGTACCCTGATGTGCTGTGCCCTGATGTGCTGTGCCATGTGCCCTGATGTGCTGTGCCATGTGCCCTGATTTTCTGGGCTCTGTGCCTTAATGTGCTGTACCCTAATGTGCTGTGCCCTGTACCCTGATGTGCTATGCCCTGATGTGCTGTGCCCTGTACCCTGATGTGCTGTGCCATGTGCCCTGATGTGGTGTGCCATGTGCCCTGATGTGCTGTGCCATGTGCCCTGATTTGCTGGGCTCTGTGCCTTGATGTGCTGTACCCTTGATGTGCTGTGTCGGCAGTGTAGTTGTCTGTCGGCAGTGTAGTGGTCCGTGTGCAGTGCAGTGGTCAGGGTTAATAATGCATTTGCTGACACCAATACTAGGGGTTAATAATGCTTCTGCTGACACCAGTGCTGGGGGTTAATAATGCGTCTGCTGACACCAGTGCTGGTGGTTAATAATGTGTCCGCTGACACCAGTGCAGGGGGTTAATAATGTGTCCGCTGACACCAGAGCTGGGGGTTAATAATGTGTCTGCTGACACCAGTGCTGGGGGTTAATAATGTGTCCGCTGACACCAGTGCTGGGGGTTAATAATGTGTCCGCTGACACCAGTGCCGGGGGTTAATAATGTGTCCGCTGACACCAGTGCCGGGGGTTAATAATGTGTCCGCTGACACCAGTGCTGGGGGTTAATAATGTGTCCGCTGACACCAGTGCTGGGGGTTAATAATGTGTCCGCTGACACCAGTGCCGGGGGTTAATAATGTGTCCGCTGACACCAGTGCCGGGGGTTAATAATGTGTCCGCTGACACCAGAGCTGGGGGTTAATAATGCGTCCGCTGACACCAGTGCTGGGGGTTAATAATGTGTCCGCTGACACCAGAGCTGGGGGTTAATAATGTGTCTGCTGACACCAGTGCTGGGGGTTAATAATGTGTCTGCTGACACCAGTGCGGGGGGTTAATAATGTGTCCGCTGACACCAGTGCCGGGGGTTAATAATGTGTCCGCTGACACCAGTGCCGGGGGTTAATAATGTGTCCGCTGACACCAGAGCTGGGGGTTGATAATGCGTCCGCTGACACCAGTGCTGGGGGTTAATAATGTGTCCGCTGACACCAGAGCTGGGGGTTAATAATGTGTCTGCTGACACCAGTGCTGGGGGTTAATAATGTGTCTGTTGACACCAGTGCTGGGGGTTAATAATGTGTCTGCTGACACCAGTGCTGGGGGTTAATAATGTGTCCGCTGACACCAGAGCTGGGGGTTAATAATGCGTCCGCTGACACCAGTGCTGGGGGTTAATAATGTGTCCGCTGACACCAGAGCTGGGGGTTAATAATGCGTCCGCTGACACCAGAGCTGGGGGTTAATAATGTGTCCGCGGACACAGAGCTGGGGGTTAATAATACGTTCACTGACACCAGTACAGTTTTTGAAGTTTGAAGGTTTGCATGCGGCCCCCCATGGGATATGAAAACTTGTCTTGCGGCCCTCAGGTAATTTGAGTTTGAGACCCCTGCTCTACAGGCTAGACAATGACACCCTGACTGCCATTAGGTATCAGAAATGGAAAGCCATTCATTAAAAAAAATGTTTACATTGTTATCATGTAATCGCTATGATATACCATAGTTATCACATGATACCCGCTTACCAATTACTGGTAACTGTAATCTGTTGTGTCACCGGACACAGCTTTCACAGGAGGGGCAAGCTGTGTGCTCCTAACCTGGATTAGGCACAATTATGTACATGTATGTACAGGTTAAATATTACTAAAAAATCGCTGCTCTCTGCCAAACTGAATTTTTTATTTTATTTTTGCTGTGGTACACACTCATATGGGGCAGCCCCCAGCCCCCTTTGCCATTTGTTTGACAATGCCTTTCCTAATCCTTGATTGAACCAAACCCATGTACTAGTTTAGTTCATCACTACTCTTTACATCATAACTGCAAAGTATTTTCCACCTGTTCCTTTTCCTTGCCACAGTCTTCCTTGAATTCCCCTCCAATTCAGCAGTTTTTTTTTCATTTGTTCACTAGTTCATGGTTTCTAAAGGTTTGAGTGTTTCTATTTGTTTACATTGGGCCAGATTCTCGTACATGCCACGGCCGCGTAGCGTAAGCCATTTACACTACGCCACTGTAACTTACAAGTGCCGTATTCTCAAAGCACTTGCTCCGTAACTTGCGGCGGCGTAGTGTAAATGGCCCGGCGTATCCCTGCGTAAATCGAAGGGGGCGGCTTGTATTTAAATTAAGCGCGCCCCCGCACTGAACGAACTGCGCATGCGCCAGCTGGAAAAAAAAACAGTGCGCATGCTCCAACTCACGTCAGAAAACGTTGATGAAACCGACGTGAAAACGACGTGATCGTCACTTACGCAATGCCCTATTCGCAAACGACTTAGTTAAACGACGTAACCAACGGAAAAAGACGATGCTGTCCCGACGCCATACTTAACATGGCATACGACGGACCTTCGTAAACGTACCCCTCATATAGCAGGGGTAAGTTACGCTTAACGGAAACGACGTAAACGACGAGGAGGCGGCGTAAGAACGTTCGGGAATCGGCGTATCTTGCTCATTTGCATAAGCAAATGAGAAATCGATGTAAACGCCACCTAGCGGCCGGCGTGACATTATATTTAAGATCCGACAGTGTAAGATTATTACGCCAGTCGGATCTTAGCGTAAATCCGGCGTATCATGTTTTCAGGATAGAAAACAATGATACGCCGGCAGGAAATTCGAATTACGCCAGTGTATCTGTAGATACACCGGCGTAATTCTTTTGAGAATCTGGCCCATTGTCTTTAGTAGCAGTATAACCAAATACACTGAGGTGCCGTACACACGGCAGAGAACCTCGACGGGCAGAACACATCGTTCCGCCCGTCGAGGTTCTCTCCCGGCCGTCGGATTCGGCGACCCGCCCGTCGGGAATGGCAACCAGCCATTCTTCCAGGCGGGCCGTCGAGGAAATAGAGAGCGTGCTCTCTATTTCGGCTCGACGGGCTTCCCGACGGGAAGCTCGCTGAGACCGTACACACGGCCGAGGTCCTCGCTGGAATGTGCATTCCAGCGAGGTTCTCGCTGATTTTCAGCGAGAACCTCGGCCATGTGTACGGGGCCTGATACTCATATTTCCTGTAAAAGTCTGATCTTCTTTTTGCAACTGACATCATTTGTTGACATTTTACAAACGTCATATAAATATCCAAACCATATGATGCTATGCCCCTCTTGAATTTATCTATTGGTCCCTGAAGTTGTCCACCACATTAAGGACAAATTGGAATCTTAAGGTAAGGAAAGAAGAGGGATCAAAGTCTACCACAAAATCCCCTGGTGGCACAGAACCTACATTACCAGTGTCATTGTACAAAACCAATGTTTATGGTTGGAGCCCTACGGCCGATACGGACATGGACACAGACTAACTAGGACTCACAACATATAATGGGCCTGAAGTGTGCGCTGGCCTTAATGGACGGTACGCCAAAATAAGGGGGCATACCCTGTTAAATGATGGATGTTGGAGAGAAATGATGCTGGGCATTCCTGTGAAATGGGATGGGGGGGTGGGCGAAGTGCACCGGAAGCCTGTGTAGGAAGCAGGAAACCGACGGGGCCCGGAAGCAGGCGAGGTGTTTATATAGCCTGCCGGGCTCCTCCCATAAACACAGGCCGCTGCTCGGCCTTCTAACTTATGGTTGGAGCCCTACGGCCGATACGGACATGGACACAGACTAACTAGGACTCACAACATATAATGGGCCTGAAGTGTGCGCTGGCCTTAATGGACGGTACGCCAAAATAAGGGGGCAAAGACATTCAGGTAGGGTACAGTTTTATTAAGTCAGAAGATTAATGAGCCAGTTTGGCGAAGGCTTGAGCCATCTCTGCCTGAGGGTCAGGAATGTACCGGGCGAAGCAGGCAGACTTCCACCTACCTAGCTTCCTAATGATATGGTCGGGGACCCCGTGTCGCGAGGCGGCTGAGGCTGCTCCGATACGAAAGGAGTGGCCCGAATACTGGGTAGGATTGAGGTGCAGGCCCCGTAAGAGGATCCTCACGTGTCTAATGAACTGACTGGTGTTGAGGGGTTTGTCCGGAAAAGGGAGTAGAGGAGCGGAGTCTGATTGGGCTGGCAAAAGTAACAGTAGGCGGTCCAACACGGTCACTGGGCACCAGGCGTTACCCGTCTTGTAAATGGTGATATCTAAGCCTGGGCCTGATTGCTGTGTTTTGGAGGTAGTGAGGTGGAGCTTGAAGCGGTCTTAATGCGGACCAAGTGTCGTCTGCACAGGACTTGGCCGGCAGGGCTGTTGACGGTAAACTCGCTTGGTCGGAGGAAGCCATAATACGCTAGGTAGATGGCTGCTTGTATGACCAAGCTAGGTAGGAGGCCGAACGGGGATGTTGCAAGGATGGCGGATAGATTTCTGAATATGGTGCTGGTTATGGGCAGGCGTTTGGCGTTGACGGGTGGTTGTAGCTTCTGGACTGCGCGTAGGGCGGCTTTGACCGCATGAGACGTAAACAACGAAGGCTTCGCCGGGTCTTGTAAGGCCAGAAAGTGCTGGACGCCTGCCAGGTAAAGGCGGATGGTGTTATATGAAAGGGACTGGCAAGTATGGCAGTAGGAGATGAAGGCCAGTACGTGCTTGACAGTCGGGTTGGTGTTCGCCGAGTGGTGCGTCAGGAATTTGTTAAAGGTGTCCCATGCTATGCGATAGGACTTGAGGGTATTGCGGGAGAGGGACTGGTTAATCAGCTGGGTAGCTAGTTGTAGGTGCCGTGTCAGTCCAGGGTCAGTTGAGACCAAGGTGGGATAGGGGCTGAAGATGGATCGGCTCCGGGTTTCTGCTGAAAAAAAGAAGCATAATTAAAGCGGGACAAGGCGTCTGCGGCGAGATTACACTTGCCGGGCAGGAAAGTACAGTGTACGTTGAATTGGTGTAGTAAGGATAGTTGCACCAGCCGACGTAAGAAGGACATTATAACAAGGGACCTGGACCTGCCCTTGTTGATAATGTCGGCTGTGGCCTGGTTGTCGGTGGTGAAGGTAACCGTTTGTCCGGCCCAGCTGTGGCCCCAGAGTTGGGCGGCTGCTACGACTGGGTACAACTCGAACAAGGAGGACGTCTGGGTGAAGCCAGGGATGGCTAGTATTTCTGGCGGCCATGGTCCTGCAAACCAGTGGTGGCCAAAAATAGCCGCGAAACCTGTGGAGGCTGCGGCGTCGGTCACTATTTGTGGGGAAAGGGGCGACACTGACGGTATAAACATTGATATACCATTCCAGTTGATAAGAAATTCTTCCCACATTGAGAGGTCTGCTAAGGCTGCAGCATCCAATTTGAGGATCTGATCGGGGTCCTGTGCTTGGGAAAGGAAGACCAGGAGACGTGACACGAAGGACCGGCCCTGAGGGATGATCCTTACCGCGAAGTTGAGCATCCCGAGAAGGGACTGCAGCTGCTTCCTGGTGCAGCCCTGCGTTTGAGTGAAAGTATGGAGGACTGCCCTGATCCGGGTCAGTTTGTCGAGGGGGAGGATGGCTTGCATGGAGGTGGTATCCAGGTTAACTCCCAGGAAGGTGATGGAGTGTGCTGGGCCATCCACTTTGTGTTCTGCTATGGGGACATTGAGATTCTTGAAGACGATTCTCAACTTTTGGAGGTCCCCTGGAGACGTGTCGGGTGGTTCGATCAGCAAAAAGTCGTCCAAGTAGTGGATGACTTCTTGGCACTGGGCTTGGTTCACAAGTATCCACCTGAGAGTCTGTGCGAAGGTGTCGAAGAGCCAGGGACTAGACTTGGAGCCAAATGTCAGCTTAGTGGCGAAGTAGAATGAGTCTCTCCACTTCATGCCGTGCCAACACCAGAGGGATGGGTGGATAGGCAGAAGTTTGAAGGCGTCTGAGATGTCGGCCTTGGAGAGCCAGGTGCCCGTGCCGGTTTTGATTATGGCTTGGATTGCCATGTCTACGGACGCGTATTTTAGGGAGAACTCCTCCGATGGGATTAAGGAGTTCAAGCTGGGTGTGGGGGAAAAATGAGGCGCAGACAGGTCGTAAACCAAACGTGTTTTATTAGAGAACTTGCTCTTAACAAGCCCGATAGGGCTGACTCTCCAGGTGCTGAAAGGGGGCTTGGTGAAGGGGCCTATGATGAAGCCTCGCTCTAGCTCTGTCTGTAAGAGCTGGTCTATGGCCTGCTCGTCTGTGGCGGCTGAGCGCAGGTTTCTACACTCGTGCGATGTGTGGGGCAGTGAAATGAGGCCTGTGTGGAACCCTTTTGTGAAGCCTTGGACGAGGAAGGTGGTGAGAGAGGGGGTGGGATGGGAGGTGAGGTAGAGTTCCAGCCAGGGGATGTTTATGCGGGCTAGTCAGGTCTTCTTCTGTTGCTTGACTAGGCAAAGGGTTCTGGGGTGCGCTCTGTGGCACGTAAGGCAGACGTGGAGCAGACGGCATTGGCTGAAGTTGCAGGAGCCGTGGTTGAAATTATTACAGATGGCCGCGCCGCCTAGCGTCTGTACTGGCCGCCCAAACTTGTCGGCCTGGGTCGTCTGCTGGGTGGACGGTAGGCCCGAAGCTTCCCTTGAGGTGGAGGGGAGTTCGAACGGGCGAGTGTCGGCAGTGGTGGCAGTGTTGGCGCACCACGTGGCGGTGTGGGTGGATGATTGGCAAACTGCACATAAGGGTGAGCGCAGGCCGGCGAAATGACGGCAGAACAACTCGGTGTCCATGAGACTCCAATCAGTCGCGGTCTGGAATTGTAGCAGCCTGGCCGCTGCTTTAGCTGAGAAGGAGCGGTGGTAATCATAAAAAGAAAAACCTCCATATTTGTAACCCAGATCCACTAAGGTGTGGAGATAGAGGTCCAGCTCTTCCCTCCTACCGGGTGAGGCGGAGCATAGGACGTCCCTGAGCATGCCGAAGGCCAAGGCGAATTCCGGGACCGACAGCTTACGGTTGAGCCTTGGGTCTTTAGCCTTGAGGACCACTGAGACGTCTCCCCAGGCATAGGCTTTGTTCTCAGCTAGGTCATGGACCGAGATGAGGAGGGAGGCTAGGTTGACGTCTTTGCCGTCCAGGATGTCCTTCCTGATGTTGGCGGGGACCAAGTGTGCTGGGAGGACTACTGAGCACTTGCCTGCGGGTGTTAGCGGGGAAGGTAATTGCGGTTGAACTGTTGACGGGTCCGGGGTGAGCGTGGATGGATCGTGAGTGGCCGTAGACGGGCGAGCCTCGAGAAGAGTTATTCTCGCCTGTACATTTGTGATTGTGGTGGAGAGGGTTGCAACCATGGCGTGGAGTTGGGTCATGGTGGCGGCTATGGCGTGTAATGAGGCTTGCTGGGTGCTGAGTCCGGGTGAGGCTGGCGGGACATCATTTGACGCTGGAGGTGGGAACAGGAGTTTGAAAAGTTCTGCCTTCCTGGCTGTGGCCGGAAAGGGCACATTCTTGCGTCTCAACTCTGCTGTTAGTTTGGGGATGGTCCATCCCCTGAAGGAGCGTATGCTGCCGCTCTCTGAAGCAGGGGGTGGTGAGGAAGGGGCAAAAAGGTCCTCGCTGCCGTCCTGAGACATGACTCAGGGTAAATCGTGCCCTGGGTAGGGAGTCTTGTCAAGGAGGTCTGGGTGGGATGAGCAGGAACCTGCAGGGGTGAGAAAAATGGGTTGCTTCTGTATCCTGGGGGGGATGGGGGTTCCTTTTTTTTTTTTTTTTTACCTGAAGAAATTACTGAATCTGGCGTGCGGGAGAAGCTGGTGAGCTTGACTGACCTGTGGAGAAATGACAATGTATATAAGGACGGGGGCTAGCCAAGCTTGAACGTTGTAAGCGACCGACGAACGGGATGGGGCAGTAAAAGCTTGTTGGCCGAAATGTCCCATGACAGAGGCCTGCAGCGGTGCGTTGCAGGTGAGGCTGACAACGCGGGGACTCTGGAGCATGTGCTGAAATGAGGGTGACACTGTTTGGGGAACGTTCGAGGCAAGCCTGCCAGTGGGAACGTGCTGGGGATCTGGACTTGTGTCGACTAAATGAGTGACAGAAATTCCCATGACAGAGACACGAACCTCTGGAGCATGTGCTGAAATGGGGCTAAAAAGAGCGGGGTGTTTGGGTCTGGAATGTGTGTGGAGACATGTGTGGGCTAGCTGGGGTGTGTTAGTGGTAGGGCAAGTGGCTGAAATGAGCCGTGACAGAGACATGAACCGGTGCACTGTGACTGACCACCGGGCTCTGGAGCATGTACTGGAACGGGGCTACAGTAGATTTGGCTGCGTGGAATGGGGTGAAGCTGCAGGTGAGAAGGCGCCTGTGTGCGCCCGTGACGTACTGCAGCTGGGTGAGTGGGGAGGGAACGTCCCACGAGAAAAGAGTGAGAGTGCGTATGTCACAACTTTGGTGACTGCTGGGCTGTGGAGCGCGAGCTGGAAGTGCGGATGGAGCGCCGCGCAACAAAAACAAGGTGTGCGCCTCATATTGCCGTGCTGCGAAGGGGTGTGCAGTGCTGAATACTGTGGCAGGGGAGGTAGGGCTGGATTTGCGTGGGCTGCCTACGCAGTACAGTGGTACTCCGCAAGGTCCGTGGCGCTGCCCGAGGGGTGAGGATCACATGGGTTCCCGCGAAATGGAGATGGAGGAGTGCATCGGTATGCATGTAGGGTTGAGGGTAGGCAACACAGGTGCGCCTGTGGTGAAATGGGAGGAGCTACCAGTAGGTTGCTATGCGGAAGTGCAAGTTAGAAACAGAACAACAACAACGACAACAACAAACAAATTGACAATTTAAAGTGCCTATGAACCAAAAATGTGCAGTGGCAGGTTACACAAGACGCAGGATTGACCCATCTATGACATTGATGTACATGTGTATAGTGACCTACTATATTGTGGCAATGAGGTGACACTTGTCAGATTTCAGGTGCTAAGTACTGGATAAGCGACTAGAGGTGACAGTGGAGAGTGTGGGTGAAGTGCCGTGTGAAGCAACAGGCGTGGGTGTGGAGCGGGAGTAGTTGGCACAAGGAGTGGGTGAACGGGACGAGGTGGGAGAAGTTGAAATGACTGGCTGCCGTGAAAGTGCAGTGACTGTTGTTGGTGCGGTGGGGGCTGAAATGGCTGGCGAGACAGGGGTGCGGTGCGGAAGGGAGTCGGGTGCTGGGACAGTAGAGCCTACCTTGCAGCGGACGGGCGGATGAGAACCGAGGGACGTCTCGGTGTCTGCGGAGGAGGCTGGATGCTTTGAAAAGCGCGGATGGTGCGGTCGCGACGGGTGACGCAATCGCAAGTGCGCCGGAAGCCTGTGTAGGAAGCAGGAAACCGACGGGGCCCGGAAGCAGGCGAGGGGTTTATATAGCCTGCCGGGCTCCTCCCATAAACACAGGCCGCTGCTCGGCCTTCTAACTTATAGGAAGAACTTTTACTGACTGGACAAGATATACAAAAAATAAGGGAAAACACTACTGCTCAGGATAATACAGTGTCAGTTATAGAAGATGCTATTACACATCTTACCCAGAATTCCTAAATGAGACCAGCACAAAACAGAAATAAGATATGGAAAAAACAGATTGCGTTGGAGCAATATTCATTTAATTGTCATTACAGAGAAATCAGAGGAGGTTAACCCTGTGGACTTTATAGAATCCTGGCTTATCCAGACCTTTTTTTTTTTTGATGTCACAATGTAGAGTATAAGATTTCCTATCATCTGTGCCCAGTCTTGCCACACAGAGTTAATCCAGTGCTGAGTAATCCTATTTTAATGTCCAGTGAAAATTAACAGAATTCCAGATAAAAACTTGCTAAATTATAAAGTCTGTTTCTCTGAGTGAGAGGTTATTTACATATCTAGCTTGGACATGTTTATCATATGTTATGTTATGTTTATCATAACATGAGGTGATCCAAAGTTCATTGTATATTACCAGGATGTGTTATGTGGGGGAGGGGTGGATTTCTCACTTTTTATACTGTGAATTACCTCATGTTATGATAAACATAACATAACATATGATAAACATGTCCAAGCTAGATATGTAAACAACCTGTCACTCAAAGCAAGAAGACAGAAACAGACTGTGGGCCAGATTCACGTACATCTGCGCATTATTGGACCGGCGTAGCGCACCGCCTTTATGTTAGACTGGCGCAATGTAGTGGCGCAATCACCCTATTCTCGTTGGTTTTACGCAGAAATTTGCGCCTGCGCAACGTTATTTCTGAGGCGCAAGGCGGAGTAATACAAATTGGGAAGGACGTGGGCGTGTTACATTGAAATGAGCCGTGACCCCATGCAAATGAAGGGCCGGCTGGCTCGCGCATGCGCGCTTGAAGCAGACCATGGTCAGCACCTCTGTGTGCATGCTCACAACTCGGGAATGGCGCAATCAGTGAAATTGGAAGTGGACTAGGGCAAAATCGTGAAGTACGCAGACAGCATAAATAGACAGACACAAACGCACTTCCTTTGCAAAAGTACATCCCTTTGTATCCCTCCCTATACAGCAAGGTGCTTTTGTTCTGTTGTTAGTTGCGTTGTGGTTTGTCTTTGTGATATTTGTGGACTGTGTGATCTAGTGTTTGTTAGAAGATATTTGTAAGTGATTTTTGGTGACTGCTTGTGAGAGTTTTTGGTTGATTTTTTTGTTTTCTTGCTTGATTTTTCCTGCTTGTTTTTGTGAGTGCTTTTTGCTGTTTGATTTTTCTGAGTGATTTTTGCTGATTGTTTGGGAGAGTTTTTGTATGAGTATGACGGAGAGAAAGAGGAAGTTAAATTTTACTTTGGGGGAGAAACAAATTCTTGCCCGGGCCATTTCCCAATATGGGCGTTTCCTCCACGGCCGGGAGAGTGACAACACCACCCCGGCCAGGAGGTGTGATATCTTGCAGAACATTACTGACGAGGTAAATGCTTCGGGGGGGGGGGGGGGGGAGACCCGGACACGGTCGGGGATTGAAAAGAAAATCAATGACCTCCGGCATCTGGTCAGAAAGAAGCTGGCCAAAATGGTAGCCCATGCCAGGTAGCCCATGATGATTTGGTTGGCCATGCGTCTGAGGATTGCAGGGACAACCTGGTGCACACATCTGCTCACGGAGGATTGTGCCATCCCAGCCACCACTCCACTTGTTCTTTGAAAAGAGCCACTAGCAAGGAAATGGAGTGTTGCCAGGACCTTGACCAGTGGCTGCACTGCATGTGAGCGGTGTGTTGGGCTGGTGATGTCCTCCTGCAAGGTTGTGGTTAATTCCAGGATGGCATGAGGGGTGAATCTGAAGATGCGATACACCTCAGAATCACTCATGCCAAAGAGGTCTATGCGGGTGCGGTATATCCTCTCCCGTGCCCTCCTCTGTGCCCTCCTCCTTCTTTGCTCGTCTAAAGTCAGTAGTATAGCTATGAGCGAGGATGTCTCTGGCATGTTGGCATACAGATTGTTGGGCAACACGTGTGACTGCTCTGCTCCTCACTAACGGTGTTGCTTTCTCTGACATGTAGACAAATTGTCTAATTTTAGACCACCTTTTCTATGGTCTAATTTTAGACAAGACGTGCAGCTGTTGCGCACAGTGCGTAGCCTGCGCTGCACCTACATTCTTTTGTGGATCCCCGTAACTCCCTCATTAGCATATTTGAATAGCAAATCAATGGTGTGTCTAGCGCAGTTTTGCGCGGGCGGATGCGCCTGTCTAACGAAATTACGCTAGGCAAAAAAAAGTAGATTTCTTGCGTATATCATTTTGGGGATGCGGAGTATCGAAACGCATGCGCAAATTTAGACTTACGCCGCGCATCTCCTGTTACGCTGGCGTAATCGCTCTGTGAATCTGGCCCTTTGTATTTAGGCAAGTTTTTATCTGGAATTCTGTTAATTTTCACTGAACATTAAAAGAGGATTTCTCAGATCTGGATTAACTCTGTGTGGCAAGACTGGGCACAGATGATAGAAAATCTTATACTCTACATTGTGACATAAAAAAAAAAAAAAACAGGACCATTTATGATCAAACTGCTTATATACAAGGACCGTGATATTATTCTGAGAAAAGCAAGAGAGTTTTTTTACCTTAACATTAATGGCTCTAAAGCATCAGTATTGCATGACTTCTCTTCAGAAGTGAAAAAAAGCATGCAAAATTCCTTCATATCAAGTGCAGCCTTTAGGCCCGTACACACAATTCAAATTTCGGAAGGGAATTGTCATTCAACGGCCTGTCATGCTAAATTCTTGCCATTAGTATGCTCCTTTCGACATCCGATTTTAATTTTTCGTAAGACAAAAGCTGGATGATCAGACACATTTTTGACGAACGACAGCTCAACGTCCAATATTCGAATGGTTAGTACAGAAATCGTTACAAAAAAGTCGAAAGTACAAACACGCATGATCGTAATTGAGAAACGACCCAGGAGAGTTCGGTCTTGTAAACTACCTTTCGTAATCTAAGTTAACATTTGTGACGCAGCAATTGATGAAATTACGAAATGCAGCGCACATTCTCATCTTTAACCACTTCAGCCCCGGACCATATTGCTGTCCAAAGACCAGAGCACTTTTTGAGATTCGGCACTGCGTCGCTTTAACTGACAATTGCGCGGTCGTGCGACGTGGCTCCCAAACAAAATTGGCGTCCTTTTTTTCCCACAAATAGAGCTTTCTTTTGGTGGTATTTGATCATCTCTGCGGTTTTTATTTTTTGCGCTATAAACAAAAACAGAGCGTCTATTTTGAAAAAAATGCAATATTTTTTACTTTTTTCTATAATAAATATCCCCAAAAATATATAAAAAAAAATATTTTTTCCTCAGTTTAGGCCGATACGTATTCTTCTACATATTTTTCGTAAAAAAAATCGCAATTAGCGTTTATTGATTGGTTTGCGCAAAAGTTATAGCGTTTACAAAATAGGGGGTAGTTTTATGGCATTTTTATTATTATTTTTTTTTTACTAGTAATGGCGGCGATCAGCGTTTTTTTTCGGTACTGCGATGTTATGGCGGACACTTCGGACACTTTTGACACATTTTTG
The DNA here is from genome assembly GCA_029574335.1 of Rana kukunoris. Taxonomy (NCBI): domain Eukaryota; kingdom Metazoa; phylum Chordata; class Amphibia; order Anura; family Ranidae; genus Rana; species Rana kukunoris. The sequence goes on along the minus strand of CM056050.1, from coordinate 278,342,966 downwards.
GGACCATTGGCATTTTTTTAGCGATCAATGCTATAAAAATGCATTGGATTACTATAAAAATGCCATTGGCAGTGAAGGGGTTAACACTAGGGGGCGGGGAAGGGGTTAAGTGTGTTCCTATTTGTGTTCTAACTGTATGGGGGGGGGACTTACTAGGGGGAATCACTGATCTTCTGTTCATACATTGTATGAACAGAAAGTCAGCGTTTCCCCCGCTGACAGGAACGAGCGCTGTGTGTTTTCACACACAGCTCCCGTTCCCCGCTCTGTAACGAGCGATCGCGTGTGCCCGGCGGCGATCGCGCCCGCCGGGCACACGCACGGGACTCGGGGGCGAGCGGGGGGCGCGCGCGCGGGCCGCCGGCGGCGCGCACGCGCCCCCTAGTGGCCGCGAAAGGCGCGACGTAGAGCTACGGGCTCTCGCGCACCCGTGCCGACCTGCCGCCGTATAACTGCGGCGGCTGGTCGGAAAGTGGTTAATGGGATAATAATGAAGCTGCTTTGCTGGTGATACTGATGGAGTTATGCCAAATTTATTTTAAAAGGCATTTGTTTTGTAGTGATATAAATAATATTAATATAATGGTTGTTGTTTGTTATTTGGGGAAGTTACCACAACACAATAATCCCTGAGTTTTTAAGATCAAAGATACAACTTTGTTGGTGTCCCTTGTTCATTTCCCATTGTGTTGTTTTTAATGTAACTGCCTACTCCCAAACTGTCATTTGAAGGTCAGAAACGACCTGAAAATTGTGAATCAACACTCACCAAACTTCTACTAATACGAAATTAGCAGAAGGGACCCAAAATGAGGTGCTGGAGAAATGAACTTCCTCTTTATACTCTTGTAGTATGTCACTATGTTCGTGTTTGTGGAATGACAATTTGAGAATAGTTAGTATGCTAGACAAAATCCTGCACACATGCTTTTGACAAAAATCAGACAACAATCGACCTGCGTGTACTAGGCTTTAGTGCGCTTCAACTATCTTATTCAATGTTACACCCAACGAGACAGCAGTTTGTGACAATAGGTGAAACAATTGTTTTTGAACAGGCCTGAAAACGCTGCAGGACTGCTTGACCATGATAAGGCTGCAACCTACTAGTACCCTATAGCGCTTTTGGGGCAATAAATGCCCTTTATACATTACTTGATACGGTACTTAATACATTATGTTTTTTAGCAACTTTGTTTTAAATCTGTTAAAAAAGTTCATTAGTATTTCGTGTTAGGCTGGGTTCACACTACAATTTTCCCATCCGTCAGCCGCATACGATTTCAGTTTTGAAAACGTACCGGCCCGTACGGGAAAACGTATACATAGACAATGCATTGCAAATCGTATGCACTCAGATGCATCCGGGTGCGTACGATTTGCTGGCAAAACGTTTTTTAACAGTACACAAAACCGTGTTCGACCACGGTTTTGAGTCTGTTTTTGAAACCGTATGGCAAACGCATACGTTTTTTTTTTAACATTAAAGTCAATGGAAAACGCACATATGTGTGGTTCCATACGTATAAACCGTATGCGTTTTTCGTCTGCGCATGCGCATTTTCAAAACAAGAAAATCTTTTTTTATTAAATGACACTAATTCCAAAAACGTATGCGTTTTTTTAATCAAAACCGGATGGAACCGTACGCACTTTTTGAAACCGTATACGTTTTATAAACGCATACGTTTACGTACGGTTCAATCCGTTTCAGCCGTATACGTTTTTTCATATAAATCGTATGCGGCTGATGGATGGGAAAATCGTAGTGTGAACCCAGCCTTACTTGGCTACCACTGGTGACCAGGCGTGCAGCATTTTAACCGCATTTTTTTCTGTACGTAGGTGGTATTTTATTCCTTAAAGTGCTTGAACGAGTATGGCCTCTGCAGTGGATTTATTTGTTTTGTTTGAGAGCAATCTTTCCTGCATCTAAATTCCATCCTACAGTTATCTGTCTGTATGAGAGTCAGTATACAACTTTTATACAATTGTCTTGTACAACTTTGCTTTAGATTTATCAAAACCATATAATATGAGATCAAACCTAAACACTTTCAATTTGTATACAATCAGGCAGGCCCTTGGACTACCTAGTTGAAAGTAAATCAGGAAATTGAACAACTAAAATTGTATAATGTGTATCCAGCTTAATTTAAATTAATATACTTCCCAGGTCTTTAACAGATTTATTTTTATACTTAAATGCCATTCAGTCAATATATATGTAGCGTCACCCCCGAAAGGGCCGCTGGATTAATATGGGATCAGCAGAATAATTTACCCTTGCTTGGTCTAGGGGTGCACCAGAAGCCACTAAGTAATAATTGAGTGTCCACACCGTCAATTAAGATTTTCTCAATGCTTTAATTCCAGGCCAACACAGCCGAACATCAACTCGGTGAAAGGAGAATAGGTTGATGAAGAGATGGAGATTCTGGATGTCAGGCCTGGATATATGTACAGCAGAAATAAGCCCCTTTACAGATACAATTTTGCACGCGTCGCCACTTTAAATGCTGGTTGGGAGGAACAGGTCTCTCTCACTGACCTGGCTATAGGCCTCTGCCACAGACCAATGTAGTATAGATAATTTGTCAAGGTCCAAACAGAGCAAATCCTCCCAGTAATTATCTCAGCACAGATCACCTGGTGACGGCAGAGCGTACCTGTCTATGGCCCGGGTGCCGGATCCTCTCTACGGCATCGGGAACCCAGTAAGTCACTGGGGTCCCTTTGGTTTCGTCCCAGACCGAGACTCAGCAAGGCCTGGAGGCTTGGCCAGGAGGGCCACGCCGGCAGGGTCCATAGATGTGCACACCCTGAAGGTGGGTGCTGCACCCCGACCGCGGGACCCCGCGCAGGAGAAGGAAAAAGACCCCGAACACATGACCTCCATCACAGATAAACCCTTCCCCAGCATGCCCAGCGGGGAAAACCCCCTCCAATTGGCTGCTGGAGGAGACTCCATCCTCCAGAAACCCCTCTGGCTCCCACTGCCGGCCAAAGATGATACTCACATCCCCAGACTGCAGTCTGAGCCAGTGGACCTTTCTCAGAATGACACAGGTCATTAACCTCAACAAATCACGACCGGGAGCAATGCGACTCTCCCAGTCAACTAGTTTTTAGTGTAGTGCCCATGCTACGAGCAAGGGGGCGCTACATATATTTTTATGAAAATATGCCTGTCACCTTCAGACAGGCACAAATTGACAGGCAGGGAAGATATATTTTCTTGCACTTTGTCAACACTGTTCATTGTAACATTACCAATGTGTATGTTCTTTCACCCTACATCCCTGATGATCTGAAAGCTTTTATGCATGTTTGGGAAGATGAACCTGGTCTCATGACACTCATGATTGGAGATTTCCATTGTATTCTGAACTTGACACTGGATACATTACCAACAGACCAGAACAACTCGGAGGCCATGTTTGATTGATGTATGAAGAGTTGAGCATCCCAGTGAGAGTTTTTTTCTTGTTTCTGCTACACGCGCATGTCCCTTTCTAGCATAGATGTGGTACTGTGCATGACACATATAAATCTTGGTCATATAGCTGTAAGGAGTAAATGAGACCACACACACTTAGTCATTATGCCCACCATAAGTGATCTTACCTCCAGACCTCTATGGAAGGTAACTTTATTCCCAGTAAATAGACCTATAGCAGGCCTATGGTAATGGTTTATTTGTGAATCTGTTGCAATGTTTCTTACCCAGAGATCCTGCCAGTAAAGGCACTTTCTTCTGCAGCCTGACAACTCCTGCAGTTAGGCAAGCACAGACCTGATAGTCAGTCCAAAGGAGTGCACATGGCAGGGTGAAAATAATGCTGTTAATTGTAAGCCAGAGACTTATGGCCTGTACACACAATCAGAAAATCGTACAAAAAAATACCACTTTCAAAGTGATCGTACCAAAATCTCATTGTTAGTACACAGTTTTCGAGAGCTGAAACAACAGTTCATCCAATATTATCCGATGGGACAAGCACAAAAAAATATCTAGCACAATTACAGATTGTACGATTTTAGTTTAATCAGTACAGTTGTAGTTCGAAAATACAATACAAATACACTACAACACATTACATCACTTCCGAATTTTTATTGTGTCAGACGAGAATTTTCACCACTTTAGTAAACTCTTTGGGCCAGATTCAGCAAGAATTAGATTCCCGCAGAGTATCAGAGATACACTACGCCGCCGTACTTTACCTGGCTCTAGGACGAATTCAGAGAGATTTTGGCCCGTAAGGTACGGCGGCGTAGTGTATTTCTCCCGGCGGAATCAAAATACGCGAATAGGGGGCGTGAGGCATTTAAATTAAGCGCGTCCCCGCCGCGCATGCTCCGTTCAGAAATTTCCCGCCGTGCATTGCGCGAAATCACGTCGTTACGTCATTTTTTTTGAGTAGCGTCGTTTACGGACATTCCTATTCCCGGACGACTTACGCAAAAAAAAAAAAAAAATTGAAAGTCGACGCGGGAACGACGGCCATACTTAACATGGGCCGCGTAACGTTAGACCAGCTAAAAGCTGGTTTAACTTTACGTGGCGAAAAAATGACGTACGCGATTGCGAACGACGCTCGTAACTTCGTGGATCTCCGTAAAAAGCTCATTTGCATACCCCGACGCTGAAAACGACGCAAACTCCACCCAGCGGCCGCAAAAAGATCGCAGCGTAGATCCGAAGGCGTACGAAGACGTAAGCCTCTTGGATCGAAGCCCGAAGCCGCCGTATCATGGTTTGAGGATTCAAACTAGTGATACGGCGCGCAAAATTTGAAATTACTCCTGTCTAACACCAGGAGCGTAATCGCTCTATGAATCTGGGCCTTTATTTTCAATATGAGACTAGTTCGATAATCTCATTGTGTGTACCAGGCATTAGGGTTGGCAGTCTGCAACAAAAAATAAAATTAATGTCAGGATTTCTAAAGGAAAAGAATTGCATCAGGTTCACAAAAATCTATTTGGCCCAAAAAACTGTTAACAGTGAGATATCGTTTTCAATATAGAACGGATGTGTGCAAGTACCTGTACAATTAACTGGCAAATCTATTTACCACTAGATGTCACTGGCTCCATTAGTCTGCATTAAATGAATTGCCAGTTTGACTGTAAACCAAGCCAAGACAACCAATAATATTATTTATATTACCATTTTCATTTACGGTAAATATGGTACACTAATATTATGTTGTATTATACAGCTTTAAAACTTTTAATACTGTTTAAAAATGCACTTTTAACTCTACATCTTGAAATGGGTATACACCTAAATCCAATGCCTGTCACACTGTAAGGAAATGTGTCAATGCCCACCACCTCCATTACAGCATACAGATCAAATAACATAAGCAAAGCCAATTAGAATATATTTTTGGGGTGTGACCTGTTCAGTTGTCATAAGCTGAAGAAAATAAGTGACCACAGAGAATTTTTTTTTGTTTTTTTTAATAGAAACTATGAACACTAAATTTGTTTTAATACATTGTGTAGGCATTAAAGTAATCTCCTTCAGATTCAGTTGTTTTTGAGGTGTACATACAGCCAAAACATGTCTTTTTAGATTTACATGGAGTAGGGAAGGTTTAAAATGTCAGTTTGTTTATTTTGTGTGGCCTGTCTCCCATTAGAGAAAAGTTCTCTTAATTTCTTATCCTGGAATCGCAACAGTGAGAGAAAATATGCTAAAGTGGGAGGCGTTCCCATCTTATGCAGTTATCACCTGAACAGTAGATTATTCCCCCTTACCCCTTGCTCTAGACTAGAGCAAGGGTTTCCAAACCTTTTACTTTGAGGGCCACGTTGTATGTTTTACAGATATTTGTGGGCTGAGAAAAAAAAAATTAAGGCCTTACATCTGTGTTCCTGTCAGAGTCGCCTCATACATTTGAGTTCCCATCAAAGCCTCCCTCAGTGCCGATCCTGACCTCTCTGGGGCCCTAAGCAAAATGACATGTCGGAAATTACATGTTCTTACCTCTTCTCCCATGCACCCAGCGAGTTGAGAAAATGACTTCTCACCAGGCGGGGCCTTTAGTAATTTGGGGGGCCCTCCGCAGCTTTGCGGGGCCCTAAGCGGCTTGCATAGTGAGCCTATAGAGTGGATCGGCCCTGGCCTCCCTGCTCTTTTGTGTCATCACAGATTCTAGCCACACAATTGTGTCCTCATCAGACTCTGCCTTCAATATTTTGTCCCCATTAACACTCTCCTCCTTGCACATTTATGTTCCCATCACAGCTACCCCTGCACATTTGTGTCCCCATTACAGCCACCCTGCACACATTTGAGCCACCTCCCCACACCCAATAAAACCCCTCCTGTCCATGTCCCAGTCAGTGTCCCCACATGTGTGTCCCACATCAGAGCCCCCCTACATTTGTATCCCCATCAGAGCCCCCACATGTGTGTCCCTCATGAGATCTCCCTCACACTTGTGTCCCCATGTCCCCATCAGAGCCCCCCTGCACACTTGTGTCCCACATCAAAGTCCCCACATATGTGTCCCACATCAGTTTCCCCACATGTGTGTCCGACATCACAATCCCCCCACACATTTCTGCCCCCACCAGATCCCCCCTGCACACTTGTGTCCCCTTTCAGAGCCCCCACACTTGTGTCTGATGACTGTAGCTGCAGGCAAAACGTCCTAGTTGGCCAGATGTGGCCCACGGGCCATACTTTGGAGACCCTTGCTCTAGAGTTTATTGGATAGATTTCCCATCACTTTCAGTTTTACAGAAAATGTTCCCCAGGGAAACTAGAGGGGTGAACCACCACAGCGGGAACGCAGACATCAATACAATTTTGACAAGGATTCTAACCCCTTTCCCACACTATACAGAACTAGAAAAATGCTGGTGACAGATACACTTTAATGTATTTCAGTGATATACATAATAGGATAATAAATTACTTTTAATGGGGTTAGCCCACAACAGTAATTATCAGAACTAACAGAGAGAGAGCTCTAATACTTATTTTTATCAAGTCAGAACATAATAGATAATGGTATCTATAGAATCATAGGCCCAGATTCACGTACATCTGCGCATTATTGGACCGGCGTAGCGCACCGCCTTTACGTTAGACTTGCGCAATTTTGTCGCATAATCACCCTATTCTCGTAGCTTTTGCGCAGAAAATTGCGCATGCGTAACGTTATTTCAGAGGCGTAAGGCGGAGTAATACAAATTGGGAAGGACGTGGGCGTGTTACATTGAAATGAGCCGTGACCCCATGCAAATGAAGGGCCAGCCGGCTCGCGAATGCGCGCTTGAAGGAGACCATGGTCAGCTCCGCTGTGCGCATGCTCACAACTCGGGAGCGGCGCAATCAGTGAAATTGGAAATGGACTAGGGCAACTTTGTGAACTACGCAAACAGCATAAATAGACAGACACAAACGCACTTGCATTGCAAAAGTACATCCCTTTGTCCCTTCCCATTTAACCAAGTGCTTTTGTCCTGTTGTTCGTTGCGTTGTGTTTTGTAGTTGTCAGATTAGTGTTCTGTGTGATCAAGTGTTTGTTAGTAGATCTTTGAAAGTGTTTTTTGATAAGTGTTTGAGAGACTGTTTGTTTGATATATTTCTGTTCGTTTGTTTTCTTGCTGTTTTTTTGCTGTTTGTTTTTGTGACTGTTTCTTGCTGAGTGCTTGTGTGATTTTTAGTTTTGTCTTTGTGTGCGTTCTTGCTTGATTGGTTGTGCTTGTTTTTGTGACAGATTTTTGTTGACTGGGAGTGATTTTTTTTGGAAGTATGACAGAGAGAAAGCGAAAGCTCAATTTTACTGTGGGGGAAAAAATAATTCTTGCCCGGGCCATTAGCGATTATGGGCGTTTCCTCCACGGCCCAGACAGTGCCAACACCACCCCGGCCAGGAGGAGGGAGATTTTGGACCTCATCACTGAGCAGGTCAATTCAGCGGGGGAGGGGGAGACACGGACCGGGTCTGGGATTGACAAAAAAATTTATGACCTCCGGCGTCTGGTCAAACAGAAGCTGTCCAAAATGCATGCCCATGCCAGGGGCACAGGAGGGGGCCCACCATGCCGTATTAGGCTGACAGCGGAGGAGCGTGCGGTGGCCCTGACCTTTCATCGGCATGAAGTTGAGAGCCTGCCCGTCTTTGACTCAAGTCCGGAGCCCGTGGTGCCAGGTAAGTATTTTTTTTAATATCAGGTGTGTAGCATGTGTGGGGGAGGGGGTGAAAGGGAATATGTGGCAAGTGTGTGGATCCTCCAACCTGTGAATGTTTTGTGTCATCCACAGATGTGCAGGAGGGTGCAGGGCCATCTGGCCTGACCGCACCATCCCCAGGACAGCAGCCTAATGAGGCCCCCCCAACAAGGCCGGAGTCCGCGGAGGAGGTTCAAGAGGAGGAGGAGAATCATGAGGAGGAGGAGTCCATGTCAGGCACTGGACTTGTGGTTTTTGAGGACTCTTCCCCTCTGGCTGGCAGCAGGCAGCCCTCCCTAAGGGGGAGCCCCCCCCTCCTCCCCCAACATGGCTCCCCTCCCAAGGGCCTCCCCTTCTCCCCGGCCACAAGCATCAGCTGGAGGCAGGATTTCGTCCCGGAACACCAGGGGGTGGCCGATCTCCTGCCCACCACTCTGAGAAGGGACCAGGCCCTTCAGACCCGCCATCTGGGACAGGTCAGCTAGACATTGGTGCGGATGGAGGAGAGTCTGTCCTCCATCAAGGATACGCTGGGGAACCTGGACTCCCACTCCCGGGCTTTCACAACCTGCCTAAACGACCTGCAGACTACATCAGCAGGCGTTGGGCAGGATGTAAGGGCCCTTACCCAGGCTATCCAGGCCAACACGGCAACACTTGGTGCTGCCCTGGACAGAATAGCCGTGGCCTTGGAGGGCAGGCCGCCAGGTGGGCAGAGATCAGGGGCTGCTCCTCCTTCCCCGGTTTTCCCCCTCCCCATGAGTCTCCCCTGAGGAGCCAGGGCCGTGGCTGGGGGCGCCCCAGGCGTGGCTCACGTAAAGGGCAATAGTTTTTTTTCCCCCCTTTTTTGATTTTTTTTTTGCTGGAAATTTTTTGATTTTGCAGGTCATTTTTTTTTTTTGGGTTGTGAATGCTGTTTGAATGTGGGGGTGACATTCCTGCCGGAAAAGGGGTGTCACCCTCAATTTTGGTGGAGAAGGGTTCCCCAGGACCAGGGAGAAGTGATCCCCAGGTCCGTGTGAATGGTGTATGAATGTACAGTGACATAATTGGAGCCTTGGCGTGGCATTGCTGCTCACAAGTCCTGCATGGTGGACTGGTGCCAATCCAATTTGATGTGGATGTGGGGTGTGTGTGCTAGGGACCACAGTGGTGTGCATGCATGCATTCTCATTGTGCCATGATTAATGTGTGTGTTTAACTTGCAAAGATGCCCAATGTGAGTTGTCTCCTGGCTGCTCTTCCCTCAGAAGATGGGGTAGCCTCGGTTAGGGGGGGATTGTCTGGTTCAGGGGTCAGGTCATCACGTAGGTCAATCTGCAGGCCCTTTCTTACTGCGAAGTTGTGCAGCATGCAACATGCACCGATGATCTGGCACACGAAGTTTGGGGAATACAAGAGGGTACCCCCAGACTTATCCAGGCATCGGAAACGTGACTTCAGGAGGCCAAAGGTGCGCTCCACCACTGCTCTTGTTTGGGCATGTGCTTGATTGTATCTTTCCTCTCCTGGGGTTTGGGGGTTCCGGATAGGAGTCATGAGATGGGGTCCCAGTGGATATGCAGAGTCACCTGTAAGGGAAAAGACAGGAGGATGTTAGTCATGCATGTGCCCCTTGTGATGTGTGCATCATGGGAGGGGATAGTCATGCCTGCCACCCATGTCACTCACGAACCAGCCAGGTGTCCCCATACACGTTCTGATCGAATTCCATTCGGATGTGGCATTGATTGTATATGTAGCTGTCATGGCTGGACCCTGGGTGTTTGGCACGGACGTGCCATATGAGGCCTTGGGCATCGACTATCACCTCTACGTTGATGGAATGCCAATGCTTCCGATTGCGGTACATGTGCTCTGTCTCCTGGGGGGGCTGGAGTGCCACATGTGTGCAATCAATGGCCCCCACAGTGCGTGGGAATCTGGCAATTCTGTAGAAATCTGTCATTGCCTTCAGCCGCAGGTCCTCAGTGGTGGGTTTGATGATTTGGTTGGCCATGCGTCTGAGGATTGCAGGGACAACCTGGTGCACACATCTGCTCATGGAAGATTGTGACATCCCAGCCACCACTCCACTTGTACGCTGAAAAGAGCCACTGGCAAGGAAATGGAGTGTTGCCATGACCTTGACCAGTGGCTGCACTGCATGTGAGCGGTGTGTTGGGCTGGTGATGTCCTCCTGCAGGGTTGTGGTTAATTCCAGGATGACATGAGGGGTGAATCTGAAGATGCGATACACCTCAGAATCACTCATGCCAAACAGGTCTATGCGGGTGCGGTATATCCTCTCCCGTGCCATCCTCCGTGCCATCCTCCGTGCCCTCATCCTTCTTTGTTCATCTAAAGTCAGTAGTATAGCTATGTGCGACGATGCCCCTGGCATGTTGGCATACAGATTGTTGTGCAACACGTGTGACTGCTGAGCTCCTCACTAACAGTGTTGCTTTATCTAACAAGTAGACTTTTTTTCTCTTTTTAGACCAGCTTTTATATGCTTTAATTTTAGACAGGACATTTTGCTGTTGCGCACACTGCGTAACCTGCGCTGCCCCAACGTTCTTTTGTGGATCCCCGTAAGTCCCTCATTAGCATATTTGACTAGCAAATCAATGGTCTGTCTAGCGCAGTTTTGCGTGGACAGACGCGCCTGTCTAACGAAATTACGCTGGACCAAAAAAAGTAGATTTCTTGTGTATCTCGTTTTGGGGATGCCGTGCATCGAAACGCACAGGTACATTTAGACTTACGCACGCGCATCTCCTGTTGCGCAGGTGTAATCGCTCTGTGAATCTGGGCCATAGTTTTGAAACTTTCATGCAATATAGGAATATGGAGATTTATCATGAGTCAAGAAGATAATTTTCAATGTTTATTCAGATTCATAAAAAAAATCATATCAAAAATCATAGCATATCATATCGTACCCCAAAGATCTAGACAAAAATCTGCAGAAAATTAAATAATGTCTTATACAGCTTGTATTTAAAACACACACTTAATAATGTATTATTGATTAGAGAGCTACATTCATGTTTATCTTTTATATTGACCTAGTTCTGCTTTATATTTTAGTGTATTTTTTTTATTCTTTTTTTGTAAACCACTAAGAATTATCAGTGATATGCAATGATTTAATGGCAAAATTCTGCCAAATTAAAAGCTAAGGGCCAGATTCACAGAGCCCTTACTCCTGTCTAACTGGTGTTAGACTGGAGTAATTTCAAATTACGCGCGTTTTTTAGCTAGTCGGAAACCTCAAACCATGAATAGACGGCTGCAGGCTTCAATTCGACTGGATTACGTGTTCGTACGCCTTCGGATCTACGCTGAAATAAAATTGCGGCCACTGGGTGGAGTTCCCATCGTTTTCCGCGTCGGAGTATGCAAATTAGCTTTTGCCGGCGATCCCCGAAATTACGAACTTTATTCGCAATCTCTTACGGCACCTTTAGTCATCTGTTTTTTTGCGTAACACTATACCAGCTTTTTGCTGCTCTAATATTAGACAGCCCATGTTAAGTATGGCCGTCGTTCCCGCGTCGAATTTCTACGTTTTCCGACGTCTTTTATTATTTTTTACGTAAGTCGTCCGAGAATAGGAATGTTCGTAAATGACGCTCCTCAAACAATGAATGATGTAACGACGTGATTTCTCGCAATGCGCGGCGGGAAATTTCTGAACGGAGCATGCGCAGTTCGATCGCCGCGGGGACGTGCTTAATTTAAATGCTTCACGCCCCCTAATCGCGTATTTCGATTACGCGACGAGAAATAGACTATGCCGCGGTAGCGTACGGGCAAAAATCTACCAGAATTCAGTGTAGAGACTGGTAAAATACGGCAGCGTAGAGTATTTCGATTACGCAGCGCAATATTAAGTGTATCTGAATCTGGCCCTAAGTTTCCAATCTTCATAAATAGGCCCCTCTGAGAAAACCCTAATTATTTTATAACAGATTAAAAGAGATATCCATCATCCTAAACTACTGGGTCTTTGAAATGTAAATGAAAGCAAAATTATGCAAACATCAGGAACTTTCCATTGAATCTTAATAAGGTGCTTCAATTATAACACAAGGTAACAGTGAGAAAATGTACCTACCGTATAACACAAACAACAATAAATGCACGATATGCGAATCAATACAATGAATTCAAAATAAAGATTAACGTAATCAATAACTATCTTTCAGCATCTACTTTATAACTAATTGGTAGGGCCAGCAACACTTTTTCTTATAAATCAAATCTCTTTTAAAGCTGTTTTTGGAGAAAAACGGTTAAAATGTATCCCTTACAGCACAAACAAGGAAAAGATTACAATAGTCAGTAGTAATGCCTCATACACACGTATGGGTTTCCCAGTGAACTTTTTACCGTCGGCAAACCCAAGGGGAAAGCCGAGAACCGGCTCGGCAGCTTTTTCCCCCTACACACAGCCGGTTTTCCTGGTAGGAAAACTGCCATGAGAGCTTTGGCCGGAAAACGCGTTGGTGTTTTGCGTATATAGTAATTAATAACAATGCTATATGAATTCACCTTGGTTGTCTTTTATGCATGTACAAGCTGTTATTCATGTTCCTTGGAACTCATGTCCTGATTCCTATCAGATTTTTTTTTTCTACTGTATATATTTTTCTAATAAACTTTATAATTTTTTACAACCTTTATTCAAATAATTTCTACTCATTGCTGCAATTCAAAGTCCCTAGGGGTATTTTTTTTTTCTTCAAACCCAGCTGTGTGTATGCTCCCCCGCAGTGTTTCCCATAGGAAAATTGCCGGAAAAAAGACCGCCGGAAATCGCGGCAGGAAAAAAGAGAACATGTTTTCATTTTTCCCGTCGGGATTCCCGGCAGTTTTCTTGACGGGAAAACTGTTTGAGTGTACGAGGCATGAATCTTCAGTAACTGTATATGCATATGTTTTATGTTTTAATATACTACATTCATTATTTTTTTCATTTTTAACATTTTTTAGCTATTTACAAAATCAGTAGCAAAAGTCTCTTCTAAAAAAGAAAATATAGGTAGTAATCCATTATATAAAGAATTGCTTATAGGGCTCACTCAGACTATCTGCAGTCTTTTTGCACCCACAGGGCTGTCAAATTGGAATGAGCGGCCGTATTCATGTATCCTCTGTGTCCTAATAAACATAAATGGGCCGCCTGTATGAAGCACCTGGCGGCTTAAGCTCCATAAATATAGCCGCGTACACACAGCCATTTTTTATGTCATGGAAAAAACAATCTTTTTCTCGACATGATTCTTGTCAAGCCTGCCTTGCATACACACGATCGTGAAAAAAAAAATGCTCGAGCAAAGCGCGGTGAGGTACAACACATACGACGGCACTATAAAGAGGAAGTTCCATTCAGATGGTGCCAGTCTTTGGGCTGCTTTTGCTGATTTCGTGTTAGTAAAAGTTTGGTGAGAGACGATTTGCGATTTTGTGTTAGTAAATGACGATTTGCGCTTTTCAGTCTGTTACAGCGTGACTCTTAACTTGCTTCTGAGCATGCACATATTTTTCCCTTTGTTAATGTCTACACACGACGAAAAATTAGAGCATGTTCTTAATTTTTAATGCCCATTTTTCACATCGAGAAAAATGCTCTGGAGCCTACACACAATCGTTTTTATTGACCAATTTCAAAAATGGCATTTTTCACGTCATGAAAACTGGTCGTGTGTACGCGCCATTAGGCTCTCATTCATGAACTACGGTTATCGACATCCATCTGAATAAGGTCTAAATGAAATCACAGATTTCTGTGCCATTCATTCGCTTATGTAACACACTGTACTGAACACAAGGTGGCACTGAAACATGTTGAAGTATGTTATGTTCTATTGGCTAGTAGTGATTAGTGACATTCATCTTGACTTCTTCTGTAATGTTTACAATGTCCTGTACCTTACCAAGACCATTGCAATGAGTTTCCTGAAGATATCCCAACATTTATATTCACAATTAAATTAGAAATAAAGAAACATTTTTTTTCTTTTTATCTTGGGTAGCATAAAAGGTGGTTATTTTTTTTGTTGGGCCATCTTTGTCCCATTGTGGAAATTTACCTTTACTTCTTGTCCCAGAGCCACACTGGTCTGGTAAAATCCTTATCAGCAGGACAGAAAATGAGATGTAAATCTCTCTAATGGAGCCCTGGAAAGAAGTAAAAAACCGGACAGAGGTTCTACCAGGGGTAGGCAACCTTTGGCGCTCCAGCTGTTGTGGAACTACATTTCCCATGAGGCATTACAAGGTTCTCAGTTACAATCACTCCCAAAGGCATGATGGGGTTGGAAGTTTGGCAGTTACAAATGTAGTTCTACAACAGCTGGAGTGCCCACAGGTTGCCTACCCCTGAATGTTACCTCAATCAGTCTAAAACTAAGAAAATGTTTTGGCTAGACTTGCATTTTAATAAGAATGTATATAATCCCAAAAACTAAACATCCTCAATTTCATTAAGTTTACTCTCACATGCTTAGAGACTTGCTTTTGCGATGCATTATTTCTCTTGATGATTCGTGCTTTTCAGTCTGTTACAGCGTGATGAATGTGCTATCTCCATTACGAACGCTAGTTTTACCAGAAGCCTAAAAGCCTTGTTAAAGCCTACTCACGACCATTTTTTACAACGTTAAAAACGACAACGTGAAAAATGACGCAAAAATTTAGAGCATGTTCTAAATTTTTAATGCCCATTTTTAACGTCGCGAAAAATGCTCTGGAGCCCACACACGGTAGTTTTTAATGACATTTAAAAAAAATAAAATGGTCGTGTGTATGCGCCATTAGTCCTTTTTCATGTTCTTCCTTTTTTTTACTTTATTGTTGATCTACATACTCGTGTCCTCTACTGTGCTTCAGCTCCATCTCATAGTCCTATCTGCTTCATTGCATGCATCATGCATGGATCCTCCCTTCCTCTGCACTCTTTATTCTCTGCCTCCACCCTTGTGCTGCAGATCTCATATTCTTCTTCTGCATATCCATCTTTTCTCCTCCATTATATGAATGTCTCCTCTCTTCCTCTGCACACTTGTCCTGGCTTTGACTCCACCCTGGTGCTGCAGATGAATCCCATATCATACCCTTCCTTTGCGTGCCCATATTTTTTCCCTTCATTAATCTCCTCTCTTTCTTTACTGTACATGCTGACCCTCAGCCTCCAACCCTATGCTGCAGATGCATTTCATACTTTTTCCTGCACACCTATTCTGTCTGTTCTATTACAAACATGGTGCACTGTTCTTTACTTCCAACCCTGTGCTGCAGAATAATCCCATCACATACTCTACTCTGCACACCTGTTTTATCTCTTCCATTGCATATACGTATCTTCTCTTCCCCTACACACTTGTCCTTTACCTTCACCCTTGTGCTGCAGAGTAATCCCATCTCATACTATTCCTCTGTACATCTTTTATCCTCTATTAAATGAATGTTTCCTCTCTTCCTCTACACACTTGTCCTCTGCCTCCATCACAGTGCTGCAGATTAATCCTTTCGCATACCCTTCCCATGCATACCCATCTTTTTTCCTACATTATTCTCCTTTATTTCTCTGCACACTTGTCCCCTACCTCCAAAGTTGAGCTGTAGATGAATCCCATTTCATATTCTATCCCCTGCATACCCATCTTATTTCATCCATCACATATATGTCACCAGCACACTGATCCCCAACCACTAACTCTATGCTGCAGATGCTTTTTATATTATACTCCTCCCCTGCGCATCCATCATATTCCTCTACTCTTTTCTCCTGCACACTTCCCACTGTCTCCAACTCTGTGCTGCAGATGCTTATCATACTCTTCCCCTGTATATCCATTATAACTCCTTCATTGCAAACACTGGGGGGGGGGGGGGATGTTATTTACGTAAGGCAAATCCACTTTGCACTAAAAGTGCAAACTACAAGTGCAGAGTGCACTTGAAATTGGACTGAAAGTGCAATTGGAACTGCAGATGCTGTAGGTCCGAGGGGGGCATGCAAGAAAAGTAAAAAACGCCATTTTAGCTTGCACATGATTGGATAATAAGATCAACATATTTTCCCCCATTTCAGATCTATCCCTGAGGCCGCATACACACAAGGAGACGTGTCTCCTGGGATGTTTTGGTCTGATGGTGTATACACACGATCAAACCAAAATCCCTGCGGACAGACTCGGTGACGTGGCGGTGACGTTGGTGCCGCAACGTCCGCAAACCAGGAAGTAAAATGCTTCCACGCATGCGTCAAATTTATTCCAACGCATGCGGGGGATTTCGGTCCGCTGGTTAGGCGTACTAACCAGCGGACATGTCCGACGGACAGTTTTCCAGTGGACAAGTTTTAAAGCATGTTTTAAAACTTTTGTCTGCTGGAAACCTGTCCGCTAGGCCGTACACACGATCGGATATGTCCGCTGAAACTGGTCTGCGGACCAGTTTCAGCAGACATGTTCGATCGTGTGTACGTGGCCTAAGATTTACGGCGACTGCACTTCCAAGTGCACTTTCAGTGCAATTTCAAGTGCACGTGTAGGGCAAAGTGGATTTGCCGTTCGTAAAAAAAAAAAAAACATGGTGTATGGATGCCCTCTGCCTCCAACCCTATGCTGTAGATTAATCCCATCTTATACTCTTCCCTGTACACCCATTTTATCTCTTCCATTGCATAAATATTCCCTCTCTTTCCCTTCACACTTGTTCTCTCTCCTACCTCTGCTATGAATAACCAGCTGTCTCAGTCACTGACACCCCACTAACTCCATTCATGGCTACAGCACTCTTGATCTGATTGGTTGTTGTGCAGCTCTGACCGTTCTTCTTTTAGTGTATGTGTACACATGTCTGTTAGTGTGTGTGGGACAAAAGTAGTTCTGATGGTACAGGAATAGGGGGGGGGGGGGTTAGGATTAAAAGTAACATACATACAGACAGATGTACGTGTGTCTGTTTGTGTGCGTGCACATCTGTCTGTATGTATGTTACTTTTAATCCTGACCCCCCTATTCCTGTATCATCAGAACTACTTTTGTAGGGTTCGAGATAGCAGCAAGGACTGCTGCTCCTCTGAAAAGCAATTTGTGTTCATATCGCTTTTCAGGGGCATTTGTCAGCCAGTAAAGAGGCATATCTTGCCTCCTCACCACCTGTTTTAAGCCCGTAAATGCAATGCACACAGTTGTGGGGTAGTTGCCGTGCAGCCCCATTATCCCTGGGTATACCTCCAGCTGCAGCCACAGCATGTTTACACCCCCAGGTGTTGCCTCTGCAGCTAAAGGGGCAAAAGTTGGGGGTGGTAAAAACAGCTCAATCATGTGGTTTTACTGCCCCTCCAGCCTGATATGTGAACAAGCTCTTGGTTCTGTGTGGATGCGTGCTGCGTGTAGGGCAGCCCATTAATTTCCCTACCTGCAGTAATGTGGGGAAAGAAGTCCCCGACCCTTTTTTTTAAATTGTGCCATAACAAAAGCAACCCATGTTTGCCAATGGATGGGGCACCATTAACAATTAATGGCACCCCTAAAGAGCAGAGCATTTGTCTGTGTGTCAAGAACAAGCGCGATTTTGCGCGTGTTCCGCAACACACATCGACGTGAACCAAGTCTTGGACAGGGGTGCCTCAAGACTGAAAATACTTTTTAAGGGTGCCCCGACTGGAAAAAGGTTGAGAAACACTGCTCTATCCCATAAGTAAACTCTGGTATATGTTGATATCCACCAAATGTTATATATTTATCTACGCCCTATTAAATGAAATTCAATTAAATTATTTATTAATTAATGAATCTGCAAAGATCTATTTCTTATGGACTTATTTAATAAATTTCAGAATTCAAATCTGTTTTACGGTATAAACCTCATCACCCTAACATCCACACTATACGGCCATTTGGACCTGGCTTCCATTGGCTATTACCCGTTCCCGGCTTTGTCTACGCTATCGGGATCCTTCTAGAGGCGTTCTGACATTTTGTCTTGTCATAAGTGATTAGCAGGATCGGTAAGCACACATATATATATATTTTATTATATACCTTTTATTTTATTGTTAAGAACTTTGAAAGAATTGTACTACATAGTCTGCCATTATTGTTGTGTTTTACTAATGGCATTCATTATCACATACAGATGACCTTTTTCAGAAAAGACCAAGTTGTAAAGCCCTGAGGAAGCACGAATGTGCGAAACTAGTCGGCAACCAGCATACTAGAACTTTGTCTTCGCTTTCTGTAACTACTGTGGTCGCTCTCTAATCAATTTGTTTTATATGTATAATAATTTTTATGTAAATTAAACTTTCTATTTTGATATATTTATAACCCATGTGTTTGGTGTGCTTACCTTATTACTACGATTGACACCTCACGTAAAAATCCTAATATTAGGTAAGAGGAGTTCCCTCTATCCTATTTTCTTTGTTTTTATGAACCCATACTACCCTCTATACCAGTGTTTCTCAACCTTTTTCCAGTCCGGGCGCCCTTAAAAAGTATTTTCAGTCTTGAGGCACCCCTGTCCAAGACTTGGTTCACGTCGATGTGTGTTGCGGAACACACGCAAAATCGCGTTTGTTCTTGACACACAGACAAATGCTCTGCTCTTTAGGGGTGCCATTAATTGTTAATGGTGCCCCATCCATTGGCAAACATGGGTTGCTTTTGTTATGGCACAATTTAAAAAAAAGGGTCGGGGACTTCTTTCCCCGCATTACTGCAGGTAGGGAAATGAATTGACACCTCATGTAAAAATCCTAATATTAGGTAAGAGGAGTTCCCTCTATCCTATTTTCTTTGTTTTTATGTGTCTTTTGAGAGGATTGTGAGCTGTTATCAATCGTATTTGGGAAACATTTCTATCCACCTCCCTTTTTCTTTTTATGGTAGTATGGGTTCAGTTTGAAATGGGTACACTTGGTGGTCTGTTCTCAATGGCCCAGTCCCTGCTACTAGAATTGGCAATGGGCGAACAGCGCTCTCACCAGTCCCTGGGATGCCCCCGTGTAGCTGGCCAGCTAGAACCTGTCCTAGGTAGCTAATATAACCTACATGTATATACAGCTAAACCTGCTAACAACCTAAATGTAGTGCACATGTTTATATGTGAGAGACAAAAGCAGAGTTATTCACTGTGATTTTATGCTTGGATGTCATATAACAGTTGTATGTTGTGTTCACAGAAGCAAAAGAAAAAATATGCCTTTAAGAATCATTTATTTATATGACAGTAAAGGTAAGCTCAATAACACAGTAGAATTTGTACCAGAAAGTATAAAGTTAAGCCTTCGTGACTCATCAAGAGTCTTGACTAATCACAGCCCGCTTCACACTCAGCAAGAGCCTTGACTACCACAGAGAGAGAACAGAACAGACACACAGATCCAGAGTCCAGTTTTATGGAAGCAAGGGGCCAAATAGGTATTTCATACAGTTATATATATGTTCCTATTGTAAATAATGTGATTAGAACTGTATACTGAACTAGTTATGTGTTCACTTGTAGTTCCACCAAACTCACCAAACCCACCAAACCCACCAAACTCACCTGACTCACCTAACCGAACTAAACCAAATCTAATTCACGAACAAACTTTCATCAAACCAAACCAAGCTGCAAACCACAGACTTATACCTTTCAGAGAAATAAGAGAATGCTTTAATAACTTACAGAGAGAGTATAAATACTGAAAAAATAAATATATCCACCATTTTGTGTTAAATGACAAGATTGAATATTTGAACCGCCATTTTTGTTATACTTTATTCAACACATGTTTTTGTACATGGACTGTCTGCTGCAAAGCAGCAGTGTTATATGAAGAAAAGTGAAGTTAATAAAGAAGTTATTTTAACCACTTCCTTACTGGGCACTTAAACACCCCTCCTGCCCAGACCAATTTTCAGCTTTCAGCGCTCTCCTCACACTTTGAATGACAATTACTTAGTCATGCAACACTGTAGCCAAATGATTTTTTTGTCCTTTTTTCCCATACAAATAGAGCTTTCTTTTTGTGGAATTTGATCACCTCTGGGTTTTTTATTGTTTGCGCTATTAATGAAAAAAGACCGACATTTTTGAAAAAAAATGTTTTTCTCTTAGTTTCTGTGATAAAATTTTGCAAATTATTAATTTTTCTTCATAAATTTTGGCCACAATTTATACTGCTACATGTCTTTGATAAAAATAACCCAACATTTTTGGAGTCTACAAGCTATAGTGCAAATCATAAAAAATTATCACATCTGATCACACCTGATGTACTGAAGGCCTATCTCATTTCTTGAGACCCTAACAAGCCAGCAAAGTACAAATGGTACAGGTGGCACAGATGTGCGTTAAGGCAGCACAGATGGCACTGAGATGGATACTGATGAGATGGGTACTGATGTGCAACGATGAGGCGGCACAGATGTGCACTGATTGACTGCGGCACAAGTGGGCACTGATGAGGTGGCACTGATGAGGTGGCACAGGTGGGCACTGATACGCACTGATTGCAGATGTGCACTAAGGCGGCAGATGGGCACTGATCACAGGTGGGCACAGGTGGTACTGGTGGCACATGTGGTACTGGTGGCACAGGTGGGCACAGGTAGGCACCAAGTGTTTCCCAGGCACTGGGCACTGATTGGGCACTGTTTGGGCTCTTTGTAAAGTTATATTCCTTTTTCACTTATGAAGCTAACTCACAGATGCTCTCCCTCCTCACACGCGCTGTCTGTGTGAGGAGGGAGAGCCGGCAATGAGAGATGATCTCATATGTTTACATTTGAGATCATCTCTCATTGTCCACGACGATCGCTCTGTAAATAGCCACTGTGATTGCCTATTTACCGCGATCTGTGATTGGCTGTGTCCAACGGACATGGCCAGCACAGAAGTTCCCTGATGCGCGCTCCGAAGCGCCCACAGGGAATGAGGAAAGAGGCGGCCGTAAAAAGACGGCATCCCAGAGATTCACAACCACCTTGCGGCTGTACATAGTCGTACGGCCGTCAGGAAGTGGTTAAGCACTTGGTCAGCTCTTTAACCACTTCCCTACGGCCGTACGACTATATGCGGCCGCAGGGTGGTTCTAAATCTCCGGGCCGCCGTGTTGTCACGGCAGCCCCTTTCTTTGTTCCCAGCGCGCGCTCCAGAGCCCTTGGACACAGCCAATCACAGATCGCCGCAAACGGCCAATCAGAGTGGCCGTTTGCGATGGGATCTGTGCGGCGAATGAGAGATGATCTCATATGTAAACATATGAGATCATCTCTCATTGCCGGCTCTCACAATGACAGCGTCCTGTCACTGGAGAGAGCAGACCGATCTGTGTTCCTTGTACATAGGGACACAGATCGGTCACCCCCCCTCCCCCCACAGTTAGAACACAATGCAGGATACACATTAACCCCTTCCTCACCCCCTAGTGTTAACCCCTTCCCTGCCAGTCACATTTATACAGTAATTAGTGCATATTTATAGCACTGATTGCAGTATAAATGTGAATGGTCCCAAAAATGTGTCAAAAGTGTCCGATGTGTCCGTCATGATGTCGCAGTCACAATAAAAAGATCGCCGCCATTACTAGTAAAAAAATAAATAATAAAAAATAATATTTCTGTCCCTTATTTTGTGGCAGTGGTGCAGGTACTGTGCCATGGGTAGTGCTGCACTGCCCCCAGGTGTCCTCACTCCCAGTGTCAGGCTCAGATCTCAACTGGTATGGTCTCCTGCTGGTCTAGCTCCTTCAGTGCCAAGAGGAAAAACTTTCCCAGGCAGTTTAATAAAAATCATCTCTCCACCCCTCCTACTGCAGTAATTATATTGGAAACTGTAGTGTAAAGGGTCTATTTGTCCCATTATATGGCTGCTGCCTCAAACTAAAACTCCCAGAAGTCACAGCTCTCTGCACAGAAAGCTATGGGCTTGCTTGGCTTTAGCTCTTCCCCTGCTGGCTGTAGGAGAATTGTGCAGCATAACATCAGTATCTCAGAAGATGCAGAGAATAAAAGGCAATGGAGGTTATTTACAAAGGAAAATCCACTTTGCACTACAAGTGCACTTGGAAGCGCAGAAGATCTGAAACGACGGAAAGCTCTGCTGATTTTATCATCCAATCATGTGCAAGCTAAAATGCTTTTTTTTATGTCCCCCTCAGATCTACAACGACTGTAGTGCAAAATGGATTTTCCTTTCCTAAAGAACCCCATTGTCTCCTTGTCCATAATATTGCTTTAACCCAGCATATGGCTACATATCTTAAGTCTTCTCCACTTATTTTTTGCTCTCCGACTCCTTCCCTAAAAAATATTCTCTCTCTCTTCTCCCCAAAAACTTGTCTTCTGAGCTCTTCTAATATAGACATGCCTTCCTCAGTTAAAGGTCCTGTGCTTTTACTTATGTTCTCTTGTCTAAGGACACATCCACTTTTGATGCAGTTAAGTTAAAGTAGTATTAAACCCTCAGCATTTTTAATTTAACACATGGAGTACAATAAAATAAACATTGCCCAGTAAACTATTTAAACTGATTTAAAAAAGAAAATGTTAAAATGGGTATTAGTGTCAGTTAGTGAGTGTGTTTCAGGTAGTTAGAAAAAAGCAAACTGTGTACTATTATTTCTGGGCCATACTATGGGTACAAATAACAAATAACATACACATATGTGGTATCTCTGCGATTGTCGGGAGCAGGAGAATTATTTTTTGTCTGTTCTTTGATGCTAAGCTGCGCAGTGTGAATGGGACATATAGAAAACAATTGTTTCTTGTGTGTCCCTGTGGCAACAAACATTTTACACTGTGTTAAAACATCTTTATAAATGTGAATATCGTGCTGAATAGCCGTAATTTGTCATAATTGTGATGATTATGGCTTACAGCTCATGAAAACCCCAAATCCACAATCTCAGAAAATTAGATTATTACATGCAATCAATAAAACAAGGACTTTACATAGAACAATATCGGACCTCTGAAAAGTATAAGCATGCATATGTACTCAGTACTTGGTTTGGGCCCCTTTTGCAGCAATTACTGCCTCAATGTGGCATGGCATGGAAGCTATCAGCCTGTGGCACTGCTGAGGTGTTGTGGAAAACCAGGATGCTTCAATAGTGGCTTTCAGCTCTTCTACATTGTTCGGTCTCATGTCTCTCATCTTCCTCTTGGCAATGCCCCATAGATTCTCTATGGGGTTCAGGTCAGGTGAGTTTGCTGGCCAATCAAGCACAGTAATCCCACGGTCATTGAACCAGGTTTTGGTGCTTTTGGCAGTGTGGGCAGGTGCCAAGTCCTGCTGGAAAATTAAGTCAGCATCCCCATAGAGCTTGTCTGTGGAAGGAAGCATGAAGCGCTCCAAAATCTCCTGGTAGACAGCGACCTTAACCCTGGACTTAATGAAGCACAGTGGACCAACACCAGCAGATGACATGGCTTCCCAAATCAACACAGACTATGGAAACTTTCCACTTACAGCATCTTGCAGTGTGTGCCTCTCCATTCTTCCTCCATACTCAGGGTCCTTGGTTTCCAAATGAGTTGCAAAATTTGCTCTTATCAGAAAAGAGGACTTTGGACCACTGAGCAACAGACCAGGTGTGTTTTTCTTTGGCCCAGGTAAGATGCTTCTGACGTTGTTTGTTGTTCAGGATTGGCTTGACAAGAGGAATACAATATTTGAAGCCCATATCCAGGATCCGTCTGTGTGTGGTGGCTCTTGATTCACCGACTCCAGCCTCAGTCCACTCCTTGTGAAAGTCCCCAACACTTTTGAATTGCCTTTTCCTGACAATCCTCTTCGGGCTGTGGTCATCCCTGCTGCTTGTGCACCTTTTACTTCCACACTTTTCCCTTCCACATAACTGTCTATTGATGTGCTTTGATACAGCACTTTGGGAACATCCAACTTATTTTGCAATTACCTTTTGAGGCTTTCCCTCCTTATGGATGGTGTCAATTGTGGTTTTCTGCACAACTCTCAGGTCAGCGGTCTTTCCCATGATTGTGATTCCTACTGAACCAGACTGAGAGACACTTTAAAGGGTCAGGAATGCTTTGCAGGTGTTATGGCCAGTGTTGTAAGTAACGGCGTTTAAATAAACACTGTTACGTAACGATTGGCCTCCAAGGGGTAACTATTAATCTACCTGATTACTATTACCCCTTTGGCAACGCCGTTGCCATTACAGTGGCGGCGTTACCAAGTTACATTGAGCGTGCGCAGGGGGGCAGTCCGGGCAGACTCTGACTGAGGGGCGTCATGTCTGTGACACGTCACTGTCACTCTGTCAGGGCGGGATGGAGCTGGTCTGTGATTGGGTCACAGACAGGCCAGCTCCGGGTCATGTGTTGTCGACGTCGTGACGCGTGACGCTGGCGCATGCACGCGCCTGAAGTCTCCCGCCCGCAGCAGTGTAGTGTGACGGGTCGGGAGGGAGTGAGTCTGGCTCACCTCCTCACCGTCACCTCAGCCGCCGACATCTCCCCCGGCCGCCGCGGAGGCTCCACTCTACCACCAACGGTCCGGACTCCGGGGACACTCACTGCGCCAGCAGACCAGCAGTGCACCGATCGGCCGTGGGGCCGTGGCCCTGCGCAATTAAGGAGCCAAGGCGAGCGGCATCGGATTGGGAGTGGGGGGGCCGGGGGGACAGAGCACAGGTAATTGGGGTGTGCTGCCTGGTACGTAGCTCCTTGAGGATCACTTGTACCAGTCCCATGTTGGTTTCCAGAACTTCTTAACATACTTGCTTCTGCCATTAGCGCAAGACCAAAACAAACACTCAGAGAGGCAGTGAACATTCTTTCAAGAACACTATGAAAACATTCATATTTTCCTTTTTTTATTCCTCTGTCAATTTTTAAATTAACGATTTCCCACAGAGCAAGACTTTGTAGTGTGTGCCACAAACCTCTAAGGCCTGGTGAAATAAGAACTTTGTGCTGATATTGCTTGCAAAGCGTAAAAGACTAAAAATATTTTGTCTATAACAAAAGATAAAGCTCTAACAGCACATGACAAAAAACACTTGGAACAAATTCTGTATTCCAAAGTTCACACAAAACCTACAGAGCGACGTCTCGACGTGGCCACGTCAGCTGGTCAGGTCGGCCCAGCAAATGCAATACTGTGTACAATTATTAATATCATCATCATCACACTCCACCTGCCCAGCAATACTGTACAATATAGATTCAGTGTGCACTGCAGCAGTGTCACTCACACTGCACACTGAATCTATATTGTACAGTATTGCTGCCTGGGCAGGTGGAGTGTGATGATGATATTAATAATTGTACACAGTACGAAATGTTTTAAAATACTGTATATAGTGTTTTTTTTCTTCAATCAGTTAATATAAACATCTTTGATATTAAAGATGTTATAGAACGTAATTGCATTGTAGAATACAAAAAAAAAAATCTCAGTTACTTTTCCGAGTAACTAGTTACTTTGCCAATAAAGTAACTGAGTCACTAACTCACTTACTTTTTCGGACAAGTAACTTGTAATTGTAACTAATTACTTTTTTAAAGGAAGATGAACAACACTGGTTATGGCCTAATTAGCTGATTAGAGTGGGACACTTTGAGCCTAGAATTTTGCACCTTTTCACAGTATTCAAATTTTCTGAGATTGTGGATTTCATGAGCTGTAAGCCATAATCATCACAATTATGACAAATCACGGCTTGAACTATCTTGCTTTGCATGTAATGAGTCTCTCTCATATTTGTTTCACCTTTTAAAGTTGCATTAGTGAAATAAATGAACTTTTGCCCGATATTCACATTTTTCAAGTATCACATGTATAACTGTTGTACCATCTGAGCTACAACTTGTCACTAGTTTAATGCAATGCAGATGGCCTTATGCCGCGTACACACGGTCGTTTTTTGCGATGAAAAAAAACGTCGTTTTTTAAAACGTCATTTAAATTGATCGTGTGTGGGCAAAACGTCGTTTTTTGTCTTAAAAAAAACGACCAAAAAAAAATTCCAACATGCTTGAATTTTTTGTGTCGTTTTTCAAAACTTTGTTTTTTGTTTCACAAAAAGTCACCGTGTGTAGCAAAAACGTTGTTTAAAACAACGTTTTTCAACCCGCACATGCCCAGAAGCTAGTTATGAAGCGAGCTTCAATGGAAAAGTGTGGTGAACGTAACCTCGTTTTTTGTGAAAAAAACGATGGTGTGTATGCAACATCGTCTTTGAAAGTGACGTTTCAAAAACGTCGTTTTTTACTTCACAAAAACGTCGTTTTTTTTCATCGCAAAAAACGACCGTGTGTACGCGGCATAATTCTTTTCCATCTGGGTGCAAGCATACAGCCCCTGGAAAAAGTGTTTGATTGGCTCCATGGTCTTACTGACACATACAATCTGAAATATGTAACAAGATGGAATTCTTCACTTAATACAAACTATGTAGCTATGAAAAACAGTTTTGTATTATTTATTCGGATACAGTATATGAATATTATCTTAATTATTATTATTACTATACTGGATTTATATAGCACCAACAGGGGGGGTCAGGACAGTACAATTACAATACAATCAGTGGCGGCTGGTGCTCAATATTTTGGGGGGGGCGCAAACAGAAAAAAAAACATTGCAGCCTCACTGTGCCCATCACATGCAGCCACTGTGCCATCAATTGTCACCACTGTGCCATGCAACACAGCAACTGTGCCATCAATTGTCACCACTGTGCCATGCCACCAAATACAGCCACTGTGCCATCAATTGTCACCACTGTGCCATGCCATCAAACACAGAAACTGTGCCATCAATTGTCACCACTGTGCCATGCCACCAAATGCAGCCACTGTGCCATCAATTGTCACCACTGTGCCATGCCATCAAACGCCACCACTATGCCATCAATTGTCACCACTGTGCCATGCCAAACGCCACCACTGTGCCATCAATTGTCACCACTGTGCCATGCCATCAAACACAGCCACTGTGCCATCAATTGTCACCACTGTGCCATGCCATCAAACGCAGTCACTGTGCCATCAATTGTCACCACAGTGCCATGCCACCAAATGCAGCCACCGTGCCATCAATTGTCACCACTGTGCCATGCCATCAAACACAGCAACTGTGCCATCAATTGTCACCACTGTGCCATGCCACCAAATGCAGCCACTGTGCCATCAATTGTCACCACTGTGCCATGCAACACAGCAACTGTGCCATCAATTGTCACCACTGTGCCATGCAACACAGCCACTGTGTCATCAATTGTCACCACTGTGCCATGCCATCAAACGCCACCACTGTGCCATCAATTGTCACCACTGTGCCATGCAATCAAACACCACCACTGTGCCATCAATTGTCACCACTGTGCCATGCCATCAAACGCCACCACTGTGCCATCAATTGTCACCACTGTGCCATGCCATCAAACACAGCCACTGTGCCATCAATTGTCACCACTGTGGCATGCAACACAGCAACTGTGCCATCAATTGTCACCACTGTGCCATGCAACACAGCCACTGTGTCATCAATTGCCACCACTGTGCCATGCCATCAAACGCCACCACTATGCCATCAATTGTCACCACTGTGCCATGCAATCAAACGCCACCACTGTGCCATCATTTGTCACCACTGTGCCATGCCATCAAACGCCACCACTGTGCCATCAAGTGTCACCACTGTGCTATGCCATCAAACACAGCCACTGTGCCATCAATTGTCACCACTGTGCCATGCAACACAGCAACTGTGCCATCAATTGTCACCACTGTGCCATGCCACCAAATGCAGCCACTGTGCCATCAATTGTCACCACTGTGCCATGCCATCAAACGCCACCACTGTGCCATCAATTGTCACCACTGTGCCATGCCATCAAACGCCACCACTGTGCCATCAATTGTCACCACTGTGCCATGCCATGCAACACAGCAACTGTGCCATCAATTGTCACCACTGTGTCATGCCACCAAATGCAGCCACTGTGCCATCAATTGTCACCACTGTGCCATGCCATCAAACGCCACCACTGTGCCATCAATTGTCACCACTGTGCCATGCCATCAAACGCCACCACTGTGCCATCAATTGTCACCACTGTGCCATGCCATCAAACACAGCCACTGTGCCATCAATTGTCACCACTGTGCCATGCCATCAAATGCAGTCACTGTGCCATCAATTGTCACCACTGTGCCATGCCACCAAATGCAGCCACTGTGCCATCAATTGTCACCACTGTGCCATGCCATCAAACACAGCAACTGTGCCATCAATTGTCACCACTGTGCGATGCCACCAAATGCAGCCACTGTGCCATCAATTGTCACCACTGTGCCATGCCATCAAACACAGCAACTGTGCCATCAATTGTCACCACTGTGCCATGCCACCAAAAGCAGCCACTGTGCCATCAATTGTCACCACTGTGCCATGCCAAACGCCACCACTGTGCCATCAGTTGTCACCACTGTGCCATGCCATCAAACGCCACCACTGTGCCATCAATTGTCACCACTGTGCCATGCCACCAAATGCAGCCACTGTGCCATCATTTGTCACCACTGTGCCATCAATTGTCACCACTGTGCCATGCAACACAGCAACTGTGCCATCAATTGTCACCACTGTGCCATGCCACCAAATGCAGCCACTGTGCCATCAAACGCCACCACTGTGCCATCAATTGTCACCACTGTGCCATGCCATCAAACGCCACCACTGTGCCATCAATTGTCACCACTGTGCCATGCCATCAAACGCCACCACTGTGCCATCAATTGTCACCACTGTGCCATGCCATCAAATGCAGTCACTGTGCGATCAATTGTCACCATTGTGCCATGCCATCAAATGCAGTCACTGTGCCATGCCATCATATGGAGTCACTGTGCCATCAGTTGTCACCACTGTGCCATGCCATCAAATGCAGTCACTGTGCCATCAATTGTCACCACTGTGCCATGCCATCATATGCAGTCACTGTGTCATCAAGTGTCACCACTGTGCCCTTTAATTGTCACCACTGTGCCCCATGCCACTGTGCTCATTGTTGCCTCTGTGCCCTTTGTCACTACTGTGCCCCATGCTGCCACTGTGCCCCATGCTGCCACTGTGCCCCATGATGCCCCTTTCCCTGTTAAAGAAACACTTACCTGACACTTCCATGTCCTCCCTCGATGTCTTCTGCCGCCGTGGAGAAGCTTCAGCCAATCAGGTTCCTGATAACCAGAATCCGGGAACCTGATTGGCTGAAACGGCTGTCAGTCTAATGCAAGGACCGCAGATTGCCTGCGCTCCGAGCATAGACTTCCGGGAGCCGGAGGGCGGTACTGGAAAAGCCTATCAGAGCCACTGGCTTTGATAGGCAGTTCCCCTCAGCCAACCAGCTGCCGCTATTCAGGTAACCGGCGCCCTATGTCCGGTTATAGGAATAGACCAGGCAGCTGGCAACAACACACGTTCAATGCATTGAAGTGTGTTATTTGCGATAGGGAGTGGCGCTGCAGCGCTCTCTATAGATGGCCGCCAGAACTTCGGCTAAAATGTAAAAATGACATTTTAGCCGAATAAAAGTTCTTAAAGGGCCCGTTTTTTTTTTGTTTTTTTTTGTGACTGTGGGAGGGGGGGCGGCGCCCGTGCGCCCATATGGGCGGGCCGCCACTGAATACAATTCAATACAGAAGGGACAGGAGGGTCCTGATCTTGGAACTTACAAGGATATGTGACATATCTGCATAAAATACTCCTATTCAAAGCAGAATTTCAGTAAAAAAAAAAAGATGAAAATAAAAGCAATTTTGCTGCTTACCTTGAATCTAAAGCTGTCCCTTGCAGTACTTCCTTTCCCCCACTAGATGTCCTCCGTCTTCCAAATTAAATAATGTCAAGTGTCTTTCTCTAAGCTCAGGTTGCGATGAACTGGCCCCTGGCCATCACTGGACAGTGAAGG
Organism: Rana kukunoris; assembly: GCA_029574335.1. Lineage (NCBI taxonomy): Eukaryota > Metazoa > Chordata > Amphibia > Anura > Ranidae > Rana > Rana kukunoris. The sequence goes on along the minus strand of CM056050.1, from coordinate 278,312,829 downwards.
AAAAGCAGCACAGTGATCAGCTTCATCTCTCTGTCACTCTGCTTTGACCTATCAGCACGCTCTTTTTTTTTTAAGATTATTTTTATTCAGATATAAAGAGTTTAAAACATTTTCTTGTAAATAAAAAAAAGAAAGTTTAAAACATACAAGAGTTTAAAAAAAATTCTTGTAAATAAAAAAAGAGAGTTTAAAACATATAAAACAGCGCCTTATGAGCATACCTAGGTTCACGAAACATAACAATAAAAATGGTGAAAAAAAAAACAAACAAAAAGTAAGCTCAGACCATAAAAGGGAATAAATTCCAGTACTGATAGATTAACACTCAGGGTGGCGATATTTCAAAGGGAAGGATTGTTTATATGGCACTACCCTAAAACTTCAGCGGAAATTGACTATCATCAGTTGCTGCTTATTCCTCTTCCACTCTGAGCTCTGCTGCACAGGAAGTGCAAGAGGCTCATATCAGATAAAATTCAGGTATGTACTTTGCTTATATTTAAAAAATACATGCACAGATGAATGAATGAATATAGAATTGTGTCTTTACTGTATCTTTTCCTAGTGTGTTAACGTTAATCCAAATATGTAGTAATTAAACATTAACACAGTGGGAGTCAATCAGCATGTCCGGTGGCTGCGATGGCCGCCACGACCCACCGATCATTCACAGGAGAGGCGGAGCAGCGGTGTGCCAATGTAAACAAAGCACACCGCTGCTCTGTTAGGGAGGAAAAGAGAGAGATCGTGTTTCAGCTGAGCTGACCCACAATCTTTTTTCCTCCAGTGAATCCAGTCTCTCCCGCCACAGTTAGAAAGCACCTCCCAGGGAACACATTTCACCCTTTGATCACCCCTGGTGTTAACCCCTTACCTGCCACTGTCATTTATACAGGGATCATTTTTTTTAGCACTGATCGCTTTATTCGTGTCACTGGTACCCAAAAAGTGTCACTTAGGGTCAGATTTATCCCCTGCAATGTCGCAGTCCCACTAAAAATCACTACCAGTAAAAACAATAAAAAAAGATTAAAAGTCCCACTATAACTTTTGCGCAAACCAATCCATATACACTTATTGGGATTTGTTTACCAAAAATATGTAGCAGAAGACATATTGGCCAAAACCGATGAAGAAAGATTATTTATTTTTTTGCCTATGTAATTTTTCAAAATTGATGGTCTTTTTTTGTTTATCGCGCATTAGGTGATCAAATACCACTAAAAGAAAGCTTTATTTGTGGGGGAAAAAAGAACATCTCAATTAGATTTGGGTACAGCGCCGCACGACCGTGCAATTGCCAGTTAAAATGATGCAATGGTGTATCGCATAATATGGCCTGGTCAGGAAGTGGGGAAAAACTTCCAGGGCTGAAGTGGTTAATGGAACATAACACTGAGTAATCAGACTCACCGATCTTTTGTTCCAGATTACATGAGACATTTAGGAGAGGTTACAGCAGTTTTCAGAAGCGACAGTGTTTCCCTCTGCACATTTCTTCCTCTGCTTGTCACTTTCTCCTTGATGTTTATCAAGTTTCAGCACCCTGAAGCTGGGGATGCTCCGCTTTCACACAGACCCGAGGATAAGTAATAGCAGAGGATGGGAGAGATAGGAAACAGTTCCTTATCAGATTGCATGTGTAGTTTAAAAGAAAAACATTCTAGACAATCTGAAGCTTGAGGAGAGCAGGATCACTGAGAAGAAGCTTTAGAAAATAAGAGTCCTTATAGAGAGGGCTTAGTAGATATTTCTATCGGGGAAGTGAAATGGTATGTTAAGGAATAATATATATAAAAAAAAGAAAACATATTATTTACACCTTTGCAATACATGCACATTTCTCCACCAGTACCCCTCCCCAGTTATTTCCTCTTGTATCTATTGACCTTCCCTATTAGAAGCTCTAAGGAGTGATTCTTACTGTATTAAAGTAAAGTGTATTGTATTTGTACAGTCTACCCTCCAGTTGTAAAGCGCTACGTAAACTATTAGTGCTATATAAATCCTGTATAATAATAATAATCTTTTATTCCTTTTATTACACCACAGAAAAAGTACAGAAACATAACTGTTGATGTGTCATGAATATAGTGTGCTCCTACTTTCTTTGACATCACAGTGCAGTGTATTTTTGTAGAGCACAAGGTGTCAGCCCTGCCTACTTCATAGATGTCTCCATATCTTCCTCCCTCCTTCCCAGTAACAACTGTTTGTGCACCCTTAGAGGCCACAGCTCACAAGATTTTCCTCAAAATCAACTCATGGGGCAGAGGGCACCAAAATGGCCAACATTTGTAAATCAAATCAATGATGCAGCGCAGGGGGGTGGGGCCGAGTGATACATTTGGCAGCTAAGGCCGCCACTGTATAACACAGGAGCGCGCACGCAAGCTAACCTCCTTGGGAGAGCGCTTCCCAGAAGGGGGTTAGCTCTTGCGGGGAGGAGCCGAGACAGCCGCCGGGGCACCCCAGAAGATCTGGGCCACTCTTGCCAAACTAACTGCACAGTGGAGGTAAGTATTGTATGTTTATTATTTAAAAAAAAAAAAAAAACCTTTACAACCCCTTTAAGTGTTCTTGGGCAGAGTTTTTTTTTTTCAGATGGGGTCATAAACAGGTAGGCCCGGATTCACATACATCGGCTCATATTTATGCCGCCGTAGCGTATCTTTTTTACGCTACGCCAGCACAGCGCGGAGAGGCAAGCATGCAATTCACAAACAAATGCTCCCAACTCTGCGCCGGCGTAGCGTATATTTCGTAGGCGTAAGCCGGCATAAGTGGAAGTGGGTGGAAGTGGGTTGGAAGTGGGCGTGATCCATGTTAATGAAGCGTGACCCCATGCAAATGATGGGCCGGGCGCCAGACAAGTACTTAAAATGAACTGCGCATGCATCGAGACGTGGACGTATCCCCGTGCGCATGCACACAACCACGCCGGAACAACTGCCTAAGATACGCCGGATCACTGTGTACGCCGTAAACGTAACCTATGCCCAGCCAGACCCACGTCGGCCCATATTCACAGACGTCCAACGTACAATACGTTGGCTTGTGTTCCCTGGTCCATACCTTTGCATGGGTTGTGCCTCATCTATGGGGAATACGCCGAACGTAAAACGTACGCAAACCGCTTAAATCATGCGCCGGGTGCAAGTACGTTCGTGAATCGGCGTATCTCCCTCATTTGCATATTTGAATAGAAAATCAATGGGAAAGCCACATGTGTCCAGCGTAAATATGCGCCCACTCTCAGCCGGCATAGGCAAGTTACGTCCGTGGGATGAAGTCAGTTTTTAGGCGTATCTAAGTTTGTGGGTTCGGCGCACAGATACGATGGCGCATATTTGTACTTACACGGCGTATCTGGAGATACGTCGGCGTAAGTGCTTTGTGAATCCGGGTCGTAGTGTTGGACCATGCCACCGAAAGCACCCTAAGGTAAAATATATTTAAAAAAACTGTTTAAATTTTTTGCATGGTGTCAACAGTGAAAACAAAGTAATGCCGATTAATTTTTATTACTGTAGAATAGACATTGAGAGGGCGTCTGGTGGGCCATGAAAGAAAATGGACCCTGGGGCTTGTGTGCAATGTTAAAATGTGATTTACCCCTTACTAAGGATTGACTTTTTTGTAAAAATAGATTTTGCCCAAAAAATTTTTTAATGGAAAGTCTAATTCTACTATGTTTTTTCTTAAATATAGAGGGTGTTTTTGTGGGGTGTACTTGGCAGTTTATTTGATCGTTATTTGTGTAACTTTGCTTTGAATTTATTTTTATTTTTTTGTAAAGGATAGATGAAAAGGGATTTTGTGATGTAAATAACATCTTATAAAAACATTAAAAAAAATAAAACATTGTATTTACCAAGAAATATCACCAAAACCTCCTAATTTTTAAAACTCAAAATTTTGCTCATTCCTCTTTCCCACTAGCATATTAATAATCAAGAAAGGATGAATAAATAATATAAAAAAATTATATATATATATATATATATATATATATATATATATATATATATATATCAGAAGCTGGGGCTGTTAAATGAATGAATGAATGAATGAAAAACTTGTATAGCGCAACACATGCGAATTTAATCGCCTCTGGGCGCTTGTTGTTCCTTTCTCTTTTGAAATCAAAAGAGATGAGTCTTGATCTTTCTCCTGAATGCGAGGTGGTTCTCCTCCAACCGAATACTGGTCGGTAAAGCGTTCCATAGTCTGGGACCTTGGAGCGCGAATCTTCTTTCTCCTTTGGACTTAAAGTTGGCTTTCGGAATCTGGAGCAGATTTTGATTGGTGGATCGCAGAACGCGATTGGGATTGTGAGCTTTTATTTTTTCACATAGATAATGGGGGGCATTCCCATGAATACATCTATGCGTTAGGCAGAGAGTTTTAAAAACAATTCTGTCTTTTACTGGCAACCAGTGAAGGGATCTCAGAGAAGGTGAGATTGATTCCCATGGTTTTTTTCCAGTCACAAGTCTAGCGGCCGTATTTTGCACGACTTGAAGACGAGCGATTTGGTACTTGGGGAGTCCGAGGTAAAGAGCATTTGCATAGTCTAATCTTGAATTCACAATTGCTCCCACCACGACTGGTACGTCTTCTTTGGGGATGAAAGGAGTAAGTCTGCGTAGTAGGCGTAGCAGATGGTGAGATCCGCTGACTACAGACCCTATTTGTGCATCCATTGTCATGTAGGAGTCAAAGATGACCCCAAGTGAATTAAACTGCAGTTTTCCTTTTATGTGCACATGAATTAAAAAAATATGTGGCTTTGCCTGCTGCTTTGCCACTTTCTTCTCACAATTACACAACTGCAACAAATAACATTTCTTAGGTCTTATGATTTGAAAGAGTTCCTAGATTTTTAGCCCTTTACAACACAGGAAATTCCATTTATTTGGTGGAATAACCAGTGTATTATATTCTGGAATAACTGGAAAAAATGTATGACACAAAACGAATTTGTTGTAGTTGGGCATCTATTTCATGTATTTATCATTTCTCTTTCGGAAGTGTGCTAAGGCAAATTTTATGTGAGATTTTATCATTTAAAAATAGCATTCCAGTGTTGTTCATTCCCATCCCAATATTATAATTTTTCCTGGCACAAACATGTATAAATGTATACTGCCATGGATTGGTGTCAATAAAGGAAAATGATGGTAAGTATTTGATGCATTTTTAAATTTTTTAAATAAGCTACAGGAAACAGGAGGGTATTCAGATATGTAGCTAATGCTGCTACCTGACGAAGATTTGAGCATTGGCAGCAACTAAAGCTGTGAAGTCACCATCTCTAAATGTTTGTGTACGGGCCCTACATGCTCAGCTGTGTTGGCAAGCAAAAGCTGGAGTGGACCCATAAGCAACAGAGGGATAGGACATTTGTCCTGTAATGTACTCCAAGAAAAAAGCCTATTTTCTTAATCATAAATTATAGGACACGCAATGGTATTCAGAGACATTGGAATGCTTTCAAACAATTTAACTGAGGGGTGGAAAACTCAGCACTTGAAACGTCAACAGGGTAACAAAGCAACAGGTTAACAGAAGGGGCTAAGAAAAGCTGACCATGGAGCTGCGGTGGCTCAACGTGATTGGCACTGCGCTGACAAGCCGTTCACCTCTGCAGCCAAGGGTTCGGTTCCTGGTCTCGGCTACATGTGAATTGAGTTTGGTGGTCTCAGCCCGGCTCCCGGTGGGTGTGCTATGCAAGGTACGCCTGTGCCTAGTCTGCCCCCCACAAAAAACACCACACTTGCATGCACACGAAATTGGTTTAACACACATGCACTTTGGCCATGCGGTCTCTTAAAATAAAGAGAGGTGAAGGACCTGCAGGGCTGGCTGGGTGGGCTAGGCCCCCTCACTCCCTCATAGGGGGAGTCCCTCTGCCCCATTGGGGTCCCGCTGGGCCCCAGTTGGGCTCCCAAGAGGAGCAGGTAGGGCGGGGTGAGTGGGAGGCCCCCCTCACATCCGCCATTGCCACCAGGGGCATGGAGAAGGATGGCGATTGCCTCCGGGGGGAGGGTCTGCCTACTCCTGCAGTCCGGCTCCTCTCTGTCGAGTTCACGCACAAAAATACACTTAGAAAAAAAGAAAAAAAGATAGTAAAAAAAAAAGAAAAGCTGACGAGTCACCTGAAGAACCTAATGAGCAGAAGATCAGGTTGAAGCCTTGTGTAACGGTCACCACCGTTTACGACCTTCCATCCAACCACGACAAGCTTATCCGACACACTCCGACAATACTACATACACGATCCATATCAACTCCCATAATCAAGACGAGACTACTGCTCTGTACTTGCTTCAAAAGATATGAACACTTTAATGGTATCTTCTCAGCTTCTTTATACAGTACAGGTAATCACAGGACAATGCAGTCCCCACCCCTATTCACTCACTGAGGCTAATTATCTAATCGTAGCTAGACATGTCGGCACTGCATCAATAGACTTAACTCAGAGAGAATGACATTCCTGTAGATAATGACATCAAAACCGAACACTATCACACAATGATTTTCCCTTTTGAATAATACACAATCACAGATAATTTTCACACCCATATAAGGAACCTCAATCACATTATAGACAGACGTACTGTCTGTAAAGGGCTTGACACATTTGTGTACCATAGACAATGTATTGTCTAGGAGTAGATGCAATTAAAAACCTTTCAAAAGAATGAAATGTCTTTCACAAGCCGGGTCACTTAACATTTCAATAGCCAGAGCTAAGCATTGAATAAGCTTGTAATGTCCCTCTCCTGTGTAACAGGTGTCAATATGGACCCCTTTAATATGCCAGTCCTGCAATATGAATTATTATTAATGTCCCATCTTCTGTAATATGATATAATGTCTTTGTTACCCTATGGCCCTAGTGGACATAAGGTGACCCTAGACACGGGTCATTCCGTTACACCTTGCATATCTGAAAAACTGATTACTGAGGCTGAAAAGCCCAAATAGATCTAGAACAGTGTGCTGGGTACCTTGCCTTAAAAATGTAAATCAAGCCTATTTCTAACTAAGCTTAAAGGGGTTGTATAGGGGACAATTATTTTCCCAAAATAGTTTCCTTTACCTTAGTGCAGTCCTCCTTCACTTACCTCATCCTTCCATTTTGCTTTTAAATGTCCTTATTTCTTCTGAGAAATCCTCACTTCCTGTTTTTCTGTCTGTAACTCCACACAGTAATGTGAGGCTTTCTCCTTGGTGTGGAGTGTCATGCTCGCCCCCTCCCTTGGACTACTGGAGAGTCAGGACGCCCACTAACACAAAGCTCCTTTCTCTATCTGCAGCGTAGAGAGCGTCCTGACTCTCCTGTAGTCCAAGGGAAGGGGGCGAGCATGACACTCCACACCAGGGAGAAAGCCTTGCATTACTGTGTGGAGTTACAGACAGAAGAACAGGAAGTGAGGATTTCTCATAAGAAATAAGGACATTTAAAAGCAAAATGGAAGGATGAGGTAAGTGAAGGAGGACTGCACTAAGGTAAAGGAAGCTATTTAGGAAAAAAAATTGGACCTTTACAACCCCTTTAAATCTGCTCCCAACCCCCCTTCTAAACTATATTTTATCTACACTGTAACAGGAAGATGTGTATACTTACCTATTCTGATAGCAATCCGGTCTGGTCACATGATCAGCTGTAAACGGCGGCTTCAGTGTAGAGGAGTGACAGCAAACAATAAATGCCTGTAGTATACCTATGGGTGACGTCAGCGCCCAGGCTCGCAGCCATTGTTGGAGATATCTCCTCTTCACTGAACACGGCTGCTGGGGAGATCATGTGACTGGACCAGATTACTCTCAGAATTAGGGCTCTCTAAACGCATAGGCAATCCTGGGCACTGCCAAGGGGCCCCAGGTGCATGGTGGCCCCATGATAATTTTGCATTACATCATACTTGCTAACTGTCCCAGATTTGCTTTATAGTATGCTGTCCCGAGATGACCGTATCCCAGCCAGGGTCCTGGAATCTGAGCTGCAGGGACAGCAGCAGCCCGTCACTGGACTAAATCTACAATCGGAATCACATCTGCACTTCCCATCCACTGTCACTGAAAAAATTACACTGGTTGGAAAGGGGTTAACATCAGGGGTGATCAAAGGGTTAACTGTATGCCTAGCTAGTGTTTTACTACTGTGGGGAGGTGCTTTTACTAGAGGTTTGTAGGAACACAGGGTCAATGACTTCCTTACTGACTGTTTACATCTGCCTGTGTACAGAATGTTCAGCGGGTGCCGTCAGAAATCGGGTCCACGGGACCCACTGATCAGCTCCTGCTGTGTAGAATCACAGCAGGAGCAAGCCAGGTGAAGCAATCCACCGGCAGCACGCACTTGTGTATATATATATACATATATATATACATACATGATCCTGCACAGCGCGGCCTCACTGTAGCAGAAAAACTGTTATAGGGCGATAGGCAAGCGGTTAAAACAGCCCTGCTCAGAATAGGTAAATATACATGTCTTCCTTTCACAGGGTAGATAGAATAGGGTTTAGCAGGTGGGTGGAAGCAAATTTAAGCTTACTTAGGAATAGTATGGACTTCCCCCTTTAAGCCCATAGGTTTGAATTATAAATTGTCAAAACCACCTGAAGATGGTGGACCGACATTCACTGCAAGGTTTCTCAAGAATTATAACAAGAGAGTAAATTTTTCTAATAATAGCTGTAGCCTAAAGGTAGACACAGACAGCATACGCTACATCCAGAAAGTGGAGGGAGACCTCCTTGGGCTGGAGAGTAGGGATGAGCTTTGTGTTCGAGTCGAACGTATGTTTGACTCGAACATCGTCTGTTTGTACGTTCGTCGAAAATAAAACAAAATGGGTCGTTCGCGCCAAATTCGAGTGACGCGCCACGGCCCAAAATTCACTGCGGCATTGCGCGCTGATGATTGGCCAAGCATGCTGTATGTGCTGCATGCTTGGTCAATCACAGCGCGCAAAAAACTGAGAGCCATAATTGGCCAAAGCCAGGGTGGCTTTGGCCAATTATGGCTCAGGGCTTTAGCACACGCCCTATACTATAAAAGGCAGCCTGCAAGGCGGCCTTGTGTAGTGTGTTGCAGCGTTGTTAAAGAGATCAGTCCTATAGAGAGAGAGAGAGAGAGAGAAAGAGAGAGAGAGAGACAGTGTCTTTATTACTAGATACATAGATAGAGCAGGCAGGCTAGTCAGTGTAGTTTACAGTGTGTAGAGGATATATATACATCCCAGGAGTTGTATATATATTTATACACTGTATAGTTGAGCTAGATTAGCTATTGCTATATGTCAGGCAGTTGATTGTGCTAGCTGCAGTGTTCTAACGTGTTGTATTGCCCGTGTGCTGTATAGTTTGCACCTAAACGTACTTGGTGTTACTGCACTTGTGCCGTATAGTTTGCACGTTAGAAGATTGCAGCTAGCACAATCAACTGCCTGACAAATAGCAATAGCTAATCTAGCTCAACTATACAGTCCTATACAGTAAAGTTCTAACCAAAAAAAAAAAACGGTTGAAAAAACGGATGAAAAACGGGTGAAAAACGGATGAAAACGGATGAAAAACGGATGACAACTGATAAAAAACGGACGAAAAACGGATGAAAAACGGACGAAAAAACTGATCAACTGATGATAAAAAAACGTATCTAAAAAACGGTCCGCACGTGTGTACTTCTAACGTGTAAAGCTACATTTTTGTTTTCTTTAAAATAAAGAGATTATAGAGAGAAAGGAGTCACCGCTCCAGGTGGGATCACTAAATGGTTACAGGTGGTGCAGGATACCGAGGGTGCTGGCGGTGCACTAAGCAAAATGAGGACAAAGAAAAATGGATAGCCGCACTCCAAAACAAAAATAGGGTCACAGCAGTGAAAACAAGGAACATCCGACGCGTTTCGCACTGGATCAGTGCTTATTCATGGCCAAAGAGATTATACTTGCCTGCTTTGTGCAACCATATATTGTCTGCTCCTGCCTCTTACAGCTGCCCTCATAGCAAGCTGTGTCTGAGGGGGCACCCATTTTGGGGTACTCCAGAGTTGGGCTGTGTGCATTAATAGACACACACAGCGTGGCTCAGCTATGTCCCCCTGCTCCCTCCTTACAGAAATTGACTGATAGCATCAGGAGCCAATGGCTACCGCTGCTTTTAGAGTCTTCTGTGAAAGAGAAAGAAAGAGTAGCACTGTTGCAAAGGGCACAATGCTGGATCGGGAGAAGACTCAGGTTAGTATTTAGGGATGGGGGGCAGCCAGAACAAGTAGTGGGACTTTTCTACCATAATGCAAGGAATGCATTAAGGTAAAACTGTTGTGACTTTAGAACCACTGCTGCCTCCATTAGAAACGTTTTTTACTTTAATGCAGAGAATGCATTAAGGTAAAAAAACATTTAGCATTTTAGCTTTTGATGAAGACTTCTTAGCCGAAACGCGTCAATCAATAGCCTGTACCCGTGTACCCATGTAACTAATAAAGGACTTCTATTCAAGAGCATACAACTTGCCAGTCCTTTTTGATTCAAGTTTAGCATTTGGAACCCCTTTAAGTCTAAACCCACCTAAGCAATCCAGCCAGTTCTGGCACCTCCAACACTGACTGTAATGGGAAAAAGTGCTGAGGTATGCTGAAGAGACCATTAATGCTGGCTGCTGGGGAATCTATTATCATTGGGGGAAATCTATTGTTGAGGAAGGGGGTCTATAGTTGCTGGGTGGACAATTGTTGCTGGGAGGGATCTACTGTTATGCAAGGGGTCTATTGTTAAAATGGGAAAATTAAAGTGGAACTAAGGGCTGAAATATAATTGCAAAGTAGTTATTTATTGCAGAAGAGACATGCAATGCAATAAAATACACTTTCCTGCCCGTTCGCAATCCTCTTCAAAATGTACATGTGTGCATGGGCAGCTCCATTTACTTTTCTTGCCCAATGCCAGTATGCCGAGATGAATGACCTCTGCACATGTGTCCAGCCAAGATGGCCGAAAATTGGTACCTGGGGAGAAAATGCTGGTGCCAGCGAGGGACCTTACAGGCGTTGGAGGGTGGGAGAGTAGGTGAGTATTCCTGAATGTATTTCCACTTTAATGCTGGTTTCTGGGAAATCTATGTTTTTGGCTGGGGTCTATTGTTCCTGGAAAGATTCTATTGTTGCTAGGAGGTTGATTTTGTTGCAGGTGGTCTTTTGTTCCTGGGGTGAGGATCTATTGTTGTTGATGAGGTCTTTTGTTCCTGGGGTGGATCTATTGTTGCTGGGAGGTGATTTTGTTGCAGGGGGTCTGTTTTTCCCAGGAGGTTCTTTTGTTGCTGAGGGGGTCTATTGTTCCTGAGGTGGATCTGTTGTTGCTGGAGCAGTATGTTGTTGCAGGATGACTATTGTTGCTGGGGAGATCTGTTTCTGAGGGGGTAGTTTGTTGCAGGGGATCTGTTGTTTTTGGGGGAAGGAATCTATTGTTGCAGAGGGTGTCTATTGTTCCTATTGTGGATCTATGGCTGCTGAGGAGGCATTTTGTTGCAGGGGGTCTATTGTTGCTGGAGATATCTATTGTTGCAGGGGATCTATTGTTGCTAAGGTGGTCTATCATTCCTGTAGTGGATATATTGTTGTTGGAGGAGGGGGCATATCGTTGCTGAAGGATATTTTGTTGAGAGGGTTCTAATGTTCTGGGGGGTCTATTGTTGCTGGGGATATCTATTGTTACAGGGGTCTATTGTTCATGTGGTGGATTTATTGTTGTTAGAGGAGGGGGTATTTTGCTTCAGGGTATTAATTTTCTTGAAGAGGGATCTATTGTTGCTGTGGGTCTAGTGTTCCTAGGGTTGATGTATTGTTGCTGGGGAGTATTTTGTTACAGGGGGTCTAGTGACCGCAGGCAGGTGACAAGTAGACCATGAACAGGTTCCTGCACCGCCGTCCCTGCCTTCTATGTGCCGGTCTTTATCTCCCCTCCCAGCCTTCAGCCTCCTACGCCGATGTGATCAGTGAACAGCGGAGATCGGGAGGAAGCACAGATCAGGAAAGAGGGCGGGTGGAGGAGCTGGCCAAATGAACTGTTTATGTTAAACTGCTGGTGATTGGTTACTAGGACACAGTGTAGTCCTAAGCAACCAATCACCAGCTTGCTAGTATGAAACATCACTCTGCAAGCTCCCACCCCCTGTCCAGAAGGGACACTGGAGATTACTGCTATAGGGTATAAAGGGGGGGGGGCAGAAGACACCATGATTGGAGGGGAGTGATGTGAAGGGGCAAAGGACACTCTTATGGGCATGGTCAACCCCATAGCGCATGGGTCTTCAAACTACGGCCCTCCAGTTGTTCAGGAACTACAATTCCCATAATGCCTAGTCATGTCTGTGAATGTCAGTGTGTTACAATGCCTCATGGGATGTGTAGTTCTACAACATCTGGAGGGCCATAGTTTGAGGATCCCTGCCATAGCGTAATGCACTCCTAAACCCTGCATTCTGAGCGCAACGCACTCCTGATCCCTGTATTCTGAGCGTAAAGCACTTCTAAACCCTGCATTCTGAGCCCAACACACTCCTGATCCCTGCATTCTGAGAGCAATGCACTCCTGATCCCTGTATTCTGAGCATAACGCACTCTTAAACCCTGCATTCTGAGTGCAACACACTCCCGATCCCTGCATTCTGAGCATAACAGACTCCTAATCCTAGCGTTCTGAGCATAACGCACCCCTAAACCCTGCATACTGAGCGCAATGCACTCCTGGTCCATGCATTCTGAGCGTAACGCACTCCTAAACCCTGCATTCTGAGCGCAACAAACTCCTGACCCCTGCATTCTGAGCGCAACACTCTCCTGATCCCTGTATTCTGATCGTAACACACTCCTAAACCCTGCATTCTGAGCGCAACACACTCCTCATCCCTGCATTCTGAGCGCTTACGCACTCCTAAACCCTGCATTCTGAGCACAACGCACTCCTGATCCCTGCATTCTAAGTGTAATGCACTAGTAACGCAATTCTAAACCCTGCACTCTCGTGTAATACTTATTTTGGTTCTAAAAAAAAAAAGTGTGTGGGGGGGAGGCAGAAGACACCATGATTGGAGGGGAGGTGATGTGAAGGGGCAAAGGACACTGTTAAGGGCAGGGTCAACCCCATAGCGTAACGCACTCCTAAACCCTGCATTCTTAGCGCAACGCACTCCTGATCCCTGTATTCTGAGGCAAAGAACACTGTTATTGGCAGGGTCAACCCCATAGCGTAACCCACTCCTAAACTCTGCATTCTTAGCGCAACGCACTCCTGATCCCTGTATTCTGAGCCTAACGCACTCCTAAATCCTGCATTCTGAGCGCAACACATTCCTGATCCCTGCATTCTGAGCGCAACACACTCCTGATCCCTGTATTCTGAGTGTAAGGCACTCCTAAACCCTGCATTCTAAGTGCAACACACTCCTGATCCCTGCATTCTGAGCGTAACGCACTCCTAAACCCTGCATTCCAGATTCCTGATCCCTGCATTCTGAGTGCAACACACTCCTGATCCCTGTATTCTGAGTGTAAGGCACTCCTAAACCCTGCATTCTAAGTGTAACACACTCCTGATCCCTGCATTCTGAGCGTAACACACTCCTAAACCCTGCATTCTGAGTGCAACGCACTCCTGACCCCTGTATTCTGAGTGTAAGGCACTCCTAAACCCTGCATTCTGAGCGCAACACACTCCTGATCCCTGCATTCTGAGCGCTTACGGACTCATAAACCCTGCATTCTGAGCGTAACAGACTTCTGATTCCAGGATTCTGAGCGTAACACACTCCTAAACCCTGCATTCTGAGCGCAATGCACTCCTGTTTCCTGCATTCTGAGCGTAACACACTCCTAAAACTTGCATTCTTAGCACAACGAATTCCTGATCCCTGCATTCTGAGCACACTTCTGTGAACACCCATGCAATTCGATTCATGTCTGAACCTTCAGTTCGCAGTGAGATATGCAAGCTGAAATGGGGGTGTCATTAACAATGTACGACACTCCCTGCAGTTCGCATATGGCAGTGTGAAATGCTGCGCAAGTCGGGTGGATTCGCAGGGTTTCCACAGTGGATTCGCAGAGTTCCCGCAGTGGATTCGCAGGGTTTTCGCAGTGGATTCGCAGGGTTTCCCGCAGTGGATTCGCAGGGTTTCCCGCAGTGGATTCGCAGGGTTCCCGCAGTGGATTCGCAGGGTTCCCGCAGTGGATTCGCAGGGTTTCCCGCAGTGGATTTGCAGGGTTCCCACAGTGGATTCGCAGGGTTCCCACAGTGGATTCGCAGAGTTCCCGCAGTGGATTTGCAGGGTTCCCGCAGTGGATTTGCAGGGTTCCCGCAGTGGATTCGCAGGGTTCCCGCAGTGGATTCGCAGGGTTCCCGCAGTGGATTCGCAGGGTTCCCGCAGTGGATTCGCAGAGTTTCCCGCAGTGGATTTGCAGGGTTCCCACAGTGGATTCGCAGAGTTCCCGCAGTGGATTCGCAGGGTTCCCACAGTGGATTCGCAGAGTTCCCGCAGTGGATTCGCAGGGTTCCCACAGTGGATTCGCAGAGTTCCCGCAGTGGATTCGCAGGGTTCCCACAGTGGATTCGCAGAGTTCCCGCAGTGGATTCGCAGGGTTCCCGCAGTGGATTCGCAGGGTTCCCGCAGTGGATTCGCAGGGTTCCCGCAGTGGATTCGCAGGGTTCCCACAGTGGATTCGCAGAGTTCCCGCAGTGGATTCGCAGGGTTCCCGCAGTGGATTTGCAGGGTTCCCACAGTGGATTCGCAGAGTTCCCGCAGTGGATTCGCAGGGTTCCCGCAGTGGATTTGCAGGGTTCCCGCAGTGGATTTGCAGGGTTCCCACAGTGGATTCGCAGGGTTCGCAGGCACAAGTGTGAACCGAGCCTCAATTGAAATCCACTTCCCTGCGTGTGGCATACGTATTGTGGACTATAGATAGATTTTCACTGGGAGGGATGGATGTGGGCAGCAATGGGTGATGTCTAGCAATGTGCATGGTGTGATAGAAATGACATAATCCAGAAAGTGAAAAGAAAAGGATGTGAGTGTAGACATTGGAGGAGAGGGGAGTGGGGGCATGCAGCTGCAGTAATCTGTAATCCCTCCCAGTACAGGAAGATATTGGTGTGTAGAAGTCATGCAGATGTGTGCAGTGAATGGTTGTAATCTTCATCCTGGGCTGAGTGCTGTGCCCACAATCTCATTCCACCTATCCCCTTTCTTCTCTCTGTCTTCTGCCTCTTTTCCTCTTTCCTCCTTCAAGCTGGTTTGTTAATCCTGTATGTAAATTACAGCCAATAGATGTTGTTGTTGAGCAGGGCTGGGATTAGAGACAGGGCGAATGGCTTTCAATCTTACTGGGATTATAGAACAAAGGGACTCCCTGCAATACACATAGCCAGGCACACACACACACACAAAAAGACATTTGATTTTTAGGGAGGGGGTGGGCACGGATCTCACCCCCCTCAGCAGACTAGGAGACAAAAAAAAGGGGGGAGCTGATTGAAGGGCGATCCACATCTATGTGCAGTGCGGAGAGATCGGTGCTGATCTGCGATTATTCCTTCCACCAACGATCTGCCAATCTGGGCTGCTGGGGGAGGATCTCATACACAAGTCCTGGTAAGATCACAACAACAACAACAAAAAAACTTTGTGTATTTTGTATTTGTGTGCACACGTGACTGTGGCTGGGTGTCTGCTGCCTTGTCATGTCCCCCATGATCGCTCTATTTATATACACACACTACTATAAAAGAGTGATCGGAGCCATGAATGAGGTCACAATGTGGGTGTGTGTGTGTGTGTGTATGGAGGGGGATTTATTGCTCTCCATGGCTGTATTATATTCCATGGATGATCCTGAGATGATTTATAGTGGAGCAGTGCTGTCCCCTCCCACCCTGGACTGTCACTTTGTCCTGTCTCTGCTCTCCTGTCTGTCTTCTTTTCATTTCTACACCTGAGACATCACACTGCTGCTCCTCAAAGATCACAGCCAATCAGATCATACCTAACATGACTTTACAGTAGTTGCAACAATGGGATGTGGAATGTGATTGGTCGCTTTGGGTGACAGCGCTTCTCACACTGGTTATGTATTGAATCGCCTGCTTCTTTCTGATCATGCTGCTTTACACTTCTCATGTGCATTGCATTGGCACTGGAGGGAATTTTTATTTTTATTTTTACAGATGGGAAACATAAAGTTATACTTTGCCAGGATTCTAATATTTACTTGTTGCTTTTTCATTGAATGCATAGAGTGAAGCTGGGGGGTTTACCCTTTAAATGCAATAGGTGGGATGCTGTAGCAGAGCAGATTGAATGAGGAATTGATCTCTAGGTGGAAGATGTAACTGGATGCTCTGGAGACATGGATGAGTGAAGTGCGCTATAATATGGGAATGTTTTGTGGCTGGATCAAGCTGGGTAGACATTATACTCTGGGGGTCTGCACTGGTATATGGAGCAGGTGACATCCATTATGGTAAGTGTATGATCCCTATCTCATATCACATGTATGTAGTATATAGCATGGTCTATTGTGTTCTTATCATCAGAAAATCCGACCAAAATTGCAGATTTCAGAGCGATCGTACCACAGATTTCAGAGCGATCGTACCATAATCTGATCGATTTTTTTTTCGTACAATGCCAGATCGTACGATTTTTATTCCCTCGTTCGAAAATGTAATACAAATGCATTACAACGCATGACATCACTTCCGAAATTTTTGATTCTGTCCCATGCAAATTTTTGTGACTTTAGATTCGATCTGAGATTAGCATGCAAAAAAATAAAAAACGATCATTCGTCCGATAATCTCATCGTGTGTACCGGGTATATCACTCGCTCTCTGAGGATCAGAAGTATTTTATTACTTTATTATAGCTACTGCACACAATTATGACAGTTACTTTGAGAAAGTGATTGTTATTTGAATCCCACATCACTCACTGTGTGTGTTTATATAATAGAGAACTGTCATTGCTGAGCTGTCATTTTTTTTAAGATGTTGTTAGATGTGTAACAGTATAGTGCGCTACACTATTATTAAATGTAGAATAGAAATGGTAAATAGGGTAGAGTGTTTTCATTTATTCCGGTAACTGAAATTAATAAATGCTGAAGTGCTAAATGCACAGTGCGTTTAGATGCGTTTAGGCGCATTTGGCATTTTTTATGTCCAAATAGATGCGTTTAGGCGCATTTGGCATTTTTTATGTCCAAATAGATGCATTTAGGCGCGTTTGGCATTTTTTATGTCCAAATAGATGCATTTAGGCGCATTTGGCATTTTTTATGTCCAAATAGATGCGTTTAGGCGCGTTTGGCATTTTTTATTTCCAAATAGATGCGTTTAGGCACGTTTGGCATTTTTTATGTCCAAACAGATGCGTTTAGGCACATTTGGCATTTTTTATGTCCAAATAGATGCGTTTAAGCGCGTTTGGCATTTTTTATGTCCAAATAGATGCGTTAAGGCGCGTTTGGCATTTTTTATGTCCAAATAGATGCGTTTAGGCGCGTTTGGCATTTTTTATGTCCAAATAGATGCATTTAGGCGCATTTGGCATTTTTTATGTCCAAATAGATGCGTTTAGGCGCATTTGGCATTTTTTATGTCCAAATAGATGCGTTTAGGCGCGTTTGGCATTTTTTATGTCCAAATAGATGCATTTAGGCGCATTTGGCATTTTTTATGTCCAAATAGATGCGTTTAGGCGCATTTGGCATTTTTTATGTCCAAATAGATGCATTTAGGCGCGTTTGGCATTTTTTATGTCCAAATAGATGCGTTTAGGCGCATTTGGCATTTTTTATGTCCAAATAGATGCGTTTAGGCGCGTTTGGCATTTTTTATGTCCAAACAGATGCGTTTAGGTGCGTTTGGCATTTTTTATATACAAATAGATGCGTTTAGGCGCGTTTTTTATGGCATGACAGTTACAAATGCAGTCATTTCGTCTTTTCCATGTGTGATTGTGATTCTTGTTATGTGAATAATTTCTTATATGTACATGGGGGCAGCCATATTTGCTCATTACATATACAGGTGAGGGGACATTTGATTGTCTATGCCCAGCTTTGTACCATAGCCTATCGACCCTCCTTAAAGGTAACCTGCCATTGAAATATTAGGATCTACCATTGCTGACTTGCTGGATTGGTCCATGCTCTGGGCTGTAATTTATACTACACTGCTTAGTAAGCTACTGGCCTGGAACAAGTATCAGGTCAGGCATCCTCTCATTTTTGGGGCTGCACTTTCATCCTCCATGAAGACGCCCCTTTTTATTTTTTTGGAATTATGTAGGTAATTGGAGGTCTCACATCTGTCTGAAATCTAACTTTAAGGCCTCGTACACACGAGGCAATAGATTGGTTCAAAACGGTCTGTCCGACCGATTTGAACAAATCTGTCTGTTTGGATTTTGGTTTGCTCGCGTGTACACACGAGCAAACCAAAATCCCCGCCAGCAGACAGCGCGCTGACGTGTCGGTGACGTGGCGGTGACGTTGACGCCGCCACGTAACCGCACCGGGAAGTAAAACACTTCCGCGCATGCGTCAAAATCATTTGACGCCGGTGCGAGACGACATGTCTGCTGGTAAGTGTACTAACCAGCAGACATGTCGGGCGGACGGGTTCCCACCCGATGGATTTCAAAGCATGCTTTGAAATCTGTCGGGTGGCCAAATCCGTCGGCTCGCCCGTACACACGATCGAATCTGTCTGCTGGGACGGTCTAGCAGACTGTTTCCAGCAGACAGATTTGATCGTGTGTACGCGGCCTAAAAGCCAACTCCTGTTAAAACTGAAAAGGAATCCTTCAGATGCATACAAGAAGCCCAGACTAGCATCTTTGGTGGCTGTTTTTCAACCAGGCTTCGCTGTAGATCGGGGGTCTCCAAACTTCCTAAACAAAGGGCCGTTTTATTGTCCTTCAGACTTTAGGGGGGCCGGACTGGGGCCAGTGGGAATGGAAATTTTCCTGGAATCAGTGGGCGTAAATAACGCTGCATTTAGTGTTAGGGGAGGAATAGTGCCCCGTTGTTGGGACAGTGGGAGGAATAGAGCCTCATCGTTGGTATCATTCAGAAAAAGAGTGCCCCATCTTTGGTATTATTGGGAGGAATAGTGCCCTGTCATTGGTATCAGTGGGAGGAATAGAGCCCAGTCGTTGTTACCAGTGGGAGGAATAGAGCCCATTGTTGGTATCATTAGGAAGAATAGTGCTAGTGCAATTGAGAAGCATAGTGCCCCATCATTGGTATCATTGGAAGAAATAGTGCTCCATCATTGGAAGGAATAGTGCCACATCATTGAGGGAAATAGTGCCCCATTATTGGTATCAAGGGGAGGAACAGTGCCCCATCGTTGGTATCATTGGTAAAAACAGTGCCCCATCATTGAAAGGAGCAGTCCCCCCTTGTTGGTATCATTGGAAGGAACAGTGCCCCATCATTGGTATCATTGGGAGGAACAGTGCCCCATCATTGGCAGAAAAAGTGTCCCATTGTTGATGTCAGTGGGAGAAATGATGCCCCATTGTTGGTGTCAGTTGGCAGAATATTGTTTTGTATCAGTGGGAGGAATAGTGCCCTATGGGGCCGCAGTTTGGAGACCACTGCTGTAGAGTGTCAGTACTTTCTCTGTTTTGGCAGTAATTCTGGAATCTAGGAAGACCCTTTCTTTACTTTGTCATACATAACTCCGGCCAAGGATTTTCTCTAGTATTAAAGTGACACTAAACAATATCCTTATTCTCTAATCCATAGACAGCTACTACTTAATGGTCCTGTCATTTGGTTTACATATAATAATTTCTTGCTATGTTTTTCTACCTCCTCGTAACATCCTCCATCCTCCTCTTGAACATCCCACTTCCCCCCTATCTTCCATTTGTTTGGACCAATCAGTGTATGTTTGTTGTGGTCATTTGCACTGCTCCATGCACACTACAAATCTGGTAGTCCATAGCAAGCAAGAAGAGGGTGGTTATGTTACTCCATTTAGTAGGACCATGGAGAACTAATGTAGCCACCCTCTAAAGCCCTGTACACACGATCGGTCCATCCGATGAGAACGGTCCGACGGACCGTTTTAATCGGTTCACCGATGAAGCTGACTAATGGACTGATGTGCCTACATAACATCGGTTCATGAACCGATCGTGTCAGAATGCGGTGACGTAAAACACAACGACGTGATGAAAAAAAACGAAGTCGAATGCTTCCAAGCATGCTTCGACTTGATTCTGAGCATGCGTGGATTTTTAACCGATGCTTGTGCGTACTAACGATCGGTTTTGACATATCGGTTAGCTGTCCATCGGTTCGATTTTAAAGCAAGCCATCTGTTTTTGGACCGAAGGATAACGGACCGATGGGGCCCACACACGATCGGTTTGGACCGATGAAAACGAACCTCAGTCCGTTTTCATCGGTTTGAACTGATCGTGTGTACGCGGCTTAACAGTTAGTCAGATCACCCTGATGATCCCTGATCATGGTCTCTGCTGATATTCGATCCGTCTATGACCAGCTTAAAGCGGAAGTAAACCCATCGATTTAACAGTTTCAAAAAGCAGTTAAATTTCCGGCATGCCGGGATTGCCAACTGTCACATTGGTTATGCTCTCAACCAAACTGTTAAACCATCCAATGGCTGGTGTCATAACTGATCACATGTGCAGCACCACGGCAGTTGAAGATTAAACATAGGCCAAGATGGCAGCTTCCTTGGCTGAAAATGATAGAAGGGTTTACTTCCATTTTAACTTTACCTACAGGTAAGTCTTGTTATAGGCTTACCTGTAAACATAAATTAAAAAGCGGCCTTTACTACTGCTTTAAATAAAACGAATGTGTGCAACAGTGCACTGTGTTAAGAAAAAAAGGTGAGATGTGTTATTTGTCTGAGTAAGCCTCTATGATGGCCATACGCTTCAACAAATAACGGATTTGTTTTCTGATCGATCACTCCCAATAGAAATAATCAATCTCTAGTCTGCAACCCACAGGAACTTTATTACTTTATTGATAGCATCTCTGTTTCCACCATGCAAACTCATAATCTTATTGATCAAAATATATCAGATTTGTGGCCAAAACATCGCAGTGCTGCCGATAGACGCAACACGATTGATATATCTCCACCATGGCCAATTTATGTCGTTTGATCAAATCTGATCTTAATAGAGTATAAAGTGATCAAAAGGGAAGTTATGCCTATTTGATTGTTTGCTGATTTAACCATTTTCATCAATTCGCACATGGTTTGGATAAAGCATGTATGGTCACCACAACAGAGACCAAAATAAATCACACAAGCAGCAAATGTGATTTTTGGAGGCTTTAAGTACACCAGCATTCCTCCATTTTGCTTTATTGCAAGCCAGCAGTGTTTGAAATTGTGACAATTTTGGAAAATTACTGAAGCTACATTATTAACATTATTTTATAAATATTAATTTTTACTTGAAATTTCCCTTTAAAGCAGAGTGGAAATAAATCAGTGATTTTTTATCAAATTGATTTTAATAAAATGCGTTTGGAATAAAAATCTATCTAAAGATAGTTTTCTATTTCAGATACATTAATAATTGAGTTTATTCAGCATGAAATAGAGCTTAGTTATGTAGCATGAGGCTGTATATTCTGCAATATTTACATTTTTGGTAAACTCATTCAATGAATCAAAGTTCTGCAAGCTGCGATAACATGCATTGATGCAGTCACACAATTTCACAATTGTGTCCTCGCATGAAGAGGGAAAGCTTTTGCGAGGAGGAGCCCAGACAGCCGCCGAGGGACCCCAGGACTTTGCGGATCGCCTTGCAAAGTCGCGCTACAAGTCGGGCTGCCCATGTGTGAACCAGCACTGAGAGTTTGCAGAAATGGGGAATGTCAAACACTTTTAAAAAACAAAACAATACATTTTATCCCATATGCCATTCATGTATCAAATGAATGTATCAAAAGAGTTGTACAGTAAGTTGGAGGCATTTAAAGCAAGCAATATTTAAATAGTAATATTTAAGTGTGATGCACTAAGATACTTGTTATACTGCTGCATTTTAACGCAATACGATTTATGTGTCCAACTTCCCCATAATAAAAATAATGCCTGTTTCCATCTCAGCATTGCAGTGCAGTTTGTTTTTGAAAAATATGACATGTCCATTTTGTTCCTTGGTTAAAGTGCATTGGAAGGCCTATAGAAGTCAATGGTAGTGCATTAAAATGCACATAACATGCTTTTTTGATTTGTTGGCATCCTGTATTACCGAGCCCTGGTCATTGGCTGTTAACCCTATCCACTTCAAATTCTAAATGAAAAAACACACCAATATGCATCAAAATGCATGTCAGCACACAAAGTAAACACATGTTGACATATGACAGCACTTCTGCCTACTGCTATGAAAACGTGACTCCTTGTAACACATAGATCTAAATGGTGCTTAGGCTTTTATACACACCAATAACAGTTTTTTTTCTGATTATAAATATTTTTTTTAGTTTGTTTCATTGACTATAATTTGTACACAAGGGGGAGTTTTATTGTGCATAGCAACTAATCAACTTTCAGATTTTATTGGTAAAACGTAAAGCAAGTGTTTTCCAGTATCATTAGCAAGTGTGTTCCAGTATCATTAGCAAGTGTGTTCCAGTATCATTAGCGAGTGTGTTCCAGTATCATTAGCGAGTGTGTTCCAGAATCATTAGCAAGTGTGTTCCAGTATCATTAGCAAGTGTGTTGCAGTATCATTAGCAAGTGTGTTCCAGTATTATTAGCAAGTGTGTTCCAGAATAATTAGCAAGTGTGTTCCAGAATCATTAGCGAGTGTGTTCCAGAATCATTAGCAAGTGTGTTCCAGTATCATTAGCAAGTGTGTTGCAGTATCATTAGCAAGTGTGTTGCAGTATCATTAGCAAGTGTGTTCCAGAATCATTAGCGAGTGTGTTCCAGAATCATTAGCGAGTGTGTTCCAGAATCATTAGCAAGTGTGTTCCAGTATCATTAGCAAGTGTGTTCCAGTATCATTAGCAAGTGTGTTCCAGAATCATTAGCAAGTGTGTTCCAGTATCATTAGCAAGTGTGTTCCAGAATCATTAGCAAGTGTGTTCCAGTATCATTAGCAAGTGTGTTCCAGTATCATTAGCAAGTGTGTTCCAGTATCATTAGCAAGTGTGTTCCAGAATCATTAGCAAGTGTGTTCCAGTATCATTAGCAAGTATGTTCCAGAATTATTAGCAAGTGTGTTCCAGTATCATTAGCAAGTGTGTTCTAGAATCATTAGCAAGTGTGTTCCAGAATCATTAGCAAGTGTGTTCCAGTATCATTAGCAAGTGTGTTCTAGAATCATTAGCAAGTGTGTTCCAGAATCATTAGCAAGTGTGTTCCAGAATCATTAGCAAGTGTGTTCCAGTATCATTAGCAAGTGTGTTCCAGTATCATTAGCAAGTGTGTTCCAGTATCATTAGCAAGTGTGTTCCAGAATCATTAGCAAGTGTGTTCCAGAATCATTAGCAAGTGTGTTCCAGTATTATTAGCAAGTGTGTTCCAGAATTATTAGCAAGTGTGTTCCAGAATCATTAGCAAGTGTGTTCCAGTATCATTAGCAAGTGTGTTCTAGAATCATTAGCAAGTGTGTTCCAGAATCATTAGCAAGTGGGTTCCAGTATCATTAGCAAGTGGGTTCCAGTATCATTAGCAAGTGTGTTCTAGAATCATTAGCAAGTGTGTTCCAGAATCATTAGCAAGTGTGTTCCAGTATCATTAGCAAGTGTGTTCTAGAATCATTAGCAAGTGTGTTCCAGAATCATTAGCAAGTGTGTTCCAGTATCATTAGCAAGTGTGTTCCAGTATCATTAGCAAGTGTGTTCTAGAATCATTAGCAAGTGTGTTCCAGAATCATTAGCAAGTGTGTTCCAGTATCATTAGCAAGTGTGTTCTAGAATCATTAGCAAGTGTGTTCTAGAATCATTAGCAAGCGTGTTCTAGAATCATTAGCAAGTGTGTCCCAGGATCACCAGTTTACCTGTGAATTGGTCCACTATTAACCACTTAAGGACCAAGCCTTTTTTTGACAATTGCTTTGTAAACATTTTTTAAATCATGTTTCTTTTTGCTGGAAAATTACTAAGAACCCCCAAACATTATATATTTATTTTTCTGGCACCCTAGAGAATAAAAAAGTGAGCTCAGCGAGACCGCTTTACATTTTTTTTCATTATTATTTATTTTTACACTTGAAAAAAAAATGGGGTCACTTTTATTCCTATTGAAAGCATGACAGGACCTCTTAAATATGAGATCTGGGGTCAAAAAGACCTCAGATCTCACATTTACACTTAAAGGGACACTAAAGTCAGGGCTTTTTAAAAAAACAAAAAACAAACATGTTATACTTACCTCTACTGTGCAGTTCGTTTTGCACAGAGTGGCCCGGAAAGCTGTCTTCTGGGGTCCCTCGGCGGCTGTCTGGGCTCCTCCTCGCAAAAGCTTTCCCTCTTCATGCGAGGACGCTCGCATGGAGGAAAGCTTTTGCGAGCGCGCTCCCGTGATACAGCGGCGGCCATAGCCCCCGGCGCGCCGCGTCATCCGCTCTGATTGACAGCAGCGCTAGCCAATGGCTGCACTGCTATCAATCCGCCCAGCCTAGCCAATCAACGGCCAGGCTGGGAACCGAAGAGGACGACGTGGATGCGCCCGGGAGATTCGAACGGTCAGGTAAGTACAACGGGGGCGATTGTCTCCACTGCTACCGATGGATCCGGTAAATGGATGAGACGTGGCGTGGTGGGAGGGGGCCCTCTCAGACCCCCGATAAAAGTGATCTTGCGGTGAATCCGCCACAGCGACCACTTTTATCTTAAAGAAGACCGCCTGCCGTTTCTGAAAATACCAAGTTATTGCAAAAAGCTGCTGCCATAACAATGGTATTTAGCGTCAAAGTACCCGACGTACAGCTACGGCTGTTTGATGTAAGTGGTTAAAGCAACATGAAAAACTAAGCAGGTAGACTGTGGGGTTGATTTACTAAAACTGGATAGTGCAAAATCTGGTGCAGATCTGCTCGGAAACCAATCAGTTTCCATTTTTTTGTCAAAGATTCATTGAACAAGCTGAAGTTGGAAGCTGATTGGGTACTGTGCACAGCTGCACCAGATTGTGCACGCACCTGCCTGTATCTGTTATAAAGTGGATAAGGATTAGAACTTCTGCCAGGTCTTTTCTGCTGCATTTGGCATATGAAGGGAGCAATGTGTGCATCCCCCAAAGCTCAGTCCTATCTCTTATTGGACTTGCACTATGTTACATTGTAGCTCTGTGAACACAGATTGACTGTATATCTTGTTGCATGTTTTAACATAAACAGAGGACCAATTGCATTCATCTGCAGTGGCCACTCTCCTTATGCTTGATGAGGTTTTCAATTAGCTTTATTAGGTAAGTTATCACTGACAATGATCTTTATTGTAAGAAGTAGAGATGAGGTTGTAATTTCATCCCAGGTTTCTTGTGACCGCTCTCTACAAATACCCTGAAAGAAATAAAGGCCACAGCAGACTGAAAAGTACCAATGAATGGAGGCATAGAGCAGCTTGCAGTACCTTCACATTGAACATGTACTACCATTATGACTGGTGCTTAAGTCCCAAGTAAAAGAAGGCTAGAAAAGTGTTGTGTTTCAACATGACAAAAAGTATTAATGCAAATATCTTGATTCCACCTTTAGCATACTGTATGAATAAATGTAATATCAGATAAGCAAGGACATGCATGTATACAGCAAAATAAAAATGAATGAAAAGATATACAGTATCTCAAAAAAGTGAGTACACCCCTCACATTTTTGTAAATATTTTATTAGATCTTTTCATGTGACAACACTGAAGAAATGACTTTGCTACATTGTAAAGTAGTGAGTGTGCAGCTTGTTTAACAGTGTAAATTTGCTGTCCCCTCAAAATAACTCAACACACAGCCATTAAAGCGGAATTTCACCCTAAATATAAGATCTCCCATGTGATCCAGCATACTGGCGTCAGCGCCAGTATGCTGTTTTTTTTTTTTTTAATCCCACACTTACTGTATTATCCTGTAATTTCATTTTTTTCCCCCGCGGTGGACGGCGCCAGTACAGCGCGTCACATCTTCCGAAAATACCCAATATGGACTCGGGTAATCTCGGCGAAAATGCGGCGCCTGCGCACAGACCTAGGAGCTGACTGCGCAGGCGCCGTATTTCTCCGAGTCCTATTTCGGAGGGCGTGACGCGCCATAGCCGTAGGACTCGGAGAAATACGGCGCCTGCGCAGTCAGCTCCTAGGTCTGTGCGCAGGCGCCGCATTTTCGCCGAGATTACCCGAGTCCATATTGGGTATTTTCGGAAGATGTGACGCGCTATACTGGCGCCGTCCACCGCGGGGGAAAAAAATGAAATTACAGGATAATACAGTAAGTGTGGGATAAAAAAATAAAAAAAAAACAGCATACTGGCGCTGACGCCAGTATGCTGGATCACATGGGAGATCTTATATTTAGGGTGAAATTCCGCTTTAATGTCTAAACCGCTGGGAACAAAAGTGAGTACACCCCTAAGTGAAAATGTCAAAATTTGGCCCAAAGTGTCAATATTTTGGGTGGCCACCATTAAAGTGGCATCATAAAATTACTTTAAGCGATTAATGTAACACACTGTATTTATTGGTGTATAACACTCACTTTTTTACCTTGAAAATAGAGGCGAAACTGTGCCTGCGTGTTATATGCAGTATGCTGTGGAAAGTTTTTTCCTGAAACTTCCCTCTTAACGTTAGGGTGCGTGTTATATGCCTGTGCGTGTTATACGCCGATAAATACAGTAATTTACTATAATTCATGTAAAAACAAAAAAGAGAGAAAAGTGACACTACCTAGAGCCGGTTCACACAGGGGCAACACGACTTTCAGCACGACTTTGTGAGGCAACTTCAACACGACTTGAGTATGAATCACAACGCGACCACAACACGACTTGAGGTCACCTCCAGGAGGGGGGAACTCCACGCCAAATTTTAAATAAAAAACCGGCATGGGTTCCCCCTCTAGGAGCATACCAGGCCCTTAGGTCTGGTATGGATTTCAAGGGGAACACCCTAAACCGAAAAAACGTGTGGGGGTTCCCCCCAAATCCATACCAGACCCTTATCTGAGCGGGCAGCCTGGCCGGTCAGGAAAGGGGGATCTTTCACCAGCGGGGGGCCCGGTCTTCTGCATCGCCTTCTTCTCCTCTTCGATATTGACTCGACGCTCCCTCCAGCTGTAATGGCCGGTGCGTGGTGATTTATATAGGCCTCTTATGACGTCACAGTCCCAGCATGCTCTGGGTGGTGACGTCACCACCTGGTCACCATTCTCTTAAAGAAAAGGAGAAACAGCCATGACATTTTTTTTCTGTAGCTGCATGTGGTTAAATGGAAGGCTTGGTTGGTTGAATTTCAAAAATCAATGGTGGCACCATCGGATCATAAAACACACGTAATTTCTGATTTTCAAAAGAAAATTCTTTCAAAATTCGACCATGTATGCCCAACATCGAATTCAGAAATCATTTACAATAATTCTACGTATTTTTTTTTAACACAGAGCAAACATTATATATCATAATGACATAAATAAGTATACATCTAAAGCTAATATGGTTCCTATTTAGGTGACAGTTATTGGGTATGTTTTTATTGTTGAAGTATGCATAGCACTGAAAATACAAATGGTCCCCTAGTTACAAACATCCGACTTACAAACGACTCCTACTTACAAACGGAGGTAGACAACAGGAAGTGAGAGGAAATCTACCCCAGGAAGGAAAATTCTCTCCTGTAATGCCCTGTACACAGGGTCCGACTTTTGCCCGGCCAATGGAATTCCATCGAAGTAAAAGAGGGCGTGTTCTCTATCTAAACTCCGACGGAATTCCTCGGAATTTCCCATGAAAAAAGTCCGATGGGGCATACACCCAGTCAAAATTTCTGATGGAAAAAGTCAGTCAGACTTTTTGCATCGTAAATTCCAATCGTGTGTACGGGGCATTAGAGTTATCATGGCAAAAAGGTGTCTCCATTGAAGCTTTATCACCAATCCACAACAACCCACATTTTTTTTTTTTCAATCAAAAAGCTTTTATTGGAGCAAAACAATAGCCCAGAGGGCATACACACAGCATACAGATACAGCACATGACTATCGATCATTATATCCCCAAAAAATTAAAAGTGATTTTATATATATATATATATATATATATATATATATATATACATACACACACACATTAGTACCATCTATGTATTTTACATTTTACAAGTTTGCATGTTATATATTTTATACATTGGACTTGGCTATTGTGTTGTTGTGTCAACCTGAGATATATTTGTATTGTATATACAATAATCTGTATCGAATAACTGTAGAGTGCTATCCATATAGACATGGAATTTCTTTAGTTTTCCATGAAGTACGATAAAACTGTGCCATATTCAATATGATTGATTTACCAAAGGCAAATAGGCTGCTCGTTTATCAAGGGGATTTTCCCCCAGAGCTTAGTAAGTGAGGTGAAACTCTGCTGACTTCCATTATCCAATTATTTGCAAGCAAAAATCAATAATCATTTTTTTTTTTTTTTACTTTCTTTGCACATAAATGGGTATTCAAAGTGTAACCATGTTCACTGAGCTCTGGGAAAAATGCCTTTGCAAAGTGCAACTTCCCTTATAAAGTGAACAGCCTCTTTGCCTTTAGTAAATCAACCCGTATGTGTTGTGTCTACCAGCTTTAATGTGTAATTCAAAGACTGAGGCTGCAGCTATTCTGCTTCTTTTTCGACGTATGTAATTTATGGTAATTTAGTAATGTGATATATTGAGTTCATGATCCAGTGAGTGATGTAAAATATTTGTGCATAGTATATCTGTGTCTACTGGTCTCCTGTGAAAAGCAGACACTTCCCTTCCCCCCCTCTATTCTCACTGATCCCTGCATTATAGATTTCACTGTCCATGTAGCTGCACGGTGCATCAAACTAATGTCTTTGTTCTCTGTCCACACTCTGCTAAATTATAATGCTATTTCCTCCATAGCACTACATGGCCTTTTACATACATTATGATCTCAGAACTGATTCTAGTTGGCAGGTTAAAGAAATACTGTATCAAAGAAGACCACTTTTTTTACAACTTAAATTTTGAAAGATTACCTATATATTGGCAAAACAGAATTGATGTACAGTTCTAAAAAGCATTACTTACTGGTAATGTCTGCACACATGTTCCCACCAGGCCATAAATATTCAAATCAGTTTTGTTCTGCTAGAAAACAAAAGAAAATGATGTTCTACTAATGATGTTATAAATATCATTCAATGCAGAATAGGATTTCAGTGCTTGTATGATGTAAAGCAGTTTATAGGGTCATTATACTTTAACCGTGGCAATAAACTACACATTACGTTTAATCTTCCCATTTTTAAACCTTAAGTAGATAATCAGTTTATTTTTAACACCTTATTTTTTATTATACTGTCACATGCTTGGAAACTGGTACAGTTGTGCTCATAAGTTTACATACCCTGGCAGAATTTATGATTTCTTGGCCATTTTGCAGAGAGTATGAATAACACAAAAGCATGGTTAGTGTTTGGCTTAAGCCAATTATTACCAATCAACTGTGTTTACTCTTTTTAAATAATAATGGCAACAGAAACTATCCAAATTACCCTGATCAAAAGTTTACATACCCTGGTGATTTTGGTCTGATAACATGTACACAAGTTGACACAAAGGGGTTTGAATGGCTATTAAAGGTAACCATCCTCAGCTGTGATCTGTTTGCTTGTAATTAGTGAGTGTATAAAAAGTCAACAAGTTTCTGGACTCCTGACAGACCCTTGCATCTTTCATCCAGTGCTGCACTGATGTTTCTGGATTCTGAGTCATGGGGAAAGCAAAATAATTGTCAAAGGATCTGCGGGAAAAGGTAGTTGAACTGTATAAAACAGGAAAGGGATATGAAAAGATATCCAAGGAATTTAGAATGTCAATAAGCAGTGTTCAAACTGTAATCAAGAAGTGGAAAATGAAGGGTTCTGTTGAAACCAAACCACGGTCAGGCAGACCAACTAAAATTTCAGCCACAACTGCCAGGAAACTTGTTCATGGTGCAAAGAAAAACCCACAAATAACTTCAGATGAAATACAGGACTCTCTGAAAACATGTAGTGTGGCTGTTTCAAGATGCACAATAAGGAGGCACTTGAGGAAAGATGGTCTGCTTGGTCAAGTCGCCAGAAGAAAGCCATTACTACGCAAATGCCACAAAGTATCCCGCTTACAATATGCCAAACAGCACAAAGACAAGGCTCACACCTTCTGGCACAGTCATTTGGAGTGATGAGACCAAAATTTAGCTTTTGGCCACAACATTAAACGCTACATTTGGAGAGGAGTCAACAAGGCCAATGATGAAAGGTACACCATTCCTACTGTGAAACACGGAGGTGGCTCTCTGCTGTTTTGGGGATGTGGGAGCTACAAAGGCACAGGAAATTTGGTCAAAATTGATGGCAAGATAAATGTTATCAAAAAATACTGGAGGTATATTTGCCAGGAATCTGTGCATAGGACGTACTTGGAAATGACGACATGACAATGATCCAACACACAAGGCCAAGTTGAGCTGTCAATGGCTACAGCAGAATAAAGTGAAGATTCTGGAGTGGCCATCTCGGTCTCCTGACCTCAATATCATTGAGCCACTCTGGGGAGATCTCAAACATGCAGTTCATGCAAGACAGCACAAGAATTTACAGGAATTGGAGGCTTTTGTCAAGAGGAATGGGCAGTTTTACCATCTGTGAAGATAAAGAGCCTCATCCACAAATACCACAAAAGACTTCAAGCTGTCATTGATGTTAAAGGGGGCAATCCACTGTATTAAAGTGGTTGTAAACTCTGTGCAACCACTTTTACCTACAGGTAAGCATATATTAAGGCTTACCTGTAGGTGCTGGAAACCTAAACCATGGAGGTTTTACAATAAAGCCTCGTGCCGATGTCTTCGGCACATGCGCACTTTAGAAAGGGGGCAATCTTGCCGTTCCTAAAGGGGTCATATCGTGACTGGCGGCACCCGTGTGTATACGTGGGAGTGATGTCACATGGCTCCAGCCAGTCACAGAGACATAGTTTGTGGCCCCGGAAGGAAGAGGGGTGAAGATGGATGCTTCCAGCCAGTGGAGACATCACAGGCTTTGGTTTTAGGTAAGTGACACACAATGGACTACTATGTGATACTTTACCTTTGCAGGGAAATAAATAGGAAGTAAAATGCATCAGGGTTTACTTCCTCTTTGAGAACTGGGGTATGTAAACTTTTTATCAGGGTCATTTGGGGATTCTGTTACTATTATAATTTAAAAAGAGTAAGCACAATTGATTGATAATAAAACACTAACCATGAGTGTAAGAAACGTTTTTGTGTTATCATTTGTATTCTCTGAAAAATTGCCAAGAAATCATAAATTCTGACAGGGTATGTAAACTTGAAACATGAGCACAACTGTATGTACATTGCAAGGATTTTAACAAACTTTGATGCAGATTTCTACCTTTTGTTATTCTGAGGAAATAGCTGTTTGTCTGTGTCCATGTTCTCAGTGAATCTGTATAGGAGTGGATTTCTAAATTATCAGTCAGCTGCTGCACCTGCAGGGCACTAATGAGGAAGGTGGCAGGGTCTGCATCCCTTTAGATATGATTTCTCTTTGGGAGTATCGCACCAAAAATCTGACAAGCAGGAAATTACATTTTCAGGAGGCGTACTGTACACATCTGTATGCAGAAGGCCTCCAGGTAGCCATATTGCATTGCATTGTACAGAAAGTTACAACGCTGCAGATTGAAAAGGAAAGGTTTTAATAACATTCAATTACAATATGACTTGAGATAATTTATTTGCTATTTTCTCCCCGACCAGCCGCTGCAGTTACACTGCAGCAGGTTGGCTCGGCTGCGTGAATCGGCGGTCGCTTTAATAGCTGTAGCAGAGGTGGCCGTGCACGTGGGTGGTGGCTGCGATGTCCTCCGGGCACCTGCGATCGCTCCACAGAAAGCCAGAATAGGGATCTGTCAGTGTAAACAAACACATCCCGGTTTTATCAGGGAAGTAGAGAGAGCTCTGCTGTTTCTAGTAATCAGGAACAGTGATCTCTCTGTACTCCCAGCCAGTCCACTCCCCTCACAGTTAGAAACACCTCCCTAGGGAACACTTAACTCACTATCCACCCCCCTAGTGTTAACCTCTTCCCTGTCAGTGTCATTTATACAGTAATCAGTGGCTATTTTATAATAAAAGTGCCATAAATATAACCCCTATTTTTTTTTTATTATTTTATTTATATCGAGGGAATTAGTCCACAAGGATTACAAACAAAGAAAATATAACAATACGAATAGATAATAATGATATTGCTCATGCACCTACATGGATAACATAAACTTAACAGTTGTATTTATTTTCTATTTTCTTAGGGAAGTGAAAAAATATATATATATATATATATATATATATATATATATACATATATATATATATATATATATATATATACATACACATACACATATATATACATACATATACATAAATACACACATACATACATACATATACACACATAAAAAAATAAAAAATAAAAAGAGGAAAAAAAGGGAGTGAGGAATATAAAGAATATAAAGGGGGGAAAAAGAAGGGAAGGGGTTTGCAGGCATGGAAGTTTAAATATCAGTCCTTCAATACAATATTGTCCTGGTTCACTTCCCAGGTGTCATTTATGGAATATGGTTCATATGATTCATATGAACCCACTAATGGTATGTATGGAACGATCAGTTTGGCGTAGCGGACTCTCTGAGACGTTGGCCCTCTATTGAGTACCTGAATATATTCCAGGGTTGCCAGGTATCTTTGTAATTCTCTTGTCGTTTTTGTCCAGTGAGGACCAAATCCTCTATCCGACCGATTTCGTTATTTTTTAGACGCTATAACTTTTGTGCAAACCAATCAATATACGCTTATTGCAATTTTTTTACCAAAATTATGTAGAATAATACATATGGGCCTAAACTTTTTTGGGAGGATATTATAGAAAAAAGTAAAATATATATATATTTTAAAAATTATCGTTTTTTTTTTTTTTTGTTTTTTTTTCAAAATTCTTTATTTACTCACAACAGGGAGCACATCTACATAGATCACAGTGTCATTGTATATAGAAACATATGGACAGGCAAACATATATAGATCAATCAGGTAAACTCAGCGCAGTTCTAGTACAGTTACTTGCCGGGTGGGCAGGTCGTGTCAGAGTGCTTGTCTGTATGGATGGCAAACAGCAGACCCCGTGGCACTAGCATCGGAGTCATCATGCTGAATACAAGTCAGTAGTGGTATAACAACAGCATCTACCAATCCCACATGTCATGTGATCCAAGATCTACGGACCTACCCCCTTCTTTCCGTTAACCAGAGAGTATTGAAAGGAGGAAATAGAGAGAAAAGAAGATAGCAGTGAATCCCAAGATCTGTACAGAAGATCAAGGGAGAGAATCGGGGTAGAGCAGCCACCACGGGGTAAGCACCCCGTGGGTGGTACATAGGGAAGAAGGAGGGGAGGGGGAGGGGAGCTCTCGAGCATGGAGCAGTGTGTCTGCCCCGTCTGTCAGAGTTTCTCAGGGGTTCCAACCCAAGGTTCCCCCGATATGGGGGGGTTGCAGGTCGGCGTTCTAGTCAGAAGCCCTAAGTGCTTGTCCTTCGTCTGAGTAGGTAAAAAAGTTCCACAGTTCCCAAGTCTGCGTATACGCCTCTTGCCTGTCTTGGGTTGTAAGGATCAGGTCATCCATTCTGTTGATGTCGCCTACCTTCTGTAGCCACATTGCCACGGTCGGTGGGTTTGGGGACTTCCAGCAGATGGGGATACACGCTTTGGCTGCATTTAGCAGATGTCGGATGATTGATTTTTTGTAAACCCGTATGGGGATGTCATTTGCATGTAACAAGAAGAATGCCGGGTCGTCTGGGATTTGTCGGTCAGTGAATTTTTGCAAGATCCTCCTAACCTCTGCCCAGAATGGTGTCAACTGTGGGCAGGACCAGAAAATGTGGAGCCATATTCCTGTTTCTCTCTGACAGCGCCAGCACATGTCTGGCGCTGTCCTGAACACTTTGTTCAGCAGGGCCGGGGTGCAGTACCACCTCATCAGGATTTTGTAATTTGTCTCTTGGGTTTTGTCGGTTTTGTTTTTGGT
This sequence comes from Rana kukunoris, assembly GCA_029574335.1. Lineage (NCBI taxonomy): Eukaryota > Metazoa > Chordata > Amphibia > Anura > Ranidae > Rana > Rana kukunoris. Next base: position 278,278,422 of record CM056050.1, on the reverse strand, counting down.
TAATAGCGCAAAAAATAAAAACCACCAAATACAACCAAAAGAAAGCTCTATTTGTGGGAAAAAAAAGGATGTACATTTTGTTTGGGTACAATGTCTCACGACCGCGCAATTGTCAGTTAAAGCGATGCAGTGCCGTATCTTATTAAGTGCCGGGTCACACTACCACGACTTGGGATCCGACATGTGTCGCCCCACATGAAGTTCTTAATATCAAATAGCTTTCATGCACTTTACAGTTGGATCAGCCAATGCTGCAATTATGTTTTCAGCTGCAGCAATAAACAGATTTTACCTGTCTGGTCACTGTCTGTAAAGCTGTAGGGAGTTTCATCCCGCATCCTTTAATTACCAACCGTTTATAGAAGTGTTTCTACATAACTGAGAGTAACATGCTGTGTATGCCCTACATTATGCATTTAATGCGTCTGTGCCAGGGCGATGTGTGGATTGATGGCAGACCACCCATACATATACATATTACCAGCTGTGCTAAAGCGGTATTAACCCAAAACCCAAAATGTAATATATTGCAGCCATCATATCTGAGGATTGATAAACTATAATACTGTATAATAAATGCTTGCTTTTGGTTGCAATTCTGCTTCAGGATGGGTTCACACTTATGCAAATTGGATGCAGGTTTTCCTAATGTAGCCAGTCCACACACCCCCGGGATGGCCCCAATCCGCATTTGGAAAAGTTCCTGCGCGTCTTTGGTTCCAATTCAGGTATGAATTCAGGAAAAATACAAACCTGATTGGCACCTGAATCAGTGAACAGGGACACACCGGGCCCCCTACTCTGAGCCGTGGCTGCAGCATGTGTGAACCCAGCCTGAAAGTGATTGTAAACGATCACCTTGTAAAACAACCCATTCAGTTTAAAATAGAAATGAAAGCCAAAACATATTTGTATAGATATAAAACATTTTATTCACATATTTATCAAGTTTTCTCAGCTGCATAAGAGCTGGGGGGGGGGGGGGGAGAAAGAGCAGCACACTCATCTTCCCAGTGAGTAGCTGTGCAGTGGTGGGCGTGTCAGGACAAGTCTGATCATTGGAGGAGATCACACTGAGCTCTCGGCATAGCTAGAGAACTAACCAAGCTGTGTTCTATTGCTTAGTGTGGTTAGTTTTTAATAGGGACTGGCAGGAATACCAAGGATTCCACACAAAGGAAGCAATACAAAGAAAACAGGATATTTCCAGTACCTACAGGTAGGCCTTATTATAGGCTTACCTGTAGGTAAAAGTAGTGTGTAAGGGTTTACAACCACTTTAAGGATTTGAGTGACTTTGGCAAGGAAATTGTCTAGATGACTAGGTCAAAACAACTGCAAAACTGCAGCTCTTGTGGAATATTCCCAGTCTGCACTGGTCAGGACCGACCAAAATTGGTCCAAAGATGGAAAACTGGTGAACTGGCAACAGGGTCATGGGCAGCCAAGTCTCATTAATGCAGGTGGGGAGTGAAGGCTGGCCTTTGAAGTCTAATCCAATATAGGAGCTACTGTGGCTCCAATTGCTGAAAAAGTTAGTGCTGGACTGGTTCCGATGGAAAGGTGTCAGAATACACTGTATATCAGTTTGTTTTGTATTGGGCTGCGTAGCCACGGTAAGGGTGCCCATTCTGACCAGTGTCCACTGTCCACAGCCAAAAACACCTACCTAGGCATGCGAGTATCAGAACTAGACCACAGGATTAATGGACGAAGACCGCCAGCTATAATTAAATCACAAATGGTTTGAGGAACAGAACAAGTTTGAGGTGTTCACTTGGCCTCCAGATTCTCAAATTGAGCATCTGTGGGATGTATTGGAAAAACACCTAGTAACTTACAGGACTTAAAATATATGGGACTTAAAGAATCTGCTATTGATGGCTTGGTGCCAGATACCACAGCCTCGGAGTTCTAGTGAAGTTCATGACTGGACAGGGTATGGTGGGTGGTCATAATATTATGGCTGATCAGTGTCCCTTAGAATTACCAGGAGGTATCTTACACAATTGGACTGAACACCTTCATCTGTTATGGCATTTACCTAATAATGGTGGCAGTAAAGCAAGTGTGATACTTCTATTCTTTCACCTTTTACATAAAGTAGGGAAAGGCTGGCTTTTCTTCTAGGAAATTGACCTGGAAAATGAACGTTTGTGATAACCAGCATGTACAACCATGAAAGATGATCATTGATGCTCTTGTCCCAGTTATCACAAGCTAATGCTGTAATCAGTAGGATTGCTTGCATATTTCAGGTGTAAGGGGTTAGCTTGGTAGCGGGGGGGGTGTAACCCCCTTGATGGGTTCACTACACACTGAACTATACAGAGAGGCAGCCGAAGGTGGTTGAAAACAAAGATTATGGTTTATTCTTCCATATTGCTGGAAACAAGTGCAAGCATCCAAACAGCATAAACAAAACAAAACACAAAAAAACCCTGGCCACTTGGGGCATCTACCTTCATCACACAGGAACCCATCTATGGAGTCTGGCACAGCCTACTGCTAGGCAGACACTGCTGGTCATACAGCAGAGAAACAATAGTCTTTTTGATTTTTATCACACAGACAAATCAACAACCACCTCAAAAAGCCTCAGGATGCAGCAATCAGTAGTCATTCTCTATAGAGGCCTTAATTGTTCAAGTTTTCCAATGCCCTAAACCTTTCTGGCTACGTCCATAGCCGACACCTGGTAGTAATTGATGTATTGTCTAAACAAGGCAGAAATGTATCTCCCGTCTGTGACAACACCCACAGATTTACCTGAATTCCTGTCACACAGGCCATACTGTATGTGTTTATGCTTAGCCTCAGGTGGCCTGATCTGCATAGTGAAAGCTTTCGGTGCGCTTCTCTTGCTTTTCTTTGTTATCCCCTAAAAATATACACACCCCTATATTAGGGTCAGTAGGGAGCAGGAGCAGTGAATTTCCACTAGGCAGTCCTGCAAAACTCTCTGCTTTCTGTTTTACGAGTTTTCTTTTTTATACGGTGCCGCTGTGCGCGTCATCCCATCTGCCACTGCAGCAGAAGGACTTGTAGATCTCAATGGAGCAAGTGTGGTGACATGCTTGCACTTGTAGTCCACTGTTTATTTCCTCCAGCCCCATAACTGACGATTTGTACCTCTGTGCTGACCTGGTCAGGAGGGAACAATCTGCAGGAGCATGTGCATTCATCATGGTCACAATGCTCTGCTGGCTCCAATGCAAAAATATAATGCACATTTTTTTTTTTTTATTAAAGCGGTTGTAAACCCACATGACATTTTTTTTTTCTCCTGCAAGGCAAAAGTTATAATGGGCTAGTATGCACCGCATATTAGCTCATTATGAAATACTTACCTCGGAACGAGGTGTGTAGAACTTACGTGGTCCACGCCGACCGAGACATCATCTTGACTCGGCGTGTCTTCCGGGTATCGCCGCTCCAGCGCTGTGATTTTCTGGAGCGGCGATGACGTCACTGCCGCGCATGCGCGTGGGAGATTTAAATTCGGCAGGGTCCGGCGGCGGCCGGTCCTTTCGCCGTAGATCCCCCTGCGCATTGCAGCGGCGCATTGCGAGGGGAATATCTCCTAAACCGTACAGGTTTAGGAGATATTCTCCTTACCTACAGGTAAGCCTTATTATAGGCTTACCTGTAGGTAAAAGTAAAAAAAGTGGGTTTACAACCACTTTAAAGGACGGCTAAATCCAAGAACAATTTTTTTTTTAATATTGTTGGATTTTTGTTCCTTGGTTTAGCAGTCCATTATTAAAAACAACAGTCCTTAGATGTGGTGGCTGCTTTAGTTTCCTTTTTTTTTATTTATTCAGGCTGGGTTCACACTACAGCGATGTCGGACATCGCATGTGATTCACACCGCATTGCTGTGCAGATTACATGCGGTGTCTGTACAATGCGTATTCAGCCATACAGATGAAAGGCTGAATTTGCATCGCATTCGGACCAAAATGGCGCAGGACCCTTTTTTTGGTCTGCACTGGAATCGGATTGCATAGGTGTTTACACCTATGTGATCCGATTCCTGCACTATTCAACAGTTCGCACTGCGATCTGGGAACCGATCTGGGGGTGTCATTAACTTTGTATTGACAGCCGCGTTTCGCAGATGGCAGTGTAAGCCGCTGGCGATTCAGGTGTGATGTGGGAACCTGCACTGGATTCACAGGGTTTCCCGCATCGCACAAGTGTGAACCCAGCCTTAAGTTAAGAACATTCTCAACAAATACAGAAAATACCCATTGATCTTGCCAGAAATGCAGTGTCCTTGCCATATTCCTTCCCAGGGCTTTTCTGTAAAATGCAGATTGCCCTGACCCCTCCCCCCCACGCTAGAGATATGTTTGTAGTCCATATCAGGAGAGCAGCCCAGGGTGAGGACCATGACTCCCTCCAAAGATACAGTGGAGGAGGGAGGTAGCCAACCTGGTACAGGAAGTGTGGTATATGCAGTATTACCAGGTGAAAAAAAGCAAAATAAGCTGGACTACTGAATTGCAATATATTATATTTTATGATACACTTTAATGTGGGTGGATTTATTAGATTTTTGCCTTCAGGACTTCCCCAGAGCCTCTCCCATCCTCTGGAACTCCCTGACCCGGTATGTCCGATCAGCCCCTACCCTGTCCACCTTTAGGAGATCCCTGAAAACGCACCTATTCAGGTAGGCCAATCCCACACCCACCCAAGAACTGTACCCGAGTCACCCCCATCAAATCATCCCCTGCAGCTATTACCTTTTGTACTACCACCACCCCCCTCCCTTTAGAATGTAAGGCCCTATTGTCCCTTCTGTATTGAACTGTATCGTATTTGTGCTGCCCCCACATTGTAAAGTGCTGTGTAACCTGTTGGCACTATATAAATCGTGTATAATAATAATATGCCTTTAATTCTACATTTTTAATTGAATGTGCACCAATCCATGGCAGCATACATGTGGTAGTATGCTGCCTGCCATGTTGGTGCCAGGAAAGCACACTGAGGCTGGGTTTACAGCTAATACATGTATCTCCCAGCAGGAGTCCTGTGGGTTCCCTGTTCCCTGTTTCAGGTCCAATTTCAGCCCGGATTTTGGGCTGAATCCAGACCTGAAACAGACCAAAAGACGCACAGGGCTCCTGCGCAAATTTGCACTGGAGCTGCAGCGGAGATATGTGAACCGGCTCCATAGAGGGCCAGTCAAAATCTCCTGCTATTGTAAATTTGCAGTGGCTTGAACCCATCTTCAGAGGGCTCTGGTCGACCTGCATTAATAAATCATGCTGCACACGTATATGTGCCGATAGCTTGCATTCTGGTACGTGCTACATAGGATAGTTTATTCGTTTAATCTTTGCCACAGGTTCACATTAAGTTGGGACTCGGTGTACTACCTAAATAAATTGCTCTTTAAATATTTATTTGCAGGTTCTTAAAGTGTTTACCTACTTGGAAGCTTCTCTGCAGAGGAGCTTATCAGAGTGCTCTTCAGGCCTGTCTTTTCAATGGTTCCCTAGGGCAATCTGTGCCGCTTCAGCATCCTGGCAACATCACTGATCAGTGACTAGCTGTGATTAGCTGATTGCTTACAGCCCAGATCCTGGGTACCTACTAAGAAATGAATTCCCAATCCCAGGCTGTATGGATGCAGGCTTTGTTGCTTTGATCAGAGCAGACCTTTCCTTGGTTAGAAACCATATCGATTTCCATCCATCTGGGGAGAATTACATGCAATTAGGCAGCTCCTGATAGCTGAGAGAAGCGGGATGCAGTTTTCTATTGTTCACTCCTTTGATTTTTAATTTCTCTTTTATTTAGCTATTTCTATACATCTACATTCCTGTGTTCACTTTTACTATACTGTATCTTTTCATTATTATCATGAATTTACACACGTAAACACATGTCAGATTGTCCCAGCTTTAAACAATAAGCTCAGCTATTAAAAAAATGTTCTTTTGCAGAAAAAAAATTGCATTTATAATTTTTTCTTGCAGGAGCCTTGAAAACATCGTACCCGTGATCAGTGGATTGGGGTGCAATATCAGGCTTCTGCAGGCAAGCCCTGCAGCTTTCAGCTCGTACTTCCAATATGGGCTGACTGTTTACGAATTGCAGGGCTTGTAAATGAACTATGAGAGCGCTCAACAGCGCCCTCGCAGTCCTTCTCAACAGCTCCCTCGCAGTCCTTCTCAACAACCCCCCCGCAGTCCTTCTCAACAGCTCCCCCGCAGTCCTTCTCAACAGCGCCCTCGCAGTCCTTCTCAACAGCTCCCCCGCAGTCCTTCTCAAAAGCTCCCCCGCGGTCCTTCTCAACAGCTCCCCCGCAGTCCTTCTCAACAGCTCCCCTGCAGTCCTTCTCAACAGCTCCCCCGCGGTCCTTCTCAACAGCTCCCCCGCAGTCCTTCTCAACAGCTCCCCCGCAGTCCTTCTCAACAGCTCCCCCGCAGTCCTTCTCAACAGCGCCCTCGCAGTCCTTCTCAACAGCACCCTCGCAGTCCTTCTCAACAGCACCCTTGCAGACCTGCTCAACAGCGCCCTCGGGAGAGCGACGTTCTGACATCACCACGTCACACGCTAAACCTGGAAGATATGGGCTGCTAGATCGAGGAGCTTGCCTGACTCGATTGTTTTCATGTTTTTAACTACTGCATATATTTAAATGTAATTTTTTTTTTATTTTGGTCAAATTTAAAAAAGGTTTTATGCTGTGTGAGCCTTTTATTTTTATGTGGCACATCCCAAATTGGTATACTGCACGAGTCATCTATGCTAGCAGAGATTTCCCTGAGGAGATCCTAGGCTGGGATTTTTGCTACATGCGCTCACTGATCCCCTGTCATTAAGAGATCATGTTTATCTGGTAAGCGGCAGTGTGTTATTCAGGTGGAAGCGCTTTTCTGTCTCCACTATTTTCCGGATGCTGTCTATTATTTGCACTTTGGAGACAATTTTGAATTACATGGACATTTATGGTGGTTCACAATATCACTAGTTCAAGTCTTAAGGACTGGTTTATAGTTATGGCACATAGGACTGATATCCATCACTTTTTTACAGTGATTGTAGCACTTTAGGTCCTTCAGACCCTTATCACGCATTTTTTATTCCGTTATTTACTTATATACTAATTTCACTTTATTAGTGCAGCTTTTCTTTTCTTTATTTTGTCCAGTGTTTGTATAACATTTATAGCTGTCGCTTTTATGTCCTTTAAACAGGCACAGTCATTTTTTATTGATACATTTATACAGTAAGCAGTGCATTTTTATAGCACTGATAAATGTGAATGGTCCCAAAATAACGTCAAAAGTGTCCGATGTGTCCGCCATAATGTCACAGTCACGACACACGTTTTGGGCTCACTGCTGTGTGTTCGCTGATTACTCAGTGGCGTGTTAGGGAACTGGATACATTGCTTCCCTAACACTGACCCGCCTCTCAGCCAATCAGGTTGCTGGTTACCTGTCACCTGATTGTCTCAAATAACAGGCGCCGCTATTGGACTTCTGACAGGAGGAGAGGACGAGAGTGCAGGAGACATGAAGGACTCCGCTCGGCGAGCAGGGCGGGGGGCACACTGGCAGCATTTGGCACAGTGGTAGCATTTGATGGGCACACTGGCGGCGTTTGATGGGCACAGTTACAGCATTAGATGGCACAGTCGCAGCATTTGATGGCAATTCGCAGCATTTGATGGCACAGTGTCAGCTTTTGATGACACCGTGGCTGCATTTGAAGGCACCGTGGCTGCATTTGAAGGCACAGTGGCTGCATTTGATGGCACAGTGGCTGCATTTGATGTTTGTTTTTTTTTTCTATTTTTTTTAGTTTGTTTGTACCCCTCCCATTTTTTTTAGCACCAGCTACCAGTGGCATACACGTGTACAAATACTAACCAGCAACACAATTTTTTTATTTTTTGGGCACGGCACACATATAAATGCTCATTAAAAACAATGGGCTGCGTTTAGATTAATGGAGAAAAAAACACCTAAATGGCTAAAACCTGTCATTTTTAGGCTTCTGTGTGCAAGAGACCCTTAAGATATGAAAGGAAGCATAAAGCTATACCTGGTGCTATAGAACTAAATACAATTGTTAGTTCTGTATATAGAAAGAAATTGAATACGTATGTAAAAAAAATAGAAAACATAGAAAATCCCCTTTCTAAAGATAATTTTTTTCCTTCCTTCCTTTATTCCTTAGTAGTTTTATATGTGCAATATGAAGACAGTGTAGTTCCTTCACTGTATCTGTGGTAACAGATCACTTTTAATCACATTCATCCTTCATGCGGTTATGACATAAAGACAAGGTTCAAGTTCCTGCCAAATTCCATTTCATTGTTTAAGGTGATCCTTCCCACATTTTCTTAGATTTGTGAGTCGGAGTCAATAGGCCAGTGTTGTATTTCCTGCTCAGTTTGGGAACACCTGCATGCCATCAGTGAACAGCCATAGCTTCCAGCTGAGACGAGAAGCTGAAATCAAACATTATCTGAGATGCATGCTATTTTGAGCCCTATAGGCAACTAAGGGATAAGAAAAAGCCGTTTTATTTTACATGCTGTGATGAATTATTTTTTTCTTAGAAAGTGACTATGCAACTAAAATCCCCTAGTATAGTGTAGTTTAGGGAAAACATTTTCATACCTGTGATTTGAGATATTATCACCCAGCCAGGTTAATAATGTGTTTTGCAGTTTTAGCATATATAAATAATTTTTCTTTAGGTTTCTGGATAGTGAGGTGGTTTAGAACCCCTGTCAGATTTTAATTGCTGTCTTTGTTCCTTTTGGGAAGATTTTCCTTAATTCCCTACGCATAGGGTAGCCCATTGAAGTTATTATTAACCCTTGTTTTTTTTAAATACCAAACACGTTACACTTACCTGCTCTGTGCAATGGGTTTGCCCTGATCCTCCTCTTCTGGGATTTCCCTGGCTCCTCCCTCCCCTCCCCTCTGAGTGCCCACCATAGCAAACCGCCTGCTATGGGGGCACTCGTGCAGGCTTGCTCCCTAGCTGGCTCTGTATGTCAATTGACTAACAGAGCATGGCTTGGCCCTGTCCTAACTCCCTCCTCACTGGCTGTGATTGACAGAACTCCCTCTTCACTGGCTGTGATTGACAGAACTCCCTCTTCACTGGCTGTGATTGACAAAACTCCCTCCTCACTGGCTGTGATTGACAGAACTTCCTCCTCACTGGCTGTGATTGACAGAACTTCCTCCTCACTGGCTGTGATTGACAGAACTCCCTCCTTACTGGCTGTGATTGACAGAACTCACTCCTCACTGGCTGTGATTGACAGAACTCCCTCCTCACTGGCTGTGATTGACAGAACTTCCTCCTCACTGGCTGTGATTGACAGAACTCCCTCCTTACTGGCTGTGATTGACAGAACTCACTCCTCACTGGCTGTGATTGACAGAACTCCCTCCTTACTGGCTGTGATTGACAGAACTCACTCCTCACTGGCTGTGATTGACAGAACTCCCTCCTTACTGGCTGTGATTGACAGAACCCTGTGATTGACCTCCTCACTGTGATTGGAACCCCCTCCTCACTGGCTGTGATTGACAGAACTCCCTCCTCACTGGCTGTGATTGACAGAACTCCCTCCTTACTGGCTGTGATTGACAGAACTCCCTCCTCACTGGCTGTGATTGACAGAACTCACTCCTCACTAGCTGTGATTGACAGAACTCCCTCTTCACTGGCTGTGATTGACAGAACTCCCTCCTCACTGGCTGTGATTGACAGAACTCCCTCCTCACTGGCTGTGATTGACAGAACTCCCTCCTCACTGGCTGTGATTGACAGAACTCCCTCCTCACTGGCTGTGATTGACAGAACTCCCTCCTCACTGGCTGTGATTGACAGAACTCCCTCCTCACTGGCTGTGATTGACAGAACTTCCTCCTCACTGGCTGTGATTGACAGAACTCCCTCCTCACTGGCTGTGATTGACAGAACTCCCTCCTCATTGGCTGTGATTGACAGAACTTCCTCCTCACTGGCTGTGATTTACAGAGCTCCCTTCTCACTGGCTGTGATTGACAGAACTCCCTTCTCACTGGCTGTGATTGACAGAACTTCCTCCTCACTGGCTGTGATTGACAGAACTTCCTCCTCACTGGCTGTGATTGACAGAACTTCCTCCTCACTGGCTGTGATTGACAGAACTTCCTCCTCACTGGCTGTGATTGACAGAACTTCCTCCTCACTGGCTGTGATTGACAGAACTTCCTCCTTACTGGCTGTGATTGACAGAACTCCCTCCTCACTGGCTGTGATTGACAGAACTCCCTCCTCACTGGCTGTGATTGACAGAACTCCCTCCTCACTGGCTGTGATTGACAGAACTTCCTCCTCACTGCTGTGATTGACAGAACTTCCTCCTTACTGGCTGTGATTGACAGAACTCCCTCCTCACTGGCTGTGATTGACAGAACTCCCTCCTCACTGGCTGTGATTGACAGAACTTCCTCCTCACTGGCTGTGATTGACAGAACTTCCTCCTCACTGGCTGTGATTGACAGCAGTGGGAGTCAGTGGCTCTCGCTGCTGTTTCTGAGCAACTGAGAGGCAAGAGAGCAACTGCTCTAATGCACATCACTGGATTGAGATCGGGCTCAGGTAAGTATAAGGGAGGTATGGGGGAGCTGCACTCATTCTCTGACCTCTTTTTTTAAAGACAGGGACTAAAGTTATTGGTAGTATGTACTCTGAAAAGTGCTAATAAGATTTTTTAAGGTGGACACTCACAATATCCTGTGTCTATCGTACAAAAATAAGTTTGACATGGGCTAATCTGAGACTTGCTATATGTGAAAATACTTATCTAGGTTATTAATGATATAACAGCATGCTATTAAACTGAAACATCCCATGATTGACTGGCAGTTAGTTTTGTCTCCGTTATACTGGATTACTGCAATGAAAATGACTGTGTTGTCCTTGAAACCAGAGAGGTTGTATAGCAGCAGCCACATTTTTGACAAAAACCTGGCAGAGATAAGTCATCAGGGTAAGAAATGCTCTGTCGCTGCATGAGTCTTTTCAATAAATATTACCCAAGTCACTAGATTTGGTCTGCAGTAAGAGCCAATTCACACCAGAAATGCACTGCACTTGCAATCAGCAGTGAGTGTCAGTGTTAACCTAATGACACCCCAAATGCAGGTTGCAAAAGTCTTTGCCTACACCAGATCTCATGGTACAGTAGTACCATGCGTAGTACCACTGTACCATTGTAAGGCGGCACACTGACCACCAGTACAAGGTGCTACATTGACCACCAATGTAAGAGGACACATTGACCACCATTGTAAGATGGCACACTGATCACCATTGTAAGATGGCACACTGATCACTATTGTAAGATGGCACACTGGCCACCAATGTAAGAGGACACACTGACCTTCAGTATAAGGAAGTACACTGACCATCAGTATAAGGAAGTACACTGACCACCAGTATAAGGCGGCAAAATGACCACCAATGTAAGGGGGCACACCTCCAATATACAAGGTGCACTACCACAGCCATGCAAATGGACTGCTGGTGATAGTTTACATTACATAACTTTACATAAAAAACGGTAAATGAGAAAATATACACCTACCATAGCCTAATATTTTCTCTCTGAACTACCAAAACTTTGAAACCATCTGATAGGTTGTGTAATGTTACTTCAGTAATGGAGACAAAGCCTGCTCTGAGCATATAGGAGTAAAGGTGATGTAACGTAACCTTCAGATATGGATGATTTGAGACCTAATGCCAGCAAGTCTTGTGGTATTTTTGGCCTGAAGTTATATGCAGCTATAACATGTGTAACTGGGTAAATGTGAGAAAGGCGGATTACACTGCATTTTCTATGGCTTTTTTTTGGAAGATTAAATATCATCATGTATTCCTTTTTGTCTTATGTTTCCTGTACCATAGAACAGTTGTACATTTCATTGAACTAAAATCAGCAGTGTTTTTGCATCTTTTTGATGTTTCCCTTTGATTATTTAGAGACCCAGCAGTTGACAACACCATATACACATTAATATATAATGTAAACTCATTCAGATTTAGAAATACAAGGCTATTTATACTCTAATGGCTTTATGCAGCTGCACTTGCCAAACGGTGATCCCCACTGTGAAACCCATCTAATTATTCTCTATCATGGCCTTATGTTTAGTGTACAATAACGTGGCTGCAGACACACAAAGCACATGGACACATCTTGAGCTTTTTTTGAGTTGGGCATTTTCATGCTCATTAAGTATTAAAGCTTTGTGGTCACCATAGAGATTAATTAGGTGTGGATCCCAGTGTAGTGCGGTAGGCTGCAGCATACTAATTGCATCAGTGTAGATGTATGTATTCTAAGCCACAACTGGTGCTTTAAATTGCTGTAAATTAGGTGAAATTCAACTCAGGTGGTAGTATTAGTGACACTACCAAAAAAACAATAATGTGTAAACAGCTACCTCTAATCCCTTTGCATGTACCCATACCTAAACCTTAAGCTGACCATACATGGGTCGGTTTTTGTTTTCTAGCTTAGCCATCGGGTTGAATGAAAAGAACTCAACTGATTCCTCCATCCGCACAATTGAGGTGGCTGGGGGAGTCTACCCTACCACACTAATATATTAGGATAGTGGGGGGACTCCTCTGCTGTCAGAATACACAGATCAGTGTTGTAGCCATTGGCTGCAGCTGCTAATTGAGCGTCTTTTTTCCAAGAGGTCCGTTAAACAGAAGTTGACAAACAAGTTTAAGGCTCACACAGGCATCAAAAACACCATGTACAAATACTTACAGTATATATTTTTTATACTCATTTGTTTGCAGCAGTATAAATGTCTATGGAGCCAATTACACAATTGTGTCTGGCAGTTCATTGGTGCGTTATTGGTGCGTTATAAAAAATTATAACAAAGCTGCATATAGTTGTACCATATTCTACACTGTATGCATGTAAATGTTGTGTTGATGTGTACGTACATACAGCTTATATGGACCCTATTGGCCACTACTGCTGCTCAGGGCTGACATGTCAATATCAACAATATGTAGCCAGCATTGCCGCCACTGCTGATTACACACTATTGATGTTTACATGTCAGTCCTTAATGAGTCATGGTGTGCACATGCGCAATATGACCTAGCCTTCAGTCATTCAGAATCAGCCAAGGTCATTCTGCACTTGCTCCACACGAATGTCTCATGAATGTGCTGGCTACACATTATTGATATTTACATGTCGACCATGAGCAGTGGCAGGAGCCAGTAAGTCCATTTATGCTCACGCATGATGTAAATTTTAGCACAAACATTACACAGGGCCTCTGTTTAAAGAAATAAAGGTTAAAACATGTGCTATTTACAAGATCAACAACTTTGTTGCTTATAACAAATCGCTAATTTGCCATGCAAATTGTAAGCGTAGTAAACAAGAACAAAAAAAAATGTTTAAATGGTGTTTGTATGTCCTTAAAATTGTATGTTTGTATTCTGTGTATTTTTTTTTATGCTTGGCTATCAACAGAACTATTCTCTGTAGACTGATAAATGTAATATAGCAGTATGTTTTCTTTAAATATGGGCTAGCAAAGATTAATCCAAGAATACCCAGTTCTTTTTGAGAAAAGAAAAAGGGAAAAAAAATGAAAGCATCATTTGTCCCTACATAGAATATTCTGTCTACATTGTATTTATGTTGATTGATGTTCACAGTATTGTGTTATACAATATAGTTTTAACATCTCGCTTTTTTGCTGCTTGGTAAAACAGATCTCAAGAAAGAGTACAAACATTTGTAAGATTAAACGTCCCTTTTTTACATTGTTCAAATACCACGAGATTAGTTTCCAAGGAGACCAAAGGCGGTTGCCATAGGCACCAGGGGCCCAGGAATTAGGATTGCGATTTTTTTCAACCAAGTCACGCAAGTAATAGCTTACTAGCTATACAGAGCTCCTGATAATATTTTCTGTAAAATGAACCAGTGACCTGCCTAAATTTATCGTGGATATGCTATTTTGAACTGGATGAAATGTGCCATTTTTTCAAGATTGAATTGTTTATACTGATGTACTTGCAATGCAATTCATAAATGATTAAATCACCTAAAATAAATCAGTTTATACACAGTTCTTAACTAGACCTTTTATACTATGATCCAGACAAGAATAGTATATTATGATGCAGACATAGTACTTGATACTATGATCCAGACATATAGATATAGTTGTATTGGTATAGTGAGGTCACACTAATACTAATGGTAGAGTAATATTAATGTGAATAGTAATAAATATTTTAAAAATGCTACAAAATACAAAAAGAATCTGCAAAATATCATGTACCAGTCCTATGAGAGAATTTTGGTGACACTGTAGAATCTATAATGATTCTATAAGGTGGCTGTAAGACAGTCCAGATCCTATTGATTGCTGTGGGTACTGCAGACAGTTATTTTCAATGAAACGCATCGGGGCTTATGGTATAAAATGCATGCTAAGGAAAAGTGTTCTTGCTTAGATTTTCCTTTTACAGACTAAAAAATGAACCAATAAACAGTGAGTAATGTTCTAGAGTGGAAAAGGTGGAGGTCTTTGGGAGCTCACAACAACCAATAAGCATCCATTAATATTCAAGATGGGGGAGAGGGGAGCTCTGAAAAAGGAGGAGTCAACAGCCACCGAGAAACACCAAGTAGTATTCAAGAGGGCAGAAAACCATAATCTAGAGCAGTGGTCATCAACTCCTGTCCTCAGGGCCCACTAACAGGCCAGGTTTATATATTACCTTGGGGAGATGCAGACTAGAATACTGCAATCACTGAGCAGCAAATTATATCACCTGTGATGTCTGTCTATTGGTTATCTTGCAAACCTGGCCTGTTAGTGGGTCCTGAGGACAGGGTTGATGACCACTTATCTAGAGGAGCCCACAGGAGCTCTCAACCGATCAACAGTAAGTAGTATTTAGCAGGGGAGAGAGAGGAGGTCTGGTGAATTGTCCTACATCCATCAATAAACACAGTAATATCCAAAACAGGAGGGAATGGCAACCTGAAAGAGTTGGCCACAGCAGTAAATTAACGCCTGGTGCTGTGTAGGAAAGGAGTGCATTTAGGTCTCCATTTATTGCCTACAGAAACTAGTAAACACCCATTAGTATTTAGGAAGGGAGAGGATGAAGATCTAAAGTAGCTGCCCACAACAACCAATAAAGTTCCAGTAGTATTCAGGACTATAGGGAGTGAAAGTCTGGAGGAGTAGGAACACACAGCCACCAAAAAAATCTCAAGCAGTATTCAAGAGGACAGAAAGGAGAGGTCTGGTGGAGCCCACAGCAGCCAATCAACACCAAGTAGTATCAACAAGGGAGAGAGAGGAGGTTGGAGGGAGTTGGCAGCAGCCAATAAAAACACAGTAGTACCCAAGACAGGAGAAAATGGATATCTGAAAGAGTTGCCCACAGCAGTCAATAAACACCCAGTCAGAGCAAAAGAGCTAGTGTAGAACTGGATGAGATGCTATAGTAACCAGTAAGCACCCATTAATATATAAGGGAGAGAATAGAGGTCTAAAATAGCCACCCACAACAATCAAAAAACACCCAGTAGCATTCAAGTGAGCAGGGAATGGAGGTCTGGAGGAGGAGGAACCCACAGCCACCAAAAAATTCCAAAAACTAGTAGAGTAGAAAACAGAGGTCTAGTGGAGCCCACTTCAACCAGTCAACACCAAGTAGTATTCAATAGAGAATATAGAGAAGATCTGGGGGAGCTTCCTACAGCACCCAATAAACACAGTAGTAGCCAAGACAGGAGAGAGTGAAGATCTGAAAGAGTTGCCCACACCAGTCAACACACACCAAATTGTGTTTAAGAGAGAAGTGAATGTAGACCAAAAGTAGTTGCATATGGTAACCAATGAACGCCCAGTAGTATTTAAGAAAGGAAAGAGTGGAGGTCTATTCACAGCAACCAATAAACACACAGCCAACCAGAGGAAAGTGGACATAGGAAAGTGAAGTGGAGATAGGAAAGTGAAGTGAAGATAGGAAAGTGAAGTGGAGATAGAAAAGTGAAGTTAAGATAGGAAAGTGAAGTGAAAATAGGGAAGTGAAGTGGAGATAGGAAAGTGAAGTGGAGATAGGAAAGTGAAGTGGAGATAGGAAAGTGAAGTGAAGAGTGTAGTCCACAGCATCTAAAAACATACAGATGTATTCTGTATTGAAGTGAAGATCTGGAGAAGTTGCTTAAAGCAATCTAAACATGTCAAGTATTGTTGCAAAAATACGAAAGAAGCTTGGACAGCCGCACTCCAAAAATGTTTCTTTAATTAAAAACGATCACAAAATAAACATGCCACAGCAAAAATTGGGACAAAAGCTAACGTTTCGCACTGTAGCTTCAGTGCTTACGAAAACAAAAGTCTCCTGCGCTCCGGTATTTTTTTGAAAGGTGCTATGAGTTGAGTTCATTCAGACGTTAGCTTCCAGAGTCTTGCAGCCCTCCTCAGAATCGTGGGAATTCATAAGACTAAGGAAAAAGAAAAAGATGGAGGGCGCACCGACCTAGTGTGATACCGCTAAATGAATTTTTATTAAAATATTAAAATCAATCATTATACAGCTTCAGTGCTTAGTCATAGAAAGTACCATTCTATGTCTCCTTTATATCATCATCAGCCTTCCCATATCGTTCTTTTGCAATTTTTTTCAAAATGTCGTACTTGCTATGACTAAGCACTGAAGCTACAGTGCGAAACGTTAACTTTTGTCCCAATTTTTGCTGTGGCATGTTTATTTTGTGATCGTTTTTAATTAAAGGAACATTTTTGGAGTGCAGCTCTCCAAGCTTCTTTCGTATTTTTGCATTGCTATTGCATTGCCGGCACCCATGGTTTGGTTTTGGTGAGGAGGTTCTTTGACTACTACTGAGCGTTTACTCTCTTTTTCTATGTCAAGTATTGTTGAAGAAGAGAGAGGAGAGGAGACCTGGACAAGGTGCTCATGACAACAAACATAAGCATATGATATTTTTTTATATATAAAACCAGCACCTTTTTGATTGCTTTAACTGTTTTTTGCATTAGATCTTGTGTGATTCCTTTTATTATTCTCTGATGAAGATGCATTGTTTACTGGTATTATAGATCATTTTGTTATTATTACATATACTTTATTTTTGTGTCCCTGTGCTGTGAATAAAGATAGACATGATGAAAAGCTTTTACAAATGTTGCTCTCTATGCATTCTTAAAATTTTTATGAGTTATATTTTCTACTACTGTGTGAATTTGCTTCTGCTGCCAGCTTTGCCAAAACCTAATTTTCCCAAGGCAGCCCATTTGTCTTCAGTTTGTTACAACATTAACCACATTGCTGCAGATGTCTTAGCAACATGTGATAAGAAAGCCACAAAATAACAGTTAGGAGATAAAAATTGTAAACCCTTAAGAATCTTCTAGATTTAAAGCACAATTCCAGCAAAAAATAACAGGTTAAAAAATGACTTTAAAAGACAAAATAACAAAACCGACATTTGTTGCAATATTCAGCTTCCATCTAGAGCAGCCTTTCTCAACCTTTTTACCCTAGAGCAGGGGTCTCCGAACATTTTAAACAAAGGGTCGGTTTATTGTCCTTCAGACTTTAGGAGGGCCGGATCGTGGCCAGCAGGAGTAGAAATTCTAGCATCAATGGAAGTATACATCACCACCTTTGGTATTGGGGGGGGGGGGGGGGGGGGGTAGTGCTCCACTGTTGGTATCCTATGGAAGAATAGAGCTCTCATTATTTGTGTCGGTGGGAGAAATGGTGCTCCATTTTTGGTGTCAGGTGGCAAAATAGTGTATTGTATAAGTGGGAGGAATAGTGCCCCATGGGCCAGGTAAAGGCGAGCAAAGGGCCACATCTGGCCCTCGGGCCGCAGTTTGGAGATCACTGCACTAGAGCATATGTATCAACACAAGGCCTGTGTTCCGAATCCTACCCACCAGGCTATTTCATGTGGCCCTCACACCTAGAGCTTTTTTTTAGCTGGAACATGGTGGAACTGAATCCCACCAGCTCTGGTTCTCACCCTCTGCTCCCTGCTCACCACTGTCACTTGTAAACACAGAAGCCTTCTGCATCAACAGAGACAGCTTTTCTCTCAGAGATCCCTGCCTGCCCTGCACTCAGGGCAGAGACAACGGTGATGCAGGTGCAGTGTGTGATGGGGCATCATGTGGTAACCTGCACTTTGATCCCTATCCGTGCCCGGGGGAACAGATTCCGATCAGTAATCTCCCTGCAAGTAAGAGAGAGTGGCAGAGATGCCTATACTGCTGGGAGGTACTAGGGCTAGACTGATTAGGTGACATGCAAAGAAGCTTGTAGGGGTGAGCAGAGGTAGGGAATGGATGAAAGTGATGCAGAGATCAAAGCCAAGAAGGGGTGGAAGTGAGATGTGAACAGCCTGTGAAAGAGAGCTGAACCATTCACATTGTATATAGCAAACTCCTAAACCTTGCACTCTGTATGTAGCACAATACTCAACTCTGCACTCTGTGCAAAGCACACCCCTGAACTCTGCACTCTATACGTTGCTCACCCCTGAACTCTGTGCTTCCCTGAACCCTGCACTCCGTATGTAGGGCACTTCAGAACTCTGCACTCTGTGCATAGGGCACACCTGAAGCTGAACTCTGTATATAGCGCACCTCTAAACTCTGCACGTTTTACATAGCACATCCCTGAATTCAGCACATAACGCACTTCTGGTATTTATTGTCTCTAAGATGTTCCCACTGTTCGTGAAATTTGACCACACCCATCATTTAATGGTCTGGCAGGGGGGGGGGTGAGGGTGGGGGTTGAGTTCCTGCACCTTTTCTTGAGTTCATGCACCTGAGAAATAAGGTAAAATAAATAAATACATTTACAGATACAAGCCATTTGAGGGCAACCTTAATGCTGATGCAGCCTTATATGAAATTGAGTTTGACACCCCTGACCTAGAGAAACCCTTGCAATCATTTTCAGTTCTTGGGGAATCCCTGATAAAACTACTCCGTCAGAGGTCAGTGGGACAAATTCACCATACATTGTTGGTGACGGTGAAGAATAACCCTTTTACATTGGTGGTCTAAATGCCTCCTTACAGGTAGTTTAAAAAAAAATCATTGCTGTGAAACCGCTGGCTCTGCAAAGTTGCAGACACCATCAAATGAGAGCTCAATCAGCTATAGCTCAAGGAAACCCTTTTAACCACTGGAGGAACCCTAGGGATTTCCCCCCACAGTACATTTTCTGATGCTAGATGTCCTCAGTCTGATGGCCAGCATTATTTACTCAATTTTTTGGACCCGCTCAGTCTGCGGCAGTGAAACAAGAAGCAGCACAGTGATGAATTAGTCGTATTTGTCATTCTCTTGCTTCTACATGCATGCTCTTTTTCAGCATGCTTCTGGTCAGTGCGTGGATTTGTAACCAACAGTAACTTCCTGTACACACTACACAGTAAAAAGTCAATCACACAGTGATGATGATGACAGTATAAACACATGTCTCACAATAATCCTGCGTGATCAGTGCAGGAAACACCTCTTTCACAATATGCTCAAACATTTGTAGAGATGGATCCAAAGCAGAGTAGGTTCTTTTAGTATCAGGGAGTTCGGGATATGACGCAGCTACTTCAGAGCACTGGGACCGTACAAGCTGCAGTGAGCAGATACCGGTAAGTATATGCTGTTGACACCATTTCCATTCTGTATACAGTATATTAAAGCAGAGTTCTGGCGAAAAAATAAACAGGAACTACTTTTTGAAATCGGTGCAGCGCCGCAGATGCGCCGTCGAACCGATTAGGACGATGCCATTGCCGACAATTTCCGCCGATTTGAGATGCGATTTTACATGTGAAATTGCATCTCAAATCGTACCCAGTGTGAACCAGGGCTAAGTGTAGCAATATGATTACATTTAATGAAGGTGCAACATTTAGCAACATATTGCTACACTTTTCTCTTTTATTGCACCTCTTTTACACTCTGTAGCTCCTGCTGGATATTGCTTCTAATACCCTTGTGGAGGCTTCCATTTGTGGATGGACATTTTATGGTTACACAACCTATAATATTGCTATAATCTTGTTATATGGACTATAAACTAAAGGACCGTAAAAATCATTTGAGTTTCCATTATTTCTTATGGGGAAGTTCGCTTTGATATACAAGTGTTTTGGACTATAAGCATGTTTCTGGAACAAATTATGCCTGCAATCCAAGGTTTTACTGTAATCATTTATTTTACTATACAAAACCTTAGATCACCTGCATATTTTTGCATTTATAATTTGTACTCTATAACTGTATTTAACTGATTTCAAAGCTAATCATTTAACCGCTTGCTGCCCGCCACGCGCAAATATACGTGTGCAGCATGGCACGGGCAGGCAGAAATACGTACCTGTACATCCTCTTTAAGAAGCGGTTGTTGCGGGCGCGCTACCGCCGCGATCTCAGTGAGCGTACCCGCGGGTCCCACGGATTCGATCGCCGCAGGCATACCCGCGATCGTCTCACGGAGAGGTAGAACGGGGAGATGTTAGTGTAAACACAACATCTCCCTGTTCTGCCTAGTGACACTGTCACTGATCGTGTTCCCTGTCATCAGGAACACGATCAGTGACATGTCACAGCAAGCCACGCCCCCCTACAGTAAGAACAACTCCTTAGGAAAGACTTAACCCCTACAGTGCCACCTAGTGGTTAACCTTTTCACTGCCAGTGTAATTTTCACAGTACTGCTGTAAAAATGACAATGGTCCCAAAATATGTCAAAAGTGTCCGATGTGTCCGCCATAATTAATGTCGCAGTCACGATAAAAATCTCAGATCACCGCCATTACTAGTTAAAAAAAAATAATATAAATAAAAATGCTATAAAACGATCCCCTATTTTGTAGACACTATAACTTATTGCATTTTTTTTTACCAAAAATAGGTAGAATACGTATCGGCCTAAACTGAGGAGAAAAAAATCTTTTTTTTATATCTTTTTTTGGGGATATTTATTATAGCAAAAAGTAAAAAATATAGATTTTTTTTCAAAATTACCGCTCTATTTTTGTTTATAGAGCAAAAAATAAAAACCGCAGAGGTGATCAAATGCCACCAAAAGAAAGCTCTATTTGTGGGGGAAAAAGGATGCCAATTTTGTTTGGGAGCCACGTCGCACGACCACGCAATTGTCAGTTTAAGCGACGCAGTGCCGAATCGCAAAAAGTGGCCTGGTCCTTTAGCTACAAAATGGACGGGGCTTAAGTGGTTAAAGTCAGAATTAAAATGTAATTTTGAAGATAAAAGTGTTACCTGTATAGGTCAGAAGTAGTCCTTAGAACATATTGCCAAGCATAAAAAATTGGTCTAGTTCATAACATATTTTTTTGTCTTTTGGCAATGCATGTCAGTCCTACGTAGTATGGTACTTAGCATATACACTTTGGGGCAGATTCACATAGATGTAATCTTCCGCTGCGTAATCGAAATACGCTACGCTGCCGTCTATCACCAGACTCTACGCCGAATTCAGGTAGTTTTTTTGCGCGTACGCTATTGTATCGTATTTTTTTTCCGCCGCGCAATCGAAATACGTGAGTAGGGGGCGTGAAGCATTTAAATTAAGCGCGTCCCCGCGACGATCGAACTGCGCATGCTCTGTTCAGGAATTTCCCGCCGTGCATTGCGCGAAATCACGTCGTGACGTCATTCGTTGTTTGAGTAGCGGCGTTTACGAACATTCCTATTCCCGGACGACTTACGTTAAAAATAATAAAAGAAATCGAAAAACGTTGAAATTCGACGCGGGAACGACGGCCATACTTAACATGGGCTGTCTAATATTAGACCAGCAAAAAGCTGGTATAGTGAAACGGAAAAAAAAGATGACTAAAGGTGCCGTAAGAGATTGCGTTTGAAGAGCGAAATTTTGTGGATTCCAGGCAAAAGCTCATTAGCATACCATGAAGGTGAAAAACAACAGGAAGTCCGCCCAGTGGCCGCAATTTTCAGGCAGCGTAGATCTGAAGGCGTACTAACACGTAATAAAGTCGAAATTTAGCACGCAGGTGTCTTTTCATGGTTTGAGGATTTCGACTAGCGTAAAAACGCTCGTAAATCGAAATTACTCCTGTCTAACAACATTTACACAGGCGTAATCGCTTTGTGAATCTAGGCCTTAATTTTGAGTGTTTTATTCCAATCCATAAAATACATTAACTGCATTGCATTGGCAACTTGAACCAGATCTTCTAACTCTAATTTGATTGCATTCTTAGGAGCCAAGAACTTTGTCACCAGAGCACAATAGCCGTGCTTTATGCCAGTAAATGGCCTGTTAACCTGAAGGAATTTGTTGAGTAATTCACAAATTGAATGGGTAATGGTTATCTAATAAAGAAAATCTATACAGCTGAGATAAATATTCACTAAGACATGTGTTCAGTTATGTATTGTGGGATCTTTATTTCTTAGGGTCGTATTTATAAAATAGTGAAGGTTACACCGTACATTTTCTAGTGAATTATTCACTGCATTTATGAAGTACATTCAACAGAAGGTTTTTCTATGTGGCCATGTAGGTAAAAAACACTTCTTTGTGCAGTAGCCCCCCTAATACTTACCTGAGTCTCATCACGATCCAGCGATGTGCATGACAGCCTTGGCTCTCCGGGGGCTTTCCTTCCTCATTGGCTGAGACAGCAGCGGGAGCCAATGTCTTCTGCTGCTGTCAATCACAGCCAGTAAGCCAATGAGCCGATCTATCCACCGCAATGTCGCAGTCCTGCTAAATATCGCAGATCATCGCCATTACTAGTAAAAAAAAATAATAATAATTAAAATGCCATAAATCTATCCCCATATTTTGTAGACGTGATAACTTTTGCGCAAACCAATCAATATACACTAATTGGATTTTTTTTACCAAAAATATGTAGAAGAATACATATTGCCCTAAACCGATGAAGAAATAATTTTATTTTATTTTATTTTTTAGATTAATTAATTAAAAATTGTTGCTCTTTTTTTGTTTATAGCGCAAAAAATAAAAACCGCAGAGGTGATCAAGTATCAGTAAAAGAAAGCTCCAATTGTGGGAGAAAAGGATGTCAGTTTTGTTTGGGTACAGCATCACACGACTGTGCAATTGTCAGGTAAAGCGACACAGTGCCGTATTGCAAAAAATGGCCCGGTCCTTAAAGGGGTTGTAAAGGTACACATTTTTTTCCTAAATAGCTTCCTTTACCTTAGTGCAGTCCTCCTTCACTTACCTCATCCTTTCATTTTGCTTTTAAATGTCCTTATTTCTTCTGAGAAATCCTCACTTCCTGTTCTTCTGTCTGTAACTCCACACAGTAATGCAAGGCTTTCTCCTTGGTGTGGAGTGTTGTGCTCGCCCCCTCCCTTGGACTACAGGAGAGTCAGGACACTCTCTACGTTGCAGATAAATTAGCTGTGTGATAGTGGGCGACCTGACTCTCCTGCAGTCCAAGGGAGGGGGCGGGCATGGCACTCCACACCAGGGAGAAAGCCTTGCATTACTGTGTGGAGGGACAGACAGAAGAACAGGAAGTGAGGATTTCTCAGAAGAAATAAAGACATTTAAATGCAAAATCGAAGGATGAGGTAAGTGAAGGATTTAGGGAATTTTTTTTACCTTTACAACCCCTTTAAGTGGTTATTCAGTACAGAATTCCTCTGCAAAAAATCCGAAGAGCAAGACCACACATGCTCTGAAACAAAAGAATATATTACAATAAAATTAAATATAACACATTACATCACTTCAAAAGTTGTATTCTGTTGTAGGATAATTGACATATGTTTAGTAACTACTTCATGTTTGATATAAGACTAGTGGGCAAAAAAAAAAATATAGACGATCATTTCGTCCGATACTCTCATGGTGTGTAATGAGGCTTTAACCTTCAAAAATGAAAGTCAAAACCCAGCAGCCCCCACCGCAGATCCTGACCTGATATAGATCTTTCTGGTAATTAGGTTTACTTGACACAACGGCAGAGCGAGGGACTGCAGTGAAACATGACCATTGATTCTGTATTCACCTCAGCAGGTTACCACTGCCATTGTGTAAAAATGTAAATACAGTTATTAGTTTCGTTTCTTGGTCATTTGTGGTTACTTGCTATACCTCAAGTTTAAAGTGTAAGTTCACCTTTTTGTCCCTCCCCCGAATACATAATACCTATATAATAAATTAGGGTTGTCCCCGGGGCCGTCTTTACCATAGGGCAAACAGGGGCAGCTGCCCAGGGCCCTGTCACTGTTGTGAGCCCAAAGAAACCCTCTGAAACAAATGGCAACCCCCCTTTTTTTATAAAAAAAAAACTTGTTTTATAAAAAAACATTTTTTTTTATAAAATGTTTTTTTATATATATATATTCCTTTTAATTATATATATATATATATATATATATATATTATAAATGTTATTATTATTAAAGGACCCAGAGGTCCCCAGGGCCCCGGATGGCAACCCCCCTTTTTTTATAATTTTTTTATATTTTATTTCTTTTTTTTCTTTTTATTTATTTTATATATATATATATATATATATATATATATATATATATATATATATATATATATATATATATATAATTAAAAGGGCTCAGAGGTCCCCAGGGCCCCATGTGGCAAACATCCTTTTTTTATAAATGTTTATTTTTTTATTTTTGTTTATATATATATATTTTTTTTTTTATTAAAGGGCCCAGAGGTCCCCAGGGTCCTGGATGGCAACCCCCCCCCCCTTTTTTTTAAATAAATGTTTATTTTTAATATATATTTTTTTATTTTATTTTTTATTAAAGGGCCCAGAGGTCCCGGATGGCAACCTCCCTTTTTTGTAATTTATTTTTATTAAAAAAAAATATTAAAAGGGCCCAGAGGTCCCCAGGCCATCTGGGGACCTCTGGGCCTTTTTAATATTTTTTTTTTATAAAAATAAATTACAAAAAAAGGGAGGTTGCCATCCGGGACCTCTGGGCCCTTTAATAAAAAATAAAATAAAAAAAATATATATTAAAAATAAACCCTCTTTTTAAAAAAAAAATAATATATTTTTTTATATATATTTTTTATTTTTTTTATTAAAGGGCCCAGAGGTCGCCAGGGCCCCGGATGGCTACACCCCTTTTATATATATATATATATTTCTTCTTTTTTTTTGTAAAGGGCCCCCTGCTTCTAAATTCGCGGCAGCCCCCCCCCCCCGCTTCTCAATTTCAGGCGGCAGCTCCCCCCCCCCCCCCGGTTCTCTGCTCCAGAGGGCCAATGCCTGAAGCTGTGTAAGGGGCCCCATAATTCCTGATGGCGGCCCTGCCACCCGTTAAGCCCCTGTGCTGCCCACAAATCAGGCTGAAAATCATCAGCGGCACGCAGCCAGTGACAGTACTGCTTCCCTTCCCAGTGTTTTAAAATGTACAGCACCCCTGGCTTCCCTAGACGTGCACTTCTCCCTTCCTGCAACTGAGTGCTGCTTGTATATAAAAGTGAGTTAGAATGTGATTTTATAACATCCCCAGTTTGCTCTTCCCGAGGCTGACTTCTTCATGTCCTGCTCCTCAAGGTATGTCACTGTTTGCTAATCTATATTGTTAATAGAAGTTTTCTGTAGAGTGTGCCCAAAGTCTTTATAATATTTGATGATTCACTGCAGGTCTGATCAGTGTTTTAAAAAGTTCCTGTATTTTAAACATGGCATGGCATGGGGTCACAGAACCGTCTGTCCATTCTGCTTTAGCACCATGGGACCCCAGGCCATGCCATGTTTAAAATAGAGGAACTCTTTAAGTCACAGACCAGACCTGCAGTCCAGGCTGAGTAAGGCCTCAGAGCACATGTCATTACTGTCTGTATTTAACTGCTTGATGGGCTTATTTTGGGCCTGGCTGGTTCACATGTATGTGTTTTGGTGGCCCACATTTGCGCAGGTACAACAGCCCATTCATTTTAATGGGCCACCATGCCTGCGTTTCCTGGAAAGAAAAGCGCATGCCTCATGTAATAGGCTGCGCACACGGCACACCTATGCCAATCAAGCAATGAAATACAGCACTGTCTGTCCATTCTGCTATCTGCTGTGACTTTTCTGCAGTTCCTGCACTGTCACACTTGCTGCATTTTTAGACGTTTAGGTCACGCTTTTAAAAATACAGTGCGTTTGTGTGTGCAGGAACTGCAGGTAAGTAGCATGGTGCAAGAACTGCAGGTAAGTAGCATGGTGCAAAAGCAGAATGGATTTCAAGGCAACTGTATTTTTAAAATGCTGAATGCACCTTTTTTCTGCAGGAAACAAAGGCATTGCAGCCCATTCAAATCAATGGGCTGCTGTGCCTGCACAAATGAGGGCCGTCAAAACACATACATGTGAACCAGCCAGGCCCAAAATAAGCTGGAGGAGGGGCCAAAAAAAATGTTTGCTCAGGGCCCAAACCATATTAAAGACGGCCCTGGTTGTCCCGATACCACTTTTTTAGGACCGAGTACAAGTACCGATACTTTTTTTCATGTACTCGCCGATACCGAATACCGATACTTTTTTTTAAATGTGTCACCAGAAATGCAGCCATGTGTCCCCCCCACAAATGCAGCCATGTCCCCCCACAAATGCAGCCAG
The DNA here is from genome assembly GCA_029574335.1 of Rana kukunoris. Taxonomy (NCBI): domain Eukaryota; kingdom Metazoa; phylum Chordata; class Amphibia; order Anura; family Ranidae; genus Rana; species Rana kukunoris. The sequence goes on along the minus strand of CM056050.1, from coordinate 278,251,712 downwards.
GTGCCCCCACAAATGCAGCCATGTCCCCCTAGAGATGCAGACATGTCCCCTCAGAGATGCAGCCATGTCCCCACAGAGATGCAGCCATGTCCCCCCAGAAATGCAGCCATGTCCCCCCCAGAAATGCAGCCATGTCCCCCTAGAAATGCAGCCATGTCCCCCCAGAGATGCAGCCATGTCCCCCCAGAGATGCAGCCATGTCCCCCCAGAGATGCACAGCCATGTCCCCCCAGAGATGCAGCCATGTCCCCCCAGAGATGCAGGCATGTCCCCCCAGAGATGCAGCCATGTCCCCCTCCCCACAGAGAAAGCTAAGCCAAACCCCCCCCCCCCCCACCGCCGCCTAGATGATCAGAGCGGGGAACATTACAGCTTTAATTTTGAATAGCTTTGTGTGTGTTCCCTGCCGCGCCACATCATAGCCCCTCCCCCTTGTCCAGGGAGTTTGATAGACAGCTCACCCATCCCAGGATTGGATGGGTGATCTGTCTATCAAACTGCCTGGACAAGGGGGAGGGGCTATGATGTGGCGCGGCGGGGAACACACACACAGCTATTCAAAATGAAATCTGTTAATGTTCCCTGCGCTGATCATCTAGGCCAGTGTTTTTCAACTCCAGTCCTCAAGGCACACCAACAGGTCATGTTTTCAGGATTTCCATTATTATGCACAGGTGATTTGATCAGTTTCACTGCCTTAGTAATCACCAACAGCCATTTCATCTGAGGGAAATCCTGAAAACTTGACCTGTTGGTGTGCCTTGAGGACTGGAGTTGAAAAACACTGATCTAGGCGGCGGCGGCGGTGGGGGGGCTTTCTCTTTGAGGACTGCTCTGCTCCCCTCTCCGCCCGCTCTCCGCCCCCTCTCCACCCGCTCTCTAGAAGAAAAAAAAAGTATCGGGTCTGGCATCGGGAGCATTTGTGTGAGTGCAAATGCTCAGTATCGGTCCCGATACCGATACTAGTATCGGTATCGGGACAACCCTATAATAAATAATGAGACACACACATACTGTACAGTTTTTTGGGCAAAAATGTTGGCTGCTGCACATTTATTGGTATAAATAACTTATTAATAATCAATAATATAATACATTCATTTAATTCGGAAATAACTAAAAACAAAATAACTAAAAATAACTTATCTCTCCATAAAATGTGTCAAGGATTCGGGTTAAAATACATGAACATAACTACAAGTCCCCCTTGTGGTTATGCCTTGCGACAAAAGGTGGATGGGGAGGTCGCTGTGCCGACGCTGGCTGACTGACAAATTGTCTCAGCTGACTCCTCTGCTAGGTCACATGGTACACTCTCTTCCCGCCCAAACTCATGTCTGAAATTTTAAAGGGCCAGCATCTCTACACTGTTATCACCTGAGGTGAATCAAAATCCCTATTTAAATTTAGTTAAAAACTAGGAGCAAGGGGCAGCCGCATGCCCATGACCCCAGGCTCATATTCCTTCGCCCTCTTTTGACATTCTAGGTACACTTGCACACAGTTTTTGAAGGATCTTGGCAGGTATTTGTTCCAAACATCTTGGGGAAATAACCTCAGATCTTCTGTGGATGTAGGCTGCCTCAAATCCTTCTATCCCTTCATCTAATTCCAGACAGGCTAGATTTTAGATCCCGGTACTCGGGGCACGGTGATTATGTGATTGCTATGCGATCGCATGATCACAATATCAATGTTTTTTTTTTTAACATACTGTCACCAGTTAGTGTCCTTAATCACCGCCGAATCAGTCATATAATGACGCTGTACTGCACTAGTGACAGTATGGGAAAAAATTGAATAAAGTGGAAATAAAATGTATTACATTTCTTTATTGTTAAACGAATTGTGACAAAAATTACAACTTTCAAAAACTTACCATGCCTCCTACTAAATGCCTCAAACTGTCTACTTTACAAAAAGGTTTAATTTGGGTGGAAATTTGTCCTGTCCTAACATCTTTGGGACTTTTTTTTTCTTAACCACTTGACTACTGGGCACTTAAACCCACCTAATAACCAGACCAATTTTCAGCTTTCGGTGCTCTCACATTTTCAATGACAATTACATACAACACTGTAACCAAATAAAATGTTTGTCCTTTTTTTCCACACAAATAGAGCTTTCTTTTGGTGGTATTTAATCACCGTTGTTTTTTTTTACTTTTTTTAGAAAAAAGACTGAAAATTCTGTAAAAAAAAATTTTTTCTTTGTTTCTGTTATATAATTTAGCAAATTAGTCATTTTTCTTCATAAATTTTGGGCAAAATGTATACTGCTACATATCTTTGGTAAAAATAAGTACAAATTGGTGCATATTATTTGGTCTTAGTCAGGGGCGGACTGACAACTCATGAGGCCCCCGGGCAATAGAAGATTATGGGGCCCCTGGGCTTACAGATGGTCACCACGCCAGGAAGCAGTGCAGAGGCGGGGCAGCTAAAATATCGGGATTTTCACATCAAAGCATGACGGTTTCAGACATATTAGGGTCAGATATTAAAAAAAACACAGATTTTGACATACTGTCCCTGGTTTTACTGAGCCTGGCAACCCTGATGGGGCCCCTAGTGGCATGGGGCCCTCGGGCAGTGCCCGAGGGCCTCAATGGTCAGTTCTCTCCCAGGCCTTAGTGAAAGTTATAGAGTCCACAAGCTATGGTGGCAATATCTGAAAATTGATCACACCTGAAGTACTGATGGTCTATCTAATTTCTTGAGACCCTAACATGCCAGGAATGTACAAATACCCCCCAGATGATCCCGTTTTGGAAATAAGACATTCCAAGGTATTTAGAAAGAGGCATGCTGAGTTTTTTGAAGTTGTCATTTTTTCCCACAATTCTTTGCAAATTCTAGATTTTTTTTTCTTAAATTCTGCTATTCCTCCCGAGTATGCGATACCACATGTCTGAGACTTTTACACAGTGTGGCCACATACAGAGGAACAACATGCAGGCAGCACCTTCAGGCGTTCTGGAGCACCCAGGCCAATTCTGAAATTTCTCTCCTACATGTAAAAATCATAATTTATTTGCTAGAAAATTACATAGAACCCCAAAACATTATATATGTTTTTTTAGCAAAGACCTTAGAGAATACAATGGTGCTCGTTGCTTTTTATCTCGCACGGTATTTGCGCAGCAATTTTTCTAACGCTTTTTTTACGGAAAAAAACTGTTTTGTGCTTAAAAACAGTAAAGTTAGCCCAATGTTTTTGCATAATGTGAAAGATGAAGTTACGCCGAGTAAATAGATACCTAACATGTCACCCTTCAAAATTGCAAAACGCTTATGGAATGACGCCAAACTTCACTACTTAAAAATCCCCATAGGCGACAATTTAAATATTTTTACTGGTTACATGTTTTTAGTTACAGAGGAGATCTAGGGCCAACATTATTGCTCTTGCTCTAACTTTCGCAGCGATACATCACATGTGTGATTTGAATACCATTTTCATATGTGGGCGGGACTTATGTATGCGTTCGCTTCTGTATGCGAGCTCACGGGGACAGGGGTGCTTTAAAAAAATATTTTTACTTTATTTATTTTAGTTTGACACTTTTTTCCACCCAAAAAATGTTTTGGGTCACTTTTACTCCTATTACAAGGGATGTAAACATCCGTCTCGCCTCTCTTAAGAACGATCAATCGGCGGAACAGCCGCTAAGATCGTTCTTATGGTGTAGGGAATCGCCGGCTGAAAAAGCTGATATCTGAATGATGCCTGTAGCTGCAGGCATCATTCATATATCCCCGCACAAGTCAAGGACGTCATATGATGGCGGGCGGGCGGCAAGTGGGTATTGCGGCGTATTGCTAGGTATTACTGAGTATTACAGGGTATTGAGGAGTATTGCTGGGTATTGCAGCGTATTGCTGGGTATTGCGGAGTATTGCAGAGTATTGCGGGGTAATGAGTAGTATTGCAGAGTATTGCAGGGTATTGCGGAGTATTGCAGAGTGTTACAGAGTATTGCGGGGTATTGCAGGGTATTGCGAAGTATTGCAGAGTATTGCAGAGTATTGCGGGGTATTGCGGAGAATTGCGGAGTATTGCAGGCTATTGCGGAGTATTACGGGTATTGCAGAGTATTTAGAAAGAGGCATGCTGAGTTTTTTGAAGTTGTCATTTTTTCCCACAATTCTTTGCAAATTCTAGATTTTTTTTTCTTAATTTTTTTTTTCACTAAATTGTCATAATAGCAGTTAAATTACACCCCAAAACACATTCTGCTATTCCTCCCGAGTATGCGGTAACACTCTGCAATACTCCGCAATACCCTGCAATACTCTGCAATACTACTCATTACCCCGCAATACTCTGCAATACTCCGCAATACCCAGCAATACGCTGCAATACCCAGCAATACTCCTCAATACCCTGTAATACTCAGTAATACCTAGCAATACGCCGCAATACCCACTTGCCGCCCGCCCGCCATCATATGACGTCCTTGACTTGTGCGGGGATATATGAATGATGCCTGCAGCTACAGGCATCATTCAGATATCAGCTTTTTCAGCCGGCGATTCCCTACACCATAAGAACGATCTTAGCGGCTGTTCCATCATTGGATGGAGCGATCACGTGGTAAACGGCCGCTATGGAAACTCCTGTGTGCGCGCCCCAGGGAATGCGCAGGAGCGCGATTCTGGGAGGACTTTATATAACGTCCTCCCAGAGTTAAGGAACCACCCTGATGCCGTTATTCGGCGGTGGGTGGTTAAGAAACCAAATAAAATGTTTTTTTTTTTTAAACAAAGTTGTCATTTTAATAAGTTTTTTCTCACGCAAAGAATAGGCATACTTATAATTGCACGCCAAAACATATTATGCCATGTCTTCTGAGTATGGGGATACCCCATGTGCCCCAAATCCAGGGAGAATCTTTAGACCTTCTAGGTGGATGAATTACTTTTAATTTTCTGACTACCTATGGGATAATCGGAATTTATCTTTGGGATTAATAAAGTATTCTGAGCCTGAATACTTTTTGGAGGCCCTGGAGCACCAGGACAGTGGAAACACCCACAAAATGACCACATTTTCGAAAGGATCGGTCCAGGCAACAGGCAGAAATGTGGGCAATAAACAGTCCAGGGTCAGTAGAGGCAGCAGGCAGGGGCAACACTGCACTGGTGTGGCGTGATCAGCTGGCTGTACTGGTCTGGTAACACTAGGGACTAGTGTGGCAGCAATCACGAACACTGTTGCTGACTTACACTGATCACATAACACTGGGACTAATGTGGTGACAATCAGGGATACTGCTGCTGGCCTACACTGGTCTGGTGACACTGCAATTGGTGTGCATGGTGACCAGTTTGGCAATGATCAGGGACACTATAACTGGTGTGGCAGTGAATAAGACTGGCGTGGCGATGATCAGGGACACTGTAACTGGTGTGGCAGTGATTAGTGACAATATGACTGGTGTGGCAGGGGTGACAGACAGTGTGACTGGTGTGGCAGTGATCAGCGAAATTGTAACTGGTGTGGCAGTGATTAGGGACAATATGACTGGTGTGCAGGGCAGGACTTAGGCTGGTGGGGGCCCCTGGGCTTAAAAAGGGGCCCCCTGGAGCAGAGAAGCAGAGGGTGGGTTGTTATCGACGACCGATCAGGGGGGGGGCTGGATCCGCCACCAACCTCTTCCCAGAGCCGCCTTCAGTAATTTTGGGGCCCCTTACACAGCTGCAGTGAAGGGGTCCCCTGGAGCTTCGAAGTTCTTAAACGGCGAGGGGGGGCTGGGAGCTGCCGAGAATTAAATCCATCCGCCGAAGTTGTTGAGCGGGGGTGCTGAAATTGCCGCGAACGGGGGATTGCTGCGAAATTGCGGGAGGGGATTGACGCTATTGCCTCGAAATTGGGGGAGGGGATTTCTGCATGATTACGGGAGTGGGTTGCCATGATTGCCGCAAACAGGGAAGGGTTTTGGCGTGATTGGGCCCCCTATTGGGTGGGGCCCATGGGCTTGAGCCCAGTCAAGCCCAATGGTAAGTCCAGCCCTGCTGGTGTGACAGGGATGACAGACATTGTGACTGGTGTGGCAGTGATGAGCGAAATTGTAACTGGTGTGGCAGTGATTAGGGACAATATGACTGGTGTGGCAGGGATGACAGACATTGTGACTGGTGTGGCAGTGATCAGCGAAATTGTAACTGGTGTGGCAGTGATCAGGAACAATATCACTGGTGTGGCAGTGATTAGGGTCAAAATGACTGGTCTGGCAGTGGTGATCAGGGTCACTGGGGCAGGTGTGTACGGTGACCAGGGACACTGGTGTGGCGGTGATTATGGACAATATGACTGGTGTGGCAGTAATCAGGGACAATATGTCTGGTGTGGGGATGATCAAGGACACTGTGAGTGGTGTGGCGATGGTGCAGTGATATCAGAGTGGCTTACCTTTGTACATGATCAGAGGCACAGCAGTACAATGTCACCATAGTGTAAATATATATATATATATATATATATATATATATATATATTATATTTTATTTTTTTACCAGAGCAGTGCAGTGCACTACTGTAGGGAAGTGATTGGATTTTTTATTTTTATTTTGCCTGCACTATGACTGCCTTTACAGCCATGATAGACATGTTTCTGACAGTTCTCGGCTGCATTCCTGCAGCCTTTGAGAACTACAGTAATAAGCTGTGCTTGGCCATAGCTATCACGTGGCACATGGAGACGATGCTTGTACCATGTGATTTGTCACTGTAATCACAGTGAAGACAGAGATCACAGTAGTTCTCAGTGGCGGCTGGTACTCAAAGTTTTTTTTTTGGGGGGGGGGGGGGTGCAAACAAACTGAAAAAAAAATCAATTGCAGCCTCACTGTGCCCATCAAACACATCCACTGTGCCCATCAATTGCTGCCACTGTGCCATCAAACGCAGCCACTGTGCCCATCAATTGCCGCCAGTTTGCCCCATCAGTTGCCGCCGGTTTGCCCCATCAAATGCCCGCCAGTTGCCCCCCTCTGGCGGCGACAATAGATAGATTTATGCTGTGGATGAATTTGTCTATTGTTGGACGCACCGCCACCGGTAAATCTGAATAGCTGTATGAATGGCAGCCATTGTTCGTCACAGCGATCATATGATACCAGGGTTTAGCATCGCAACTCAGTACTCTGATTTGTGTTCCGCTTTCCAGGGAGCTCACAGAGCACAGATCTGGGAGGATGTTTGGGTACGTCCCACAAGATTGACACTTGTCGAGCAGTTAAAGCTGAATTTAAGGAATTCAGCCACGTTGTAAAAAGTGCAGGCACACCATGAGTTAAGTCTAAAGAGGTGCATGGCATCACCTGAAATTATCTCTATTATTTATATCTGACAGGTTTATGATACATAATACATGATATGATACTCAGGGTTCGAGAGAAGAGAGAGGGACACAGAGGAGCTATGTCGGCCCCTCCTCGCTGCTGCCCATTCAGAGAAGCCTTTGTATTTTGTGAATGAGTTCACATAATACAAAGGCTTTTGTGATGGGGCAGACATAGCAGCTGCAACAACTCTAATGTTGAAGATGCTTAGACCTGAAACATCAGTGTCAGGCTTATGGAAACAAAGCAGTAGCCCACTTCCAGGAGTGCAATAAAACCATCAGATGTAAATAATAGAGATAAGCTCAGGAGATGTCATGCAGCTTCTTATGCCGCGTACACACGATAATTTTTCAGCATGTCCAAAAAACTTTGTTTTTCCAACTTCATCATTAAAAACGATGTTCCCCACACACCATTGTTTTTGAAAAATGATGAACAAAGCGCGGTGACGTACAACACGTACGATGGCACTCTAAAGGGTAAGTTCTATTCGCCTTTGGGCTGCTTTTAGCTGATTCCTTGTTAGCAAAAGACGATTCGCGATTTTTTGTCTGTTACAGCGTGATGAATGTGCTTACTCCATTATGAATAGTAGTTTTACCAGAACGAGCGCTCCCGTCTCATAACTTGCTTCTGAGCATGCGTGGGTTTAAAACGTTGTTTTAGCCCACACACGATCATTTTTTACAACCCGAAAAACAACATTTTTTAAAACGATGTGAAAAAATGCAGCATGCTCGAATTTTTTTTTTTGTTGTTTTTCAGAAGATGAAAAATGATGTGAAGCCCACACACGATCATTTTAAATGACGTTTTTAAAAACGTAGTTTTTTTCATCCCGAAAAATGGTCGTGTGTACGCGGCATAAGACTTGACTTGCAAGTTTTACATAGAAGCTGATTTCCTGGTATTAAGCTTTAAAATGAAAGTTCAATTGGGCTTTAAATAAACAGACTTGTAGAAGAATCATGGAGACTTCAGAGACCTAGGACTTCCAGAGCAGGAAGAATGAATGCTGAACTACAGGTATCTGGTTCTTTTATTTCACAATGAAGTTTTCTTTTCTGTGTTATTGTGATTGATCTTAAGTTTCTTTGGATCTTTCTCATAATTTTTTTCCCACAAATTGATTTTAACTTGCTAATAAATTGCTGAGCAGGAGATTTTAGAAATAATAAAATTAGCCTATTACTGAATGAAAGAATATCAAAGGCAACTGAATCAAAATGTTATATACTAATCTGTGCAGAGATCTGAGCTGCAAAGCCAAAAAGAGATATAAAAACTACCACTGTCTCCAGGCATTAAAACATCCTTAAATACTGCATATGCTTTTTTAATATAATTATAAACTTGAAATTTGTCTCTGTATTAGCCAGTCACGCTTTATTGAACTACATGTTGATGTCATTACTACTAATGGTGGAAGCTTTCTGAAAGTAGGAGAGATGACCTAATCAGTGTTGTAATTACCCAGTTAGTAGGCTAAGGCAGCCCATAGATCCATAATTTTTCTTCATTCAACCAGCCGGTTGAACGGGAAAAAAAATCACCCGATACCCCCATCCACACATTCAAGGTGGCTAGGCTATTGTGTCCTGACAGTGGGGAGCCTTCCTTGCCATCAGAGTACAATGATTAGTGCTGCTGACTATAGTTGGCAGCACTGAGGGGGAAACCCAACAGAAGCTGGTTGTACAGAAGTCAAACAGTAGACTTCTGTACAACCAGGGGGCCCATACATAGATTGAACTGTCTGAATTTCAATCCATGTTTGGCTGTGACTATTTCAGTAAATGTAAGATCCCTAGTTTATTTTAGCAGTTAAACCTCCAGGAGAGTAGGGACGCCCACTAACACACAGCTCCTTTCTCTATCTGCAACGTAGAGAGTGTCCTGACTCTCCTGTAGTTCAAAGGGAGGGGGCGAGCACAACACTCCACACCAGGGAGAAAGCCTTGCATTACTGTGTGGAGTTACAGACAGAAAAACAGGAAGTGAGGATTTCTCAGAAGAAATAAAGACATTTAAAAACAAAATCGAAGGATGAGGTAAGTGAAGGGGGACTGCACTAAGGTAAAGGAAGCTATTTAGGGGGAAAAAAATTGTACCTTTACAACCCCTTTAAGCCAGAATTACTGTTTATATGAAATATTGCATATGGATAGTGTATAGTCTTCTATCCAACAAGCAGGCAGAGCTTTTCCTTTTTGCATGTTTTGCATTTATCTGTTTGTTGTAAAAAATAAATAATCTGTTGCTTACGAAGGTCTATAGCTCTAGCTTTAGACTTGGTTCACATTAGTGCGGAGATTGTGACTGGTTCTCTATTGAGCCAGTTCAGATATCTCCACAGTGGCTCTGGTGCGATTTGCACAGGAATGCTGTGCGTCTATTGGTCCGTTTCAGGTCCGAATTCAGCCAAAAAGGACACGAGGATGCACCGGACTCCTGCTGTGAGCCGCTACATGCTCATATGTGAACCCAGCCTCAAAAGTACACATGCGTTAATGTGTCTGTAAACTAAAGAGAATGCATTGTGGTTTTGCAATTATTTTCTTTTTAATATTTATTTGGTTTGGGACTAAAAAATTTAATTTATAAAAAACATTTTTTTTAAGTGAGATATATTTGAAATATTGGACGTAGATAGTCTTTTGACCAGCGAGCAGGTGAAGCTTCTTTTTACTTTGGAAATTATATGTAGGACAGTTACCGGTATAGGTAAAACAACATCAATTATGTTTATGTAGTGATGTTAGTGAAAGGCAATAAAAGGGAAAATTCATTGTGTAGGAAGCAGGATTGTTCCATCTCTCCCTAGCACTTTACAATATGTGTCTAAATGACATGAGCTGAAATAATTGCATTACTGGGAGGTAAAAGCACCAAGTAAGAAGTAGAGCTACAGCAGACTGAGTAAAAGGAGTGTGTTTGGCTCATTATCAATCCTTGTTGCCTTAACCTTTGACAATTTGCAGAGAATATTCTCTAATAGGTAGTGACTGAGTGCATACATAATGATATTAACACATCCTGATTTCATTGCAGAAGAATATGGCACTGGCAGGAAAGCAGTATGAAGGATCCGTGAACAACTCCAGACCTGATATGTGGGTTTCAGCTGTTTCTAATGGAAAAGATGAAATTATCACAAGCCTTGTGTCTGCCTTAGATTCAATGGTAAGAACCATTACCAGCATAATTTTATGAACATTATATGCATATACGCTTTGTTTTTGTTCAAACATATTTTTTATGAAGAATGTTAGTAACATCCATCATTATAGATGTAAAGTACAGTATATGTAAAAGGATTGAACAAAATTAAGATAATGGTATTACAGTGGAACGTTGGTTTAAGAGTAAAGCCTCGTACACACACGCACGGTTTTCTCGGCAAGAACCAGCAAGAAAACTGCTGCCGAGTAAACCGTGCGTGTGTACGAGGCTTTGAAGTTTCTCGTCAAGAAAACTGCCCAGAATCTAGATGAGAAAAATAGAGAACCTGCTCTCTATTTTCTCATTGTGAGATTCTCGGCAGCGTTTTCCTGCCGAGAAACCCGAGTGTGTGTATACTTACCTCTCCATGGAAACCCGTGCATGCTCAAAATTACTTTGACACATGCGCGGTAGTTTCCAAGGCATAGGTAGGGTGAAGCAAGATGGTGGCGACGGCATCGAATGTGACGAGCGCATGCTCGTCGTAGTCGATGACGTCACCACGTTCGTGCCATTCAAAAGAACAGCGGTTCTTTTGAATGGTGTGTCTGTACACTCGGCTGGCAAGAGATTCTTGCCAGGAATCTCGTCAGGAAAAACAAAGTTTTTTACTTTTTACATCGGAAATTCCGACCGTGTGTATGCCCAATCGGATTATTTTTCCATCGGAAATTCCAATGAATTACGTCAGAGTTTAGATTTTACTCCGATGGAATTCCAATGTGATTTTGGTTGGACAAAGGTCCGGTCGTGTGTACGGGGCATTAGCCACTGTAGTGCACTTAGAACAATGTAGATAACATTTTTTAATTACTTAATATAAAATTGATGCTGCTCTAACATCTTTAAAGAAGCATCCATTTTTTATTATTTTGGTGTTTGTCGCTATATACTTGCCACTCACTAATTTTATTTTATTCTGTGCCCCAATTTTTTTTTGGGGGGGTAGCATTCTTTAATTAAACATTAGTACCATCGTGGTCCTTTTTATGCATAGCAAATTAAGTTATTTTATAGATTTGCTTTCACTTTGTCCCCAGTGATGATGAAGTTGTTACTTGAGGATGATCACTTGTGTTTCCTTTCAGATTTTGCAACATTTTATTGAAGATAAGTACCTGTGCTTCCCTTTAGATTTTGCAACATTTTATAACGTAGTAAATGATGCATCAATGAGATATAAGAGACTCACAGAGAAATATCTAGTAGGCTAGGTTCACACTTGAGCTTCTTCAAGAATTCTTGAGTGTTTTTTTAATTAAAGTACAGTAATTGTAAAGCTTTAATTTCTCAGCTACACCCCTGGTTCTCTGCTCACAGGCTTTGACCGACAGCAACAGGAGCCAATGGCTCTTGCTCCTGTAGATGTGCACAGCGCTGTGCCAAGATCAGGCTGAGATGAGTATTGAGGTGGCAGGGGGGAGCTACTGTGAAATTTTTTTTTACCCTAATGCAGAGAATGCATTAAGGTAAAAAAAACCTTTACCTTTACAACCACTTTAATGTTTTAAAGGAGGAATTCATTTGGGCTGCAAGAGTAGTGAGGTATAGGGGTAGTAAGACAGGGAGCTGAGACAGATGTGAAAACAGCATCATGGCAGTATAATAATTAGAAGGAAGCCATTATAGAGAAAAAGGGGGTATGTGAAAGAATTCTTTATCATGTCTCAGTAACATCCGGGGCTGCTTCTCATAAAACCAGGTCTTACATACTGTACCAGCAGGGGTGAACCTCAACTGCGGTTAGCAAGGATTACAATGTGCTTCTCTATGTGAGAACTCAGTATTAAGCCCCAGGCGTCACTCCACACAAACAGGAGTTTGGGGGGTCTCTACATCATCTATCTCTCACATAAAGAAAGGCATTGAGCTACTAAGGATGTACGCATTACAACATGAGACCAGAGCTTAGCGTTTAAAATTATATTATTACGGTAAAGATCAAGATTCCAATACACCTCTAGTAGTAGTATGGGACCCCAGGCATAACTCCAGACAAACAGGAGTTTGAGGGTTCTCTACATCATATTACTTTAAACATATAGGGATGTATTAGGCCACTAAGGGAGTTGGTATGGAAATACCATCAACTCTTAGCATAGAAAGGTTAGAGCGAACATGTTCAATAATTTAGGACAAGACCTATAGGTGATTTGTACTTATATCAAGCTTGTAGTAAATAGTAGTTGTCGTGACAACCAGTAGTTGCGTATGAGAGGCAATATAGCTCAGGTAAGAGTAGTTGCATGTAGAGGCAAATATAACTTAGTTAATTATAGTTGCATATGAGAAGCAATATAACTCTGGTAATTGGCCCTTTAAGGGATTCCTTACCAAACAGTCCTTAGCACAATAAAATATCCCAAAAAGTATGTTGGTAGTCACAAGGCATAATAAGTAATAGCAATAGTATTAGATGGAACAAAATCAACAGATCTTCCTATGGCACTACAAGTGACACAACAGCTACTTCAGTGTAGTAAGCAGGGATTCCATGGTGTAAGGTGTTCAGAAAAGAAGGCCTCAAGGTTATCCCCAGCAATGGCTCTGTGTTGCAGTAGATGTAACAGCGGTAAAGGAGTAGTAGTAGCGTGGAGCGGTGTTGCAGCATGGGGAGCGATGGCACCAATAGGAGTAGCGTGGCCGAGCTACGGCTGGTAATAATAGATAGCTGTCTGTGTATCAGGTGAATGCCCTTATAGGCAGGAGACAGGTACCAGACAGCTGTAGTGCATTGGTAGTGATTTGAAAGAAGCGCCATATAGTACAGTGCACTTCCGTGTTCCACGGTGGAACGCACAGGGCGCCGCGCGATGACATCATTGGGGCGGTCGCCGTAATGCGTTCCAGCACGGAACGCATTACAGATAGAACGGGCACAAGGAAAACTGTTATGATCTGCCTATTTTCCTGAGATAACAGATGTTCTAGATCTCTTATGGCATCTAAATCTACTGCCCATTCTGCCAAGGATGGAATGGTAGTAGATTTCTAGTGTCATGTTATAATAGTCCTTGCTGCTGAAAAAAAGTGTAGAAGACCATCTTTCTTAGCTGACTTGATGTGGCCCAGGATAATAGAGGGTAATGCTAGGTACACATGGGACGTTTTATTTTTCATTCGCTGAGAGAAAAAAAAAACGGAGAGGTTGCCATACTAACCTAGTGATGTTAGTGTGATGATCTCCCCTGCTGTGCTATTGTGTTCTGATAGCGGGACTGTCAATGGCTGCTGGCGCTGATCGAATCCTGTCTGGTTTCTCTTAGGAAGGCTGCTGTACACACTGGCCAAATGTCGGCCGCTTTCTGTTGAACTGGCTGATACCAGCCAATATTCGGCCCATGTGTACCCACCTTGAAGTTATTTTTAGTGTGTTACTAGTTTGTGTTGCCATTGGCTTACAATTGAGTTTTATAATCTTTGTCCAGAACTCATTAATCAGAGGACATTCCCACCAAATGTGTGTCATGGTCCCCTTTGATTTGTGGCATCACTAACATGTGTCTAGAACAGTTGAATAGATACGATAAAGAAATTGTAGCTGAGCTGGTAGTAATCTTGGATTTGGGGAAGTTACTATAGAGACTAAAATGCTAAAACTCCTGAATGAAGAACCTCTGTCAGTTTGTTTTTCTGCCTCTACTAGGTAGATTTGTCTTGGTGATCATTGTTTTCAAGACATAAAATGATTGATAATCCAAAATGTTTGAATTGTCGCTAGAACCAAAGGTGAGAAGATCCTACAGTGGGGACACTTGTTCCAGTGACAGTTATCTAAGAGAGGAACACTCTGTACCTTGTATTCTCTCCACGGAAGATGTCCTTATAGACAAAAAGCGTAGGACTGAGCCATTTGCTGAAGTCATCGCACACCGCAAGTGACCCGGAAATCGTGTGTTCTTGCTGGTTGGAGTGTTGTTTACAATGCGCAATTACTTCTACTATTTTCAAAATGTCTGAGGACTGGAGGTGGAGATCTGTATAATACCATGAGAACGGAGGAGTGAGAGACGGTACTGTTACCAACCAATATTACCCATGCTGTTTATGACTTCCCTTTAATTAGGGGGTCATGATTATTTGGTAAGCCTGCATCGTGCGCTTATTGGTGAAGGTTTCAGATCTTTTGGGCACCAACTTTGGAAAAATTTTAATTAAGTGGACTGTTCTTTATGAATTTTTGGGGACTTTTAAATTCTGTATTAATATATTCACTTGTGGTGATTTTCAAGTGTAATGGCATGAATTTGTCTAATGTTTATTTAATGAATTTGCTATCTTCGTATTTATTCAGTGTGATAAGGTATTTATTGACTTGCAGTCATCTAACACAGCACGGTTTATGCAAATATTTTGTAGTTAGAGTGACATATCCCTAAGGTGTTTGTAACTTTAGTAATTATATTTTTGTTTAAACTGATTTTGCACTAGCACACTTCTCTTGGTTGTGGCTATGTCTCTAGGACAAAAATGAAAATGAATTTCCCCAATGGGACAGAGGGAGAAAAAAAATACTCCAAACAAAACTGAACAAATAAAAGTTTTGGTTATACATGCACTTAAACTGCAATGTAATCTGCAGAAACATCCAGGAACTGGCTGTGCTGTCTGATAGGGCATGCACAGGAGTGACAAAATCATGGCTCTCACAGCACTGAAGCCCACAAACCCAGAAGAAAGGCCGGGGGAAGATGTCAACCCTCTCAGCGGTGATCGGGCTCCACTGTAAGGGCTTTGATTTAAGGTATTTCGTATTGTGCTAGTATGCAAAGCATGAACATTAATGGCATCCTGGTCTTAGTCCAGCTTCAACTCTTGTGGGAAGTCCATAAGGTTTAGGAGCATGTCTATGGGAATGTTTGACCATTCTTCCAGAAGCGCATTTGTGATGACAGACACTAATGATAGACGAGAAGGCCTGGCTCGCAGTCTCTGCTCTAATTTATCTCAAAGGTGTTCTATCGGGTTGAAGTCAGGACTCTATGCTCATCCATACTACATTGCCGAAAGTATTGGGCCACCCCTCCAAATCATTTGGTGGAGGGGGGGATTATGGTGTGGGGTTGTTTTTCAGGGGTTGGGCTTGGCATCTTAGTTCCAATGAAGGGAACTCTTAAGGCATCAGCATGCCAAGACATTTTGAACAATTTCATGCTCCCAACTTTGTGGGAACAGTTTGGGGATGGCCCCTTCCTGTTCCAATATGACAGCGCACCAGTGCACACAGCAAGGTCCATAAAGACATGGATGAGCGAGTTTGGGGTGGAGGAACCTAGACTGGCCTGGACAGAGTCCTGACCTCAACATGATAGAACACCTTTAGGATGAATTAGAGCGGAGACCGTGAGCAGGCCTTCTCGTCTGCGCATCTGGAAGAATGGTCAAACATTCCCAAAGACACACTTCTAAACCTTGTGGACAGCCTTCCCAGAAGAGTTAAAGTTTTTATAGCTGCAAAGGGTGGGCCAGCTCAATATTGAACCCTACGGACTAAGACTGGGGTGCCACTAAAGTTCATGTGCATGTAAAAGCCGGCGTCCCAAT